>CAHIKZ030001688.1:477500-620056 GCA_903632075.3 Acanthosepion pharaonis
ATGATGAATCTATTGATAAGAATTAACTCTCTGACCACTTAACAAAGAAAAATAGTCTAGCCACTGCCACAATAACGAATATTGTAACAGACCTTGCCTAACTCACGTAAACCAAGAGATAGCTTATTCCTAAAATTTCGTTTGAAGATGAAACGGGACTAAACACCTCAATTTAACTTAATTTTAATAATTATTTGGATGGTTTCAGCTCTCGTTTTTGAAACATGAGAACTCTTATGTAGCAAAGGAATCATATTTTTAAACAAAAAATATTATTATAATAAAGCTCTACTTCTGTATGGAGCACTGTCTTCTTATAAATAAAAACAAAAATACTAAGGAACTCCGGTTTATGCACCCAACGTGTTCTTTTCTATTTTCTGCATACCTGCGCACTTATACATACATACATACATATATATATATATATATATATATATATATATATATATTAATCAACTGAAAGACCCCTTACTGCCTTCCATCAGCATAACTGATGCTATTCTCCAGGAAAGTGACTCGTTGCTTTACTGATATGAACTGAAATGACTACTTTGAATCCATACCTAGTTCATCTGCTCAAAATGTCGCGTGAGACAATTTTTCTCTCGTGAATCTATCTTAGATATCTATAAGTCTGCCATTCGCCTATGCTTAGAATATTGCTGCCACATATCGTTCGGTGCCCTTGCTATTTACCTTTAGCTCCTTGATAAGATCCAAAGAATAATCAGCATTATTATTAGTCCTGATTTGGTTGCTCGGCACCAGTCACTTTCCCACCGCCGTAAGGTTGTCACTTTATATCTTTTCTTTCATCGTAATTGTTTGAGTGAGCTCTTCGCTATGGCACTTAGTGTTTTTGAATTCAAGCGTAGAAGTAGACCGGCGTCAAGATCTCATGAATTTAAAAGTGATGGCTTGATGGAACCATAAATTGTATGATAACAGATTTTTCCCTTGAATTTCTCGCTTGCGGAACTCTCTTCCGGATCCTTGCATTCCAGTAAACATTGATCTGCAAAAATTTAAATGCAACGTCAATCGCTCTCTACTGTCCACCAGGATTATTCTCTTTTTTTTCAGCTCATCATTAATGTTTGTTCTAAATTCTTCCAATTGTGACCCCTTGTGTTTTAGTGGCATTATTGCTTTGCTTGGGGTGATTCCGATTAAATATATATATATATATATATATATATATATATATATATATATATATATATATATATATATATATATATATAAATATTTAATTACACACACACACACACACACACACACATATATATATATATATATATATATATATATATATATATATATATATATATAAATGTAAAAAAGACAATGAGAAAACTGTAATTTTAGCCGACGCATTTCGTCCAATGTGTATTTTTTAAGGCAAAAACGAAATGAATTTATCTTTGAAAACGAAGTAACTATTCATAACAAAACAAAATGTCCTTAGCAAATAGAAAAAATAGAAAATGCTATTGTATTCATATTGTTAACTGAAAATTACGTGAAGTACTGTCACGTGTGGAAATATTATTTTTATTGTTGTGTTGACGGAGTCAACCATTTTCTTTTGATTTCTTGATACAGATGTGTAAGTTTGTTTGGAAGAGTAGTAATTCTGCTAGGATAGGTAAAATAGGGAAAAAATCTGGGCGTAGATTAATATTTGGATAATATTCAATGGCGGCACTCACAAGGATTTATTGAGTTATTTTTTTTATGAGTGTAGCATTTTAAATGGTTGAATTTATTTCTATGTATGACTAGTGCATTAGTTAAGTTGTTTGTGAGTTCTCTTTTGTGCTTAGAAACGCATTTTTTTTTAATTAATTTCTGCTTCTTTCTTTAATATATTGGGAAGAACGGTTTTCGCAATTTATTTTATAAATGCCAGCCTCAGAAATATTATTGCTATTAGTGTTTGAGGATCTGAGTATATCCATAATGGTTTTGGAAATGTTTGTAACTATTTTACGATTATTTAGATGGGATAGGTCGTTCTGGAGGGTGGCCGTGACAGAGTTGGTCGGTAGTATTATGCATCTGTTTTTCTACAGGTTAACTCTGAGAAATTTTTTTCATATACATATATATATATATATATATATATATATATATATATATATATATATATATATATATATATAATTGTATTTTTGGATAACCATCCCTCTATTATACAAATTTCATTAAAGGCGATTGAAATGGTACTGCGATTAACCTCTTTAATGCAATATTCTTTTTTCGTATAAATGGTTTATCTTCTGGACATAAAGTGTGTAAAAGCTCTGTAGACCAATATTATTTATGGATTTACATGTCCCTTTTGAAAATGTGTTCCTGATCTAACAAAATTTTGAATAATTATATTGTACTTACTACTACATGTCTATGAGGAAGACTCACGTAACATCTCCCTGAACATAGTTCAATTAGGACCCATTACAGCACAAAATCTTACCATACTCTGTCCTCATACATATTCGTAGAAAATACGATTATAATATCGACATGTACAAATACGCTTAAAATAATATAAGCATAAATAAAAAAGAAAAGGCCAACACACTATAATATCAACTAAGAACACGGCCACAACGTGCTGACTGTATTTAGAGAATTAAAAATATTCCAATCACTATTGATAGAGATATATAAAAATCTACATACTCAATAGAAACCTTGATGACGGGGAACAGAATAGTCGAAATCACTCGGATATATAATATATGGACACAATTTCTGCTCAGAAAGAAAACACTTATACAAACACAAGAAAAATTGAATAAAAAGCTTAATCTCACTCGAATTTGAACTCGGCTCTCTGATTCGTCAATCCGAGCCACGATCCATTAACCAGGGTGCGATGTGTAAATTGTCGCCATTTAATATTTTTAATTTCGTGCATGCGCCTTCTTTTCTTTTTTTTTATTTTGTTGAGTGCAGAATATAGTAGGGTCAGTTGAGCACCGTCTGTGAGAAAAATAGTAGCATAACGCAATTAAATTCTGCCAGAAATCCTGTACGGCCGGGAACTCCAATGGAAACATTTCAGAGTGTTTGGCTATCAATCTGAGGACAATGCAGAGTATTCAAAAAGAGTTGAATGAGTCAAAAGTTGATTACGAAGGCACGACAGCTCTGAACGTTCTGATATTTTGCGTAATATAGACGACAATTTATCCATCACAACAACTCTCTCTCTCTCTCTCTCTGTATATATATATATATATATATATATATATATATATATATATATATATATATATATATACACACACGAGGGTAAATAAAAACTTATCCACTGTATTTAGACTTAGTTGGTTATCTATCTCAAAATGGTGACTAGATAAAAAATTGCCACCAGCAGAATATCCACTCGGAGGAAAATATCAACTTGTAAAATTCACAGATTAAACTCATAAGTAAAAGAAATACGCTCCCAATGTACAGCAAAACCACACTGTAACAAATTACGCAACCTCGAACCAGGTTAGGACCTAAATCTGTTACCACTTGGGAATACCAGGTGCTATAAGCTTGGATGTGCATGTGATGTAATGGATAACTGAATGGGATTTGAAATTAGAGAGCACAGTTTCAATTTCAGTCGGGTTATTGATATTCACTTTCGCGCAAAACTCTTTCGAAATGTATGCATCCCCATCTTCACCCCCCCAACTATGTGTTAATTGATTAAATTTATATCGGTGAATTGTTATTATCTCAAAATATTCTTAAAATATAGTGATTTTCCAAGCACAGCCTAGATGTGGCACAAGGCCGAAATTAGGGGGGCACCCAGTGAGGATCGAACTCACTACTCATTCGTAATTGTTCTAGCGAGACAAGCTCGCTAACCATTACACCTCCTCGAGGTGCCCAGTGATTTTCCAAGCGTAGCTTAGATGTGGCACAAGGCCGAAATTACGGGGCACCCAGTGAGGATCGAACTCACTACTCAGTCGTAATTGTTCGAGCGAACCAAGCTTGCTAACCATTACACCGCCTCGAGGGGCCCTACATTTTCCAAGCGTAGCTTAGATGTGGCACAAGGCCGATAGTATGGGGTTACCCCGTGAGGATCAAACTCACTTTTCAGTCGTAACTGATCTAGCAAGACAAGCTTGCTAACCATTACACCACGCCGAGGTGCCCAATATTCTTAAAATATAAAAAAAAATTCTGCGTTTAAATAACCTGCAACAATGGTGGTTAATATGGAAACATTAATCAATAAATCAAACACTCATAATAAGAAGAAGTTTTAGGTTTAGCTTAATTAAAGTTTACAGCTTAATTCTTAAATCTATTGACATTATTTTAGAGCTATAAATGTATCCAATTCAAAATCTTTAAATTTACCTTAGCCCTTAATCCTTTCTCAACTATATATGACCACCTCTTCGCTCTAATTGTACCACATCATCTGAGATTCTTTCAGGTCTTACAAACATGGGCATGAGCTTACATAAAACAGCACCCCATCAAATATGGTCCATATCGTAAATTTCAAAGCATTATTGTCCCGGTGTCATTGAGGCCAAATTCACTTGTCAGAAAAATACACGAAAATAACTCTATTGCGTCAAATTAGCCGTGTATTCGGGAGTTCTGTCTTGAGTGAAGCTATAACGACCTACAAAAGTGGCTGACAACCAGGGCAACTGATCTCTCTCTCACTTCAATGAATACAAAGGCCAATTTCGAACCGTCAGAAACAACAGCATCCAACATCATGTGACCAGTTGGTTTTTGTCGCTTGAAATGCCTTATGAGACCTTCGAGAATGTTTTCTGGTGAAGTAGGGTAAGCCTTGTTCTGGGAGTTGTGAATATCCTCCACCGGGAAAGACCTCTTGTCCGACCCTATGACTTTGTCTCTAGCACGCTGAATCACCTCTAAATTTATCTTCACTCTGACAAGTCGTTTTTGCTTGAAAGCACTTCAGAATAACTGTTGTCGTTGAATCTTGTATGGCTTTATTCTCAAATCACATTTCATAATCCTTCTTTAGCGATCTATTCGAAATACCAATCTCTTTTTCTATCTTCCTCGTGCATCTTCGCAGGTTTCTCTTCTTGACGGCATCAATGACTTTCCGAAACCGAACGGCTTCTTCCTGGAATAGCATTTGGTGAAGTTGTTTGTTCATCTTGAAACTTTTCCCACATATGAAAAACTGTTTTTTTTTCTGTAAACATTTAACAGTTTTACAACCTCACAATTCTTCTTACAAGACATTAAATTTGACGACATTTTTTCCTCTCTATTTAATTCAACTGTAAAGAATAAAACAAAATACATCTTGGGTGGGGGGCTTATGCAAAATTTAGAACTATTTTTAATGTTTGGTAAATTTTAACGTTGAAATAAATAAATGGTAAATATTTATGTCACAGCCGGCAATTCAAGACCACAATAATGGATTATCAGTGACTTACGAGCTCAGACATTGTTTTCTAGCTCCAGAGGTATTAGAACACCTAATCATATATAATACTAGCAGCATGGCCCAGCGTTGCCCGTGCTTGATTCTAAAATTGTACGACTCATACAGCAATCGCTATCACTTGACTTAAAATATTTTTGCCCTTCCTTGCCTTTAAAGGAGTGCCCTTTGCCGTGCTGATGTTGCTACATGCCTTATTTCTTGTCTATTTCAAAATGCGAATTTTTTCTAAGCTCTATACTAAACATTAAGTCTGTTACGAAAAAAGAACTAAACAAAATGAACACAAAACGATCAGCTTTAAAAAAGGACTCGTAACTGGAAAAACCGAATGAAAAAAGAATGTTAACAACAAATACTTTTTCACACCCAACCCAGTTCTGCGGAATCAGAATCACCGTTGAGTTTAAGCAAGCGAATGAGCCAACTGGAGTAAAATGACATGCAGATTAAAATTTTTCCCACTTGTAACGAATGCACCTACCGATTCTTTTTTTTTGCATGCTAGTTAACATTCGTGTCAGGCAGCAGTTGGCTCTCACGCTGGCCAATAGAATCTTCCTGCCTATTCGTGGCAGCCAGCTATAGGCTCTCACTCTGTCCAGTAGAAAATGGCCTCAAACTACATGAAAACTACCGTAGAAGCATGAAAAGATCGATTATTTCCACCATCGATGGGAGTTAGGAAATGCAAAGTCGGTCTTGGGCTTCCCGCTAACTTGGAGCATGTGCATGTAAATTTTGGTGCAAATACGTCGAATATTGCGGCCGTGCATTCGGTACACACACACACACACACACACACACACACACACACATCCTGCCTTTTATAGATAGAGATTTACCTACCTCAAAACAAAATAAAAGTGTTTGTGTACATAATTTAACTTGCTAAACTAGAGGTATTAGTTGAAAAGAAAGGAAAAAGAAAATATTATTAGACTATTATGATATCAGAACAGACATTGCAAACTACTATATAAGCCAGATGCATCATGGGAATGACCTACGTGACATACATCCTTAGAATAAAAAAAATCACGTGACCTCAAACCTGCATCAGTTATTGCAAGTGTGGGAACGAGAATGTTCGACTGATAAATAAATGAACAACCATCCCAGAAAGGATTAGCGCAATTTCTCACTTATCGCAGTGAGATTATAAGATCCCTGTATCTCCCTTATTATTTAACTTCATAACATTATTTTTCTATTTGCTCGAACTAGATCGGGCATTCATGAAAATGTCAAACTGATCATAACGGTCCTACATTAAAGTCGGAAGTTCGTTAGTGGGTGGTATTGCTGGCATCGTGTGTCATTACATAGTTGGTCAATGTAGGTGCTTGCTGGGCGGCCAACCGGTATTGTGTCATGGCTAGGAGTCCATAGCAGTAATTTACACGCAGTATTTTGCAAAAGCATTCTGTGTTTGCGTAAGAATGTAGAAATATCAGGGATGAGTCAATAATAATGTGATTTAGTTGGATTTTGTCTACAACAGGTTAAGTAGAGCTCACAGCTTCGACTGTAGATTCGATGAAGGTTAGACTCAAGGATTATCAGCTATGCACCAACAAATTCTAGCGACAAAAAAGAGGTAACACATTTCATATTAATATAATGTATTTATTTTATGAATATGGTCTTGGATCATATAGAAAAGTCAAAAGTTCGCTTTATTGGCCGATAAACTCCCTTAAGTATTTGCGTAAGGCTCTGCATAAATGGCTATAATTGCACAAGTGCATGCATTTTTATATGTTTACGAGAAGTGAGTTCTGCTATCGAATAGTCAGTTGGTCGATTGACAATAAAAAAAAAAGATAGACTAATGTATATATAATAATATAGATGTAAAGTAACCTATTGTTTTTAGCAGTCATAAAATAACAGTTCTTACTAACATATTGCCCATAACATAACCGTAAATATCTCGATATATTATTAGGCTTACAGTGAGAGCAGATATTTTCGCTGACATTCGAGCAAATTACCAGCTCGAGCGATTCAACATTTCCAGTTACACAACAATAAATTCTTCTGGACAAATCCATCGTCGACTTCAGCGAATATGTGTTTTGTTTTTTTATTTTGTTTTTTTCGCATATACGGGAATTAAATCATCGATGGTTTCATTCTTATGTATTATATTCCAGAATACATACATACATATATATATATATATATATATATATATATATATATATATATATACAAACACACACATTATGTATATATTTCTATTGTTTCACATGATATTTTATTGGATACCAGTATTTGAATAAAGTCTCCGTTTTATTTTAAAAGTATTAAATTTCGTCTAATGGCCTGCACAATTGAAAAAAAAAAGCAACGTTCTATTTTCTTTTAAAGCACGTTCACATACGGATATTTATTAAAAATAACGTCTAAAACAATATATATATATATATATATATATATATATATATATATATATATATATATATATATTTATGTATATTGCGTATATTTTGGCAGCATGTTTTTATAAGACATTAATTATTCAATGAGACACTTCTTTATGTATGTATATATATATGCATATGTATGTATAAAGAATTAATAGATGATATTATTATAATACGACATATATTATTTAACAAATATATATATATATATATATATATATATATATATATATATATATATATATATATATATATATATAAAGAATTAATATAAAAATTAATATAATATTATTTTAATACGGCATATTTCTATTGCTTTACATGTTATTTTTATTGGATACTCGTATTTAAATAAAGTCTCCGTCTTATTTTAAAAAGTATTAAATTTCGTCTAATGGCCTGCACAATTGAAAAAAAAGAGCAACGTTCTAATGTCTTTAAAGCACGTTCACATACGGGTTTTTATTAAAAATAACGTCTAAAACAATATATATATATATATATATATATATATATATATATATATATATATATATGTATAAATATATATTCAAGCATGTTTGGTTAAATAATATTCATATTATGTCTATTTATTTTAGTTTTAATCCTTTTTAAGTCCACGAATTAATTTAATAGATATTTAAGTTATAAAAAAAATCTTTTTAAAAAATCTCATGAGGGGAATTTTTTTGAATTTACGGTATTAACCGATAACATATCCTTACATATGCAACCACGGAAGATGGTCTGAGATGAAACTGAAAGCACTTGGGAAAATAAAAATTATTTGAAAGAAATTTTTGGAATTTTTCTTAATCATTTTTCTACAACCACCAATAAATTAATTTGTGAATTTGAAATCATTAAAGATAAAGTAAATACTCATAATACATCAAAATTACTAGACTCTTTTGTATCAGTTTTCATAAAATTATCATTTGGAAATTGGTGAAATTCGAATGCATGTCTAAATGGTTAAAATGCTAAATGAGTCACCCATATAAAGAGTGTTCCATTAAGACGTATTATATATAAGGGTGTTTCATTAAGACGGATCAAAGTCAGCAGTAAATAAATCAGTGTTATAGGTGAACATTTATTTATTTCCCTATTGGATCATGTTATTTAAATCATGGCAATTATGTGTGAAAAATAATATCGCCCAAATGTCCGACCAAAAAGAAAACATTAGACGCTTAAAATTAATTCACATTTAAAATCGGTCGAAGTTATTGGAACACCCTTTATTATCGTTATATAGTAATTTACTTACCCAAGCAGAGAGACGAATTCTAATTTAAATGTCTCAAATACAAGTGATGTCATGTATAGAACGATTTTAGGGTTAGTTTCACACAACACCGCAAAGTGCTATAGCAGCAAAGCATTAACCTAAAAATTGGTTCATAAATAGACTCGTCAAATAGAGACTCTCATGCGCGGCGTCAGAATCGTTCAGAAACGTCCAAAAACTATCAGCGCTAAACAATCGCTTTCTGAGATCAGTAATTATAAATAGTTTTGAATGAAAAAGGTCTGTAGGTTTTATCGGCGACCATCATCTTCGAACCTTGTGGACTTGTGCTTCAGAATCATAAACAAAGTATTCTACCAAATGAAAGAAACCGCTTGAGTTGATGACTTTCAACAGCAGTAACAACAAAAACGGGGAAGCACATGCAACACGAAGAGAAAATAATCAGGAGAAAATAGTCAAGACTAACAGTAGAGCCCGGCGCTGCCCGGGGATGTAACAGTAAGAGATAGATCAAGTATCCACCATCATAAAGACTGAAAAATAAAATTGACAAAGATTATTGTTTAAGGTTGACGGACACGCATGTCTTAATTAGTTTTTTTTTTTTTTTACGAATTGGTCAAACCCAAACTCAAACAAAAACATTGTTTTCAATCGTTATGAGTCTATCGATTGGTGAATAGAATTTTATTATAAACAATTGTCTTGTAAATGGAAGTTTTAAAGCATTCTGAATGTAAAAATAAAGAAAAAAGTGTGTAAGACAATAAGAAACACTACCTGCCAAAAAAAAAGTGATTTTTTTGTTGAAATGGGTTGAAAAATGTGAGGAAATATATATCCGAATATAAACACACACACACACACACACACACACACACAAACAACCTTGGTTTTATAATAAGTATAACTCGATATGAGTTGACACCCTTTCATTCTCGTGATGCCTCTTAATCGTGTTTTCAAATTGATTTCGTGCAAAAACAATTGTGTTTTTCCAATTTTTGGCGCTGTCAGAACCACCGCAAGGTAATTTTACGTAGTCCTGTGAAGGTTTGTTGAAATCGGTTCAAAAATGTAAGAAATCCGATCCAATATATAAACGTACAGACACACACACACACACACACACACACACACACACACACACACACACACACACACACACAATCTGCGTTTTATAATAAGTAAGATTTTGACGGTCCACACTTTTAACCACAAACAGTTAGTAACCTAATTTCTTGACATATTTGTATAGAAACATTTTACAAATTTAAATGAAACTAGCGATGATTGCCCGGTCAGTAAATGCCGAATGTTTCCTTATTTTGTGATGTCGATGAATACTCGTTGTCACTTTTGTAATGTTCGTTGTAAAAGAGACTTCGTAATCGCAGATACAACTATAGTACGCTGTTGAACAATACTGGTTTCAGACGCCTTCGAATATCACTCGCACTAATAATACTTGCTCGATAATATCCGTTCGACAAGTAACCCGTATAGTGATCTGAATATAGAAATAGTATAGAGAACAGAGTAGAGAATAGTGGTCCGTATAGTATTAGTAGAAATGCAGATCATATTTATTGCACTGATGTACAAATAAGGTCAAAAGAGGAAAAGGATGGTTTTTTGTCTTAACATGAAACTTAGCTCGCCGCAAACACTGACCCAAACATACAAACAATATTCCTTTCACATTCTTACTTGCTATTCTTACCTCATACACCATAATATCTCAGAAATTCTATGAAGTCCTATCTTGTCACCATATATACAATTCATTGTCTATAGGGGAGAGGAATAAAATAACAATTAAAAATCTAAAAAACCTAATGAATATTTACAAATGTGTACAAAACTATATACAAGAAGCTAAACAAAATTTTGTTAGTAATAAAAAAAACCTCCACAAAGCCCTAACCGTGGCAGTAACATCAGTTCACTGGACGAAATCAATGCGCGGCTTTAAAAAAAATATAAAACATCCGTACATCCCAAACATTCAATCAAACACACACACATTCAAACACAAAAAACGTTACGAAAGTCACACTAGAAACGAAAGACGCCCCGCCCCGCACCCACCAGAGAACTGACATCACTATCCACCTAAAGATGGAAGGGATGGGAAATTAAACCAAAAGAAAAAAAATAGGAACAAAAAAGGGGCCAATGAGCATACACACCCTAGCTAAGTTTACTAAAGAGAAAAAACTAAAACAAAAAACGACCTACACTAAACTATTAAGGGGAGGGTTGGCAATGTTCAACCCAGAAAATGCGATATCCTCCTACCCGGCATCAAAATGCAACACTAAGTCAGCACCTTTCACTCGGCAGAGACACGCAAGACCCCCCCCACCTTTCGCCAAATTCCAATGGATGGAGTCGTTACGCTGATACTCTAAAGAACAGAATCAGTTGGGAAGAGGTAAACTTCTTGGCCCCATGGAATTCCCTCTGTCGCGTCGTCCATATCACCACTCGCATAACTCCCAGTAAGCAAAGGAACAAAAAGTGCTCAGCCTTAGTCAGCGGCGGTTATATATTGCTATAGACGGAACTGACCTCGAGGCCAGTTCCGTCTGCAGTTCCGACTTTGGACAATGAACTTTCCGCGCAGCATGCGAACCATGATGTCTTCAACAAACTTGCACAACGGAGCTACGACACTACAATGAAAAAAGGCGTAACCTAGGGTCTCCACCTCCCCACTGCAGCGAACGCAGTTTGGCGACTTTGCCAAACCCACCGAACAAAATCTTTTGGCGACCCAGAGGATCCCTCGAATCACAGGCAGGTGAGAGATGCCTCAAAGTTAATGAGACATTTCAACCCGGGCGCCCAAGGCCATATGCAGCGAGCCTCCCGCTTCGTCAGACCGAGATCGCCTATCAAAGCATCCTGAACGTTCCCCCTAACTATCACCAAATATAATGCCTTACAGGACAACGGCTGGATTTCGGAGAGGCCATCCTTCGGCCGTAAGAGTTGCTTGAGGGCAAGCTGATATTTGTGATAGAAGGAGCTTTCGCCTCGAGGTGAACGGTCGGCCTCTTCCTCACACGAGAACACACTTCTTAAGGATTAAAATTTTCTACGAGCGTCTTCCTACAAGAATTAGCCGTTCTCATCCAAATGCATACACGTCCGGTCAAGATAAGTAATGCGTAGGGTATGTCGACGAATCTCAACGCAAGGCACCCCTAGACCGCCATCAGAAAGATGGAGGTAACAGATTTCTCGACTAACCGTGGCAGCTCTGCCTCGCCACAAGAAGGAGAACAAGAGCCTTACAAACGCCAATAAAGTGTCAGACAGGAGTGGAAGGACGAAGCGTCGGTAAAGGGGGTATCGAGTAGATGTGCGAGGCACATACTTCCGCCCTCCCCTTCAAGGAAAGACTCCTCCGAGTCCACAGACGAACTGCGACCTCGGCCTTCTTCCGCGCCTCCGACCAATTCCAACCAGACGTCCATCCGTCCAGAGGAAAGATCCGGGAAGAGAAACTCCCTTCCACGAACCCAAACGCAAGACAACAGACTTATCGCGGTTGATCTTGGCCCCTGTCACCATCTCATAGCCTTTGATTTCTTTGCAGACTTCGTTAATTTCGGCCCTTCTAGACACAAGAACCGAAACGTCATCAGCATATGTGGTAGAACCAGGTAAGGAAATTCCGCGAAGGACCGGATTCGTCTTAAACTTACGCATGAAATGTTCCAACGCAAGAACTTACAGTCGGCAGGCGTGGACAACAGTATGCCCCACATGAAAAAAACAAAACAAACTTTTCCTTTGATTACTCTCTGCGGTTTAACCCCCAGGGCTGTCATTGATTTGATGAATGGTGTCTTTCGTGGAGTGACAAATTTTGGGCGCACGCTTGTCGACCACAACGACTGACACAATTCATTTCTCAAACTTCTGCAGTTCCCTGATATTTGACAAGAGTCCATCTTTGGTAACAAGATGAGCGTAGCTCTTGGCTTTCTCCAGGAACTCCGTTAGGTTGATCTTACATTTCAGAGGGGACATCCAGCAAGAGGGCTTCTCCTCGACCACTGAGTTATCATCTTTGTTGTTGTCAACAGTAGACCTGGGAGAACTTGGGCTTGTTTCCGCCACCATATTCTCTACAGTGGTTGAAATTTGGCCTTTTTCGAATTGCTTATTAGTGGGTAATTTTTCATTTTTTATTGTCTCAAATGAATTTTTCATCACAGTCTTTTTAGCATCCATTCAGTATTTTTTAATATATGTAATGGGAAGGGGATAGGCGTTTTGGAAAGAAAAAATTAAATAATATACAATTAAACTTAACAAAATAGAAAAGACGGCATAGAGAGCCTTAATAATTTTTAATATAAAACGAGACAAGGTTTACCAGACAACAAAGAATACACAAAACAATAGGACGTGTAAAATATAAACGAGAAAAAGTTAAAAAAATTAACGTTAAGCGATAAAGACAAAGATAAAACAAGTAACAATCACAAATAACTTTTAAATCGGAAAAAGAAAGGTTACAAGTGCAAAACAAAAATAAATACAATAATACAGGCGAAAAAGAACGTTTAACAATAATAAAAAACGATACACTTAAAAGAAAAACAAAAAATACAAACAAAAAACGAAACAACCAATAAAGAAATTTTCAATATGGCCGCTGTTAAAACAATGTCTGACCAGAAAACGAACGAAGCACAAACAATAACAAAGATAAATTAAACAAATTAAATATGAAATTTAACACAGAGCGAGTAACGAAAAAACAGGGACTTAAAAGATATTTCAAAAGGAAAACAAGAAACAAATTAACACGTTATAAATAAAGAGAAAATGAAAAACTAAAATACGTAGAAACAAAGGAAGATTTTGAGGGGAGGGATTACAGAAAATTAACAAAAGAATATAAAACCAAAATAATAAAAGAAAAGAAACAAAAATGGATAAGGTAAAATGAGAGGGATTGAAAAAAAGATAAGAAAATCAAACTTTTAGCAAAGAACAGTCAGCAATGAAGACACAAGCAAAAATAAAAATAACTTATCGTAAGAAAGAGTTCAAAACAAATAATCGTTTAGGCTGACAGAAATATCTGCTGAAAGAAAGAATTACCCTTCGTAAAAGGTCGGTAAAATAAGGATCACCACTTCTAAAGAGTAGAAATACAAATCATTTAGACGTCAGGCGACTTCCGATATATGCGTTTCCTCTGTGGTCACGTGGTCTACTGAATTCAATAATGGGAACGCTTGTGTTTGCTCAATGGCGATCTATGTCCAAACTTAAGTTTCGGCAGAGACACTTTATTCCTATATAACAACTTATAAGGAAACAACTAATATTACGATTACTGTTACTATACATTTATGTTTGAAACCAAATAAAAACATTTATCTTTTTTCATTAACATTTATGCGAAGTACAAAATGAATTGAAAAGGACATTAAAATATAATTCGTAGATTATGTTTGCCTGAATTATTGGGGTGAGGAATTATCATTCTCTACATTATTTATATTCCTTGTAGGTTACCCACATCGATATACAACTGAGGAAGACGAAAGAGCACAACAGTCGAAGCGTTTTGATTACAATAACAAAAATGAAGACAATAATCTGAAAAGAAATAGTGTAATTAATAAATCATGCGTATATATCAATTAATGTATGACACGGTTCTAGTCAAATCCATTGTATTCACTTTTGAGCTAATAACCTTGGGTAAGGTATGACCCCCCCAGCTATGGGTAAATAGCAGGACAGACTGGGTTCCTGTTGTAGAGTAGTTTTCACAGTGGGGGCTTGTATTTCGCTAAGTCGGTCCTAAAAGGGCCCGACTTACAAAACGTTAGGAACGTAATAATAATAGTTAATGACGCAGCAATCTAGTTGTGGTCGTTGATACTTCAATGTCCGACATCGACTGACTCACTCAACACCACTGAGCTCAACTGGCCACCGCTACTACTACTACTACTACTACTACTACTACTACTACTACTACTTATTCTGTGTGGGAGAGTATATTAATAATAGAATAGGTACGTTCAGATATAACAGTTCCATAGCCTCGGATCGCAACTGGTCTACCGCAGACAGAAATTACAAACTACTGCGGGAAAAAATCTGCCCTGTCACTCATGTATCTAAAGATACATGATCACCTAAGCATGTATCACGCATAGCACATAACTGACTAACTAAATACATACATAAGATTAATCATAAAACGAATTTAAAAATTGTTAAACTAAATATCACGAATAACTCTGAACGTCAGAAATCACTCTTGTTTAAGACAATGATCTTTACAAATTATTCTGCCCTTTGAAATTTTGCGCCTGGAAGATTAACAAAGAAATGTTTCTTATATCAATTACCACATACTCCCGTGGGTTAACGTGTCAGTGAAATTTGAACTCCCATCGATGAAGACATCACAAAAAAAACATTAATATGACTATTTATAGACAAATACTATTAAATGCAACTAAAGTCCTACATATCACTATTTAATACATGAACAATTCACGTAATATCATAATATATACAAGCATAGGAAGTTAGGAACCAGATATTATCCACATTTTTTCTTTCTAAATTCCGGACAAGTTCATTACGTCCACCCTCGCACAAATGCAATTGACAATATATGACACCACATCTCCACGATTAAATCAAATAGATAGCAGTACAGACTGGGCTACCAATTCGTGTTTGGCATCCAGTCTAAAGGAAGAAAACTGGGAAATTGTGACCTGTATATAGAGCTGTGAAAGCTCATATTATACAGCCGTAGACAAGATTATAGAGTTAGGTAAGTATATTCGAAAATTCCTTCCCATATATGGTATATTAGTATGTCGAACTTTCATTAGAACCGTCGTTTGGAAATTGTTCTTATAGTAAGAATGAAGTCTTGAGAAATTATGTATATTCGCCTGACTTCTGTAAACAAATGACCCGTAACCTTTCTTTATATTCGTTTCTCCTTTTTTTTCAACATAAAGCGTGTTGGCAACAGAGACAGAAGCGTTAACAGACAGAAAATCCGTTTATCTGATTCTCATCAATTATGCTATAAGACTAGGATGGAAAATTAAATTTCATTCTCAATGGTTCTCTCTGGAGACATATAAAAATCATTGAAGAAAGAAGAAGAAGAAGGAAGAAGAAGAAGAAGAAGAAGAAGAAGAAGAACGAGGCAGGGAAGAGGAGAAAGGGTTGTGGGGAAAAAGAAGACAAAGATTAGGAGAATGAGGCTAAGGATAAGAATAACAAAAAATAAGAAGAGATGAGAACAAAAGAGCGGAGAGGTAAGAAGATGAAGAGTAGGGGGAGCAGGAAAAAGGATGAAGTAGAAGAAAAGGTTACTGATGTGGTGAAAAAGAGTAAGAAGAAGGAGGAAGACGATGAAAAAGAAGAGGAAGTTGATGATGATGTCACAAAGGATAAGCGGGGAGGAAAAGAGGAAGACGAATGAAGTGGTGATGAAGAAGAAGAAGAAAAAGAAGAAGAAGAAGAAGAAGAATGAGGAGGAGGAGGAAGAAAAAGAAGAAGGATGATGAAGTCGAGTGAGTAGGAGGAGGGTAGGGAGAAGGAGGAGAAGAAAAGTAAGGATAATGAGACGATGAAGAAGGTGATGATAAAGAAGTAAACACTACCTGCAGTTTATTTTACCGGTTATGCTGTATTTCACTGGCACTTATATTTGCTAGATGTAAAGCTAAAAGCTATCCACAGGAAAAAAAAAAGTTACCCCTAAATAGCATTAAGTATTTTCATTTCCTTTCATTTTATAATGTTTTCTGTGAAACTCAATTTAAAGTATTCGGGAGAAATACTGTCGTCTGTATGCTTGACCTCGCTCGCTCGCTATTGGCTGGTAGGATCTGTCTCTTGCTACCCAACTGACTTAAAATTGATCGGATTCAACATTTAGGTTTTGTAGGTATCCTAACGGTGCAAAAATATTTTACTGTTGTGTAGGAATCTACCACCCCTCTTGAAGATGAACTCGTCTACAAACAAGGACGTTAACTAGTGGCATGTCAAAAGACAGTGTAGAAGAAGTTCTGGGCTGAGTTAGTTATAGACTACTCAGGCGATATCTGTACCAACTTACCAACCGAATAAACCCCATTTTATTGTTACATGTTATTTGGCGTTTGTCTTTATTAACCCCAAATTAACATCATAACATTTACACACAAGAAATGTTTATTTTTAATGCACTCAATACAGTATTGAATTCGTTCGAGTTAACTCCGACATTATCAAGAGGATAATCCCGGTCTTGCATCAAGTTTGGGAGGTCATTTGGTAGGTATTCTGCGTCATAACATATCTGGTAAATGTAAGTAGTTGCTGCGTGACCAACTCGTCTTGTTCCGTGGCTAGGTGTCCAGAACAGTAGCTTCCTCGCGATTTATTGTTTTGCTAGCCACTACTGACGTGCAATGTACATTCAGTTTTCGCGTAAGATTGTAGAAATATAAGGGAAAAAAACAGGCAAGACAGACTGCCACCAATATCCACCTGAAATGTTTGACTTCACTTCAGATCATGCCAACGTATAATCCCTATGTGGTAGAGGGAAACTTTATACTAATAGGAGATAACCTGACCTATACAAGGTGTCCAGTGAAAAACTGAGGATTTGAAAACATGTCCTAACATGTTCGTTTTCAATCTTTTTTTTTTCTTCTTTTTTGCAGGTTATAGAATATCCTTTGGAAATAAAAATGGCTGCGTATGATGTCCAGTAACGATTAAAACTCTTTGAGATTTTTTTCTATTACAATCAATTATTCAAACTATATACCGGCAGCATTTTGATGCCAGTGTATCTCCTATCGATAACATGATTCGGAACCGAATCGCCCGGTCTGAAAGAACTGGTTCAGTCGGTAATTTTCTGAGAAGAGGACCCAAGAACACTGACGGGGTGGTGAAAGCTGTACAGCAGAATTTTCTTGAGGATACATCAGCTTCTATCCCTCGTCACTCTGCTCAACTAGGCATCGTCGGAATATCACTTCAGAAGATTCTGCAAATTGGATTTAAAAATGTTTCTAGCTAAATAAAATAATTAAAAAAAAACGTGTTTTTAAAAACTATTTTTCTTTTAAGTCATTAAGTTTTTCAGTGAGCACCCTTTTATTAAGTCAGAACTTACTAACATCGTCTCTGATCGATTCCTGCTACCAACACGCGGTATGCTGTATAGTCCGGTTACTACGTAAAGTAGATGGAAATCTATAACCGTAGTGAAGACAGTCGAATTTTAGGAGAAAAAAAATCTGATGAAACCAGGAGTATATCGTTTAAATCAACTGCCAATGGAATGCAGGATGTCAGTCTAGTATAGATGACATTACATAATAGACTATGTACTTGAATTTTACATCACCCTCGCGGAGTATAATAAGCGTGTCAATGAACAAGGTCAGGAAAATTGTCAGTAAATCTGACTACTCTCTATAGGGATGACGAACCGTACATGAGGACTAAGCCTCTGTAAATTATATCCGAGCTAGCTCAACCGAATAAATAATAAGAAGAAATGATATACTACAATGTCATCCTAGACTCCTCCTACGTAGACCGCATCAGAAATGACTTAGTGCGAGAAAAAAAAAATCAGTTAGAAAGAGAGCCTTTTGAAGAGATAAGATTTAAATTGCGTTATCAAGTCACAAGTCAAAAATCTTTCTACTGCAATCCTACAAGTTATTATCTTAGACAACAGAAGAAAAGACAGGGAGAGAAAAAAATGGTCTGAGAACGTCACTGGCTAACCTGAATGATCCTTCGCCGTGATCTAGACATTAGCACACAGTCGATCGAGAGTTGTGAAGGGAAGTAGGTAAGAGCTCAGTTACAAACTGGCACATTCCACTTTTGGCCTGACCTCTATGGGGTCACAAAACAAAACTTCTTGCATGCAAAAAATCTAGATGGTCGCCTCGTTAGAAAGAACTGGATCAATTAGCGATCTTCAGGGAAGAGGTCCTTGGCACACAGTGCACACTGACGGAGAGGTGGAAGCTGTACGGCAGAGTATCCTTGAGGATATTAGCTTCTACCCAGGGTCGCTCTGCTCAACTAGGCATCACCAGAACATCGCTTCAAAAGATTCTGAAACTGGATTTTAAAAATGTTTCCATCCAAATAAGACAAGAAACCCCAAAAAACATGTTTGTAAAAGTTATTTTTGTTTTATATCGCTAAGTCTCTCAGTGGCCACCTATTACTAAATCACAACTTAATAGATAACATCGTCTCCGTTCGATTTGTGCTACCAACAAGCGATAAGCTTTTGTCCAGTTACTATGCAGGGTAGAAGGAAGGAAACCAGGAGTAAAATCGTTTAAATCAACGTGCCATTGAAATGTAGGATGTCATTCAAGCATAGATGACGTTACATTATAAAATATGTATTTAACTTTTACATCACACTCGCGGAACCTAATAAGCGTAACAGTGAACTGGAAAAACTATCAGTAAATTTGACACTTCTATTTTCTATAGGAAGGACGAACCGTACATGAGAACTAAGCCATTATAAGTTATGCCTGAGCTAGCTCAATCGAATAAATAATAAGACATGATATACTACAATGTCATCCGAGGCTCCTCCTATGTACACCGCATCAGAAATGACTTGGTGCGAGAAAAACAACAAATAAGAAAGAGAGCCTTTTGAAGATCTTATAACCACCACCAAAGAGATAAAATTTAAATAGCGTTATCAAGTCACAAGTCAAAAATCTTTCCACTACAATATTTTGACCTGACGAGAATTTCTACGAACGTGACTCGAGTTTTTAGGTTGTGTGTTGTAGTGACTTGTAGTGTTTGGTGAAACTATGCCTAGCCCAGCCTATACAGTGTTCAATTTCCTTATCTCCTTACTAAAATTGATATAACTGATCCATATAACAAGATTTTTGATATTTATTAATTCCGCATCTAGAATTTATATGATAGATTCGAGTTAGGTATCATCACTGCATTCATTCCAATTCCAGACCGTAGTGTCTGTGTTGGAATGGTTTCTCTTTGATTTTATTTCTTGGAAATCTTGGTAGGCAATTTTCGTTTTTAGTTCAAGATCATTCTTATCCCAACTATGAGTATTGACGTCACAAGCATAGCCCCCTCGCCCACAAAGCTCATTATCAGAACATTGATCTCGACAGGGTAAACAGATACGCTGTTTTTATTCGGAGATTCATTTGGACTGTAGTTTTTTTATTGTTATTCTTAGCTATTTTACACACTAGAAACGATATGATAGGGGGAGATGAAATTACATAGCTGTAGTGAAGGCAGCCAGTCTTTGAGAAGAAAAACTCAAATAAAACCAAGAGTAAAGCATTTAAATCAACTGGCCGTGGAATGCTGATGGCAGGCAAGTATAGATGACGTTACATGATAAATTATGTATTTGACTTTTACATCACACTCGCGGAGCCCGTCCTGGGTATGACGGTAAACTATATCCTACAGAAAGGCTTCTGGTCAGAAGGATTTGAGGAGCGTGAAACCACCTCTTAATTGCTGGTATTCCCAGTGGTAGCAATTGCTAGGTCCCCAGCGATGGTTAAATACTTAATCCCAAAACTGAGATCAAAACACTATGAATGTGTAAAATTGGGTTTTACTACTTTAATTGCTTTGTGAAAAATTATTACCAGCAATACATTTTTTGGAAAAAGAGATGTTACCAGCTATACATTTTTGAAAAAAAAAAAAAAAAAAAACATATTACCAGCAATACATTTTTTGGAAAAAGAGATGTTACCAGCTATACATTTTTGAAAAAAAAAAAAAATATATACATATTACCAGCAATACATTTTTGGAAAAAGAGATGTTACCAGCTATACATTTTAGAATAAAAAAAAACAAAAAAAAAACATATTACCAGCAATACATTTTTTGGAAAAAGAGATGTCACCAGCTATACATTTTTGAAAAAAAAAAACAAAACATATTACCAGCAATACATTTTTTGGAAAAAGAGATGTTACAAGCTATACATTTTGAAAAAAAAAAAAAAAGAAAAAAAGAAAAAAACAAACATATTACCAGCAATACATTTTTTGGAAAAAGAGATGTTGCCAGCTATACATTTTAGAAAAAAAAACAAAAAACATTTTACCAGCAATACATTTTTTGGAAAAAGAAATGTTACCAGCTATACATTTTTGAAGAAAAAAAAAATATATACATATTACCAGCAATACATTTTTGGAAAAAGAGATGTTACCAGCTATACATTTTAAAAAAAAAAAAAAAAAAAACATATTACCAGCAATACATTTTTTGGAAAAAGAAATATTACCAGCTATACATTTTTGAAAAAAACCCCCAAAAAAACAAAAAACAAAAACAAAAAAACATATACAGTGATACATTTTTGAAGGGAAAATATTACCAGAAATAGATTTTTTGAAGAAAATAGTTATCAGAAGTAGATTTTTGAAAAAAAAAAAAAATATTGCCAGCAATAAAAATTTTGTCGACATTAAATAAACTATTGAGGTTGATATGCTATAAAACAAACCAAACCAAACCAAGCCAGCCTTGGGGAGCATAATAAGCGTGTCAGTGAACAAGGTCCGGGAAGATTACCAGTAAATCTGACACTGCTACTCTCTAAAGGATTGACCAACCGTAGATGAGCACTAAGCCGCCAAAAGACACTCATAAGTACCAGAAATACTAGCCCCGTCACGCGGGTTGCAAACGGGCGCATTTCACTATTGGCCCGACATCGTCACAGTATTGGAAAAATCATCTACGCCAAACAAACTAACTTATGGCAGCCAAAAAATCTAGTATTGAATATTAATTACTTATCGTATATTATACAGTGAAAGTTTCAATAACAATAGGGTTAGCGACTTCGAGGAAAACTTGATTTATACAGGAAAAAGAGTGGAAGCAAGTCACCTAAATACAGACAGAAATTGAATTCAATAAATACACAAAAATAAAAATAGACGTAAGTTATGAATGTGTCTCGTCAAAATGTGTTTACAGCATGGCGATCCTGAGAGAACTAAAAGGCCTACCGTTTTTTTTTCATAGACACAATCTTAATAACATAAGATATGTAGGTGACGGTGGGTTGATAGCACTCACAGAAACGAAACTATAAGATCTTTAAAAGGATCTAGCAAATGAAAGTGAGAAGAAAGAATTAAACATCAATTGTATGATGTCAAGACATGATTGTTAGCAAGAGAAACCATCCAAGAAGTGGAGACACAAAAATCCAGAAAGTGCGACAATTTAAATATCTGCCTTTCAAAAGCTAAGCAAAGCATTAAGAAACAGGAAAATTTCATTACAAACAAATAAAAGCCAACTGAAATGTTATGTAGTCCTACTGTATGATAGAAATGTTGTAAACTCCACTCACACATGAAGAAAAAACTCAAGGCAAAAGAACTGTAGTTCTACAGAAGGACGTTGAGAATACAATGGATTGAAGATGTGAATCATGAGCAAGATTGAAAATGGAAATAAAAAAGACACTTGTATTTAGAATAAGGGAGCAACAGTTAAAACTTCTGGGACATATAATGAGAAAAAAGTTTGGAGAATTGGACACACACAAAATATATTGATGGTAATATGAGCTAACGTAATTCAGGAACGTTGGTAAAAGAGATTGGGAGAATTGTTAAAGTGGCACACATTACCAAGGACTCTAAAGTATAGAAAGATGTGGAAAACCTTGATCGTCCACTACCTGAAGGGACATGGCATAAAGAGAAAGAAGAAGATCATTAATTTAGGCTGTACTCTGTTCTTTGGTTTATTCTTCAGTTGTTTAAAATATAACTTATTCATTGGTGACCAATACCAATATTATAGGAATTCATGGCTCTCCACAAATTCCTTTTTATTATTATCTGTGACTTTTGAGAATGTTAATAAAGTTGCCATCTCCACGATTTATAGTTCAAAGTTTCCTTTACTTAGATTGGCTGCCACCCAAGGCTAGAAAGCCCAGTCTACCCAAATATTTAACCCTTAGCTGTTGAAGAGAAAAAATTGCTTCATGCAATTCCGAATGGCATTTGTGAAAAAGTGAATGCAACATGGTATGCCGGAATTTGAAGTCGACTTCTCCGACTGTGGCTAGCTGCGGCCTTCTTTGATGTTTTTAATTCAAAGTTGTCTCTCTCCCAGATTAACTGCCACACAAAACTAGAAAAAAAAATTCTAACGTGTTACGTTACCCATTGCTGTGGAGTGAGAGAAAAAAAATCTATTCATGCCTTTCCCAAATGCAATAGTGCGAAAATGAACCCAGCTGACCGGAATTTGATGTCGCCTCTCCGGTTGCATTTTCAATGCCAAATAACGTTAGTCAATCGACCGGAGAAGTCTCTTATATCCGGATTTGGTCTATTTTATATACATTAACACAGGCTCTAATTTGGGACCAGAGAAAATCTCTCTTATATCGGAGTTTCTCTTATATCCGGGTCTCTTATATCCGGGTTACACTATATATATATATATATATATATATATATATATATAAAGAAAAATAAAGAAAAGATTATGTTTGTAAGTATTTAAATGGAGAATTTATTTTAAGTGATAAACACATGGGGAATAATAAGTTGAATATGATGTAATAAAAATCTTCTTCTCATACAGCTGTTTTTTTTTACCCCTGGGGCCATCGAAAGAAAATCTGATTCGCCGATCTAGTTTTTATTTTCTGTTAATCGCCACGTTATGATTTACATTAAAAATCAATCATTGGGTATAAAGTATTTAATTAGACTATGTAGGTGTATATATTATCGATTCTTCAAACAATTAATTTCTTCACCGGATCGATCGCAACAATAAAAAAAAAGAAAGAAGTCTTATACGACGCAAAAACACAGACATATTTATGAAAGCAGATAATTGTTAAATTTGTAAAGGCGTTGTGCACATTTCAACAGCTTTTTTTATTGAAGAGCCTCAAGCAGTCTATAATTATATACAAGTCTCAACCAACATTACAGCAGTTTATGAAACGTGGGAATATTCGTTAAAAAACGCTGGTATCCCTGAGAAATCCGATTCTTAATAAAACATAAATTACGTGTTTATATATACTACAGATATTATTTCCTATATAAACTTTCTTAGATGTGAGGATCAAAGTTTTCTTTTTCCCGTGTGAATTGCTTAAGTTATCAGAGATTGTTGAATGTGATAGAATATAATGAAAAGGAAAACATTATTATGGAGAGAGAACGATAAAAAGAACAGTTATTAAGAAGACAGAAGTTAATGATAGGCATTTTATTTAACTTTTTGAAGATCAAAGTGCACTGCAAAGTAAGAAACCGAAAGAGATTTCCACAAGCAAGAAGTACAAGAGAAGAAACTGTTAGCATAGAACTTACGGTAACATCAAGCCATTTCCGTTTTAAGCTGATCAGGGCTTGCCGCAAATACATTACTGCGCTTAAGTTCATAAAATCTAGGTATCAAAGAAGAAACTCGTCATCATAATGACCATGAGAATGGTTACAGAAAAAGCAGAGAGCTACGTTACGCCGATGGGAAAGTAACTGAGGCGAAGATGCCAGGTTAGCATCAATAAAATTGCAGATTTTTCTTTGTATTTTATGAAGAATCTCTAAACACATAGAAACACCAGATTGGATGTGACATCAATAGGAAATGCATAGACGCCTGGTTGACTTCTAAATATGCAAAATAAAATAGAATCTGACGAAGAAGATTGTCTAACAACGATAGAGTCAACCCACTTTCATAGCAGCAGATCTAGCAATTGATTCGATATAATCTTCCCACTTCAAAACGTTAGCCCCAGATGGCACAATGAGTCACTCTCTTGGAGATTGCATCAGCCATATCTTTTCGGTAACATTAGATAGTTTCAGTATAAGATGGCTGCTTGGTGGTTTAGATTCTCTTTTTCACGGAATAAAACAAAAATAAATAAATAAATAAATAACTCGACAGTTACTCAGGAAAAAATGGTTGGTGAAGAGGTGTGCAATATGAATGGAAGAGAAGGTGGGTGGAAGTGAAGATTATGAAGATAGATAACGATTGAACTTTGTCTTGGGAGTCTCATTCTCAAAGAAGCATTTCTTTGCGGAAAACGTTAACTGACCTTACATTTAAAACGCCTGGGAAATGAAGGTGGTTCGACTCTGTGGAAGCAGCATGGTGTATTTCCGTCGTAAAGGGCTGAACTGGTTGGACTCAAGAATGGGGTTCTTCTGAACAGTTGCTATGGAAATAGCGATAAAGTAGTGACAAAATTTGCAATATAGAACCTATGGCAAAGTGGTTGCACAGTGAAAAACGAGCCATCTCAGAGACGACTGCCTATAAGTATTTGAACTCTTTTAATATACTTGAGTATTTTTAACTAGTGGTTGATCTTTGTGTGCCTGAATTTCCAAACTTTATGTTTAAGATAAACAGAATAACTGATACCGACTTAATTAAACCTTTCTATTTGACACTGTGCTGTAATAAGATAATCTCTATAACTATTAATCATGATCAAATGAAGTTTTTTTTATAATAATGATTACCCAATGAAAGACCAAAGTGTTCCTCGAGGTAGAGGGTTAATTTAAAGATTGTGTAAAAAGAGACAAGTAGAGTGTTCCTCTTGTTAATATTTCATAAGCGTAGTTTAGTTTGCTACGGGTCTAGAAGAATAAGATCCCAGATGAGGCTCGAAATCATTATTCTATAGAAATATTCAAAGACACCAGCATGAAAACGATTATTCTTCGTCAAACAACAGTTCGCGTTTTTTTTTCTTACAACTTTAGCATTGGGAAGAAACGGTTTAAATTTCTAGACCTCCTATGAGGAAATCGGGTTAGGAAAATTTGATACTCACAGGAAATATTTAAGGTTAGAGAAAAGCAACGCAAAACCTACTTGGCGAACTTGCGTGAATGGACAGCGGACCAGGGTTTAGGAGATATGGAAAAAAAGACAAAAGTTATTAAGACCTGCAAGGCACAGGTTATTGTGGAGAGCCATGATCGTCAAGCTGATGTGGTAAAGATTCATATTTGATACCGGCAGCAGAAAGGGGGTTTTAATTCGGAGACATGTTTTCTGTTTAAATATCGATTCTAAGATTTACGGTAATAATCGTCTTCCGCGAGATGTGTATTTTTCTGATAACACGGTGAGTGAACGGAATTATCAACCCGTAGTCTTGTTGCTACGCAATCTTATTGTGATTATGGATTCGTGGTACATTGATGTAGAACACGGCCGAAAAGAATACGAGGTGGTGTAATGGTTAATGCCTCGGAATTGTTAATCGGAGAGCCGAGTTCTAATTCTCGTTCGGTCCATTATATTCCCTTAGGAGCAAATACGATTGGGAAAGCTATGGATCCACTTATTCTTCACGAAGCTATGTGTTCATTAGTAAGACATATATCACTAAATTATTATTATCTCAAAAAAAAAAATCAAAAAATCTTACAATGTTTTGATAGTTTCTGGCTTTAAATAACCTGCAAAATGTTGATAAAACGTAGAAAACTAATCAATCAACCAATCAAATCAAGTGGTAAATTTTCTCCGAAAATACCAAGTTTGAGAACACGCATGTCAGTGAAAATGTTCTGAAATAACTTTCAGTAAATTTCTGGAGCACCTAATGAGGAAAGTAATTTAGGAAAATTTGGTACCCACAGGGCATATTGAAGGCAAGAGGAAAACAACGCCTAACCTTCTTGGCGATCTTGAGTGACACACACGCACACAAAAATGAATAAATTCAATTAAATTAGTTTTTAGGGACTAAATACCACTCGGCCGGAAGATAGATAATTCCGATCATGAGTCCAGATCGCATTATAGAATAACCAACCAAAAGGTTTCTATTGGTGAGGGTAACAAAATCCGCCGTAATGTAGACATAGGAAGAAGGGCAGTAGGAGAGAGTGGACGGAGGTCAGTTATGAACCTTTTGTCAAGATATAGAGTCAGTTGCAGACAGAAATGGGTAGAGGAGAGGCAGAGTTCTTGTTGGCCGAAAGAAAGATCTGGCACATTAGTCTGTCGTGAGAGAAGTAACAGTGATACAATCCTAAGAATCACTTACCTATCGACATCTCTATCAGTTGAACCCATGAATAAAGAACTCATTTTATTGAAAATTGATGCTTTCTTTTCTAATCGTGGCGATATTTTTACCTACCGTTCCTTTGTAGAACGGACACAGGAGGGCTGTTTAATCTTTTCTTTTCACAGCGACGTGGACAGGGATCGAACTTTTGGATAAGGTGCTAGTCTAAGAAAGAATAAACAAAAGCTGATAGCGTGTGTTTACACTGTCACTCCGTCACCTGTATTTGTTTCTGAGCCGTGCCAATCTAAGTTTAATGTCATAAGGACCCATGGCATCAGTTCCAGCATTCTTTAAACTTTTTTTTTTACTTCGGCCCACAGCAAAAACCTTATTTTGCATTGCGACCCATTATGTCTACGTATAATAAATCAAAAACAAACTCTACTCAGAGGGATCATTTATTTAGCATCGACAATTTATATATTATTATAATTATTATTATTGTATATTTCTTATGATCGGCACGTATTGGAATTGTTTGCATCTGTTTATATTATCTATTTGTATGAATATAAATTTTTTACTTAAAAGAGAACTAAACTAGTCAGTATTTAAATTCCGCCGAAACAAAAGCCAATTCAGAGACTTCAAATGAAAGTAACACATCATCTTGCAACCACAGAAAGGATGTACCGGTACTCGACTTCGACATTGTGTCGGGAAATTAACTTTTTTCCCTGACTTAGGATGCAACCGAATTATTCAACAATTTTGACGGCATTCACAGGACATGAAGACACACGTACTACACACCTTTGGAGCTAGGTTTCCGGTGTGTAGTGTATCTCTATTTGAGAGAACTAACGTTACTCAGTCCGCAACGAGTTTGACCAACAAGATACATCAATAAAAATATTTTACAGACGATATATATATATATATATATATATATATATATATATATATATATATATATATATCAATTTATATATGTATGTGTATATATATATATATATATATATATATAGATAGATAGATAGATAGATAGATAGATAGAAATGTAGATATAAATATATATAATGTCCAAATGTGAAAAAAAGAACACAGAGTAAAATTTAGGCGTTCAAAACATTAAATTTAAAAAGTAGACCCATAAATAAGTGTGCATAATATATATATATATATATATATATATATATATATATATATATATATATATATATATATATATACTTAATAGAGCCCGGCATTGCCGGGGATGTAACAGTATGAGAGAGATCAAATATCGACCATCATAAAGACTGAAAAATAAAATTGACAAAGATTATTGTTTAAGGTTGACGGACACTCATTTTTAATTAGATTTTTTTTTTTTTAGGAATTGGTCAAACCCAAACTCAAACAAAAACATTGTTTACAATCGTTATGAGTCTATCGATTGGTGAATAGAATTTTATTATAAACAATTGTCTTGTAAATGGAATTTTAAAGCATTCTGAATGTAAAATAAAGAAAAAAGAAAATATTTTGAATGACAATGGAAAACACTACCTGCCAAAAAAAAGTGAAATTTTTGTTGAAATCGGTTGAAAAATGAAGGAAATCCGAAAAATATATAAACGAAACACACACACACACACACAAACACACACACACACACACACACAACCTGGGTTTTATAACAAGTATAACTCGATAAAGTTGTCCCCCTTTTATTTTAACGATGCCTCTTAATCGTGTTTTCAAACTGATTTCGTGCAAACACAATTGTGTTTTTCCAATTTTTGGCGCTGTCAGAACAACCACAAAATAATTTTACGTAATCCTGTGAAGTTTATTTGAAATCGGTTGAAAAATGTAGGAAATCCGATCCAATATATAAACGTACACACACACACACACACACACACACACACACACACACACACACACACAAACAAACAAACAAACAAACAAACAACCTGGGTTTTATAATAAGTGAAAATGCTAGTGAAAAACTAGCGATAGTTTATGAGTGGTGAGCAACATTTACAGTTGGTTATATTCTGTACTTTATTCTCAGTTGCGTAATGTTTTTCTTTCTTTTTTGTCGGGACACATTTTATTTATCTCTCGACCCACTTAAGGGCCAGAACCCTCAGCTTAAACAAAAAAAAACCTGAGCTAGACAGCATTGTCTTTCACAACACAGTTGTTTTGTTTAACTATGGTAGAAAGCAGAGATATTGAACGAGAGCAAATTTATTTCCCCCTCTTCAGTAAAGTACCTATTAAGTAAGCGTTACGCGTTATTTATATTTGTATATAAGTGTATATAAGTGTTTGAAATCAGTGGAGGAAATTAAATAGGTAATTTATTTGCCTGGAGCTTATTACAGACCTGCTTTGCTGTGGCATTCTCTAATATGAAAACATCTGTTAACACGAAAGTGCTTCCTGTCTGAATCACTTCCGGCATCTAGAAATCTTATCACAGTTCGACGTGCTTTACTATTATGTAGGGCTTCGTCGATGTCGTAAGAGCCACCGAATAACAAATACAACATAAATATATTTGATTGAAACATGCTTGCAACAATGGAAACAGACTTTATTTTCCTATTTGTTTATAATGAAATTTGATACAATTTAAAATAGATACAAATCTATACAGAGATATTTGTAAATAGCTTCATAATATTGATAATGTTTGATTAATGTCTTTTTCATTTCAGTTGTTTTATTTTTTTCACGACGTTTGGCTTTGTCTCACCATTGGATCGAATGGGCGTCCTGATAAATGCCTTCTCACAGCATTCAAGTCGTCATTTTACGATCGTTAATAAAAGAAAAGCAGCGATCTTACAATAAATGAATAAAAATGTCAAATCATTATTGAATAATCCAGGATATGTAAAATTTCATACTACAGAAGTAGACTTTTATTATTTTTGTAAATTCTAATATGACCCTAGGACTCTAAGAAAAAAATTGTAACGAGCAACAAGTGTTAAGATCCCCAGTGCTATCACCGGAGTTAAGCAACGTCGAACCACGTCAGTACCTAATGAGTGACTGCTTGGGAATACGAGGTACTGTAAGCTTTGAGTGGTTAAATGGATAATGGCTCAGAATTGTTCATGGGAGAGTCGAGTTTTAAAAATCTCTCGGATCGTTATATATATAGGATCAGATACGGTTGTGAATGTTTGAATCCCTCTTTTCCCGCAGCTATGTAATATAATTACAAGATAACAAAAAAGTTCTGTCCGTTTTTGATTAGTCATTGAATGAAGTTGAAATATATACGAAATACGTAAGCAATTGTTTTCAAATTCGGACAGCCGGAAGTAGGAACATCAGACGTTATAAAAAATATGCGCACCGTGCCCGGCCATCAGTTATAAGCCGGACAGCTGTGAGAAGGATGGAAGTGTCTAGAGATCTCGTTTGGGGCTGTTTGCTTTTACGACTTCAAAGTGGGCTTATCAGCAGCTGCATCAAGTCGCCGCATATGTCAAGCGTTTGGGGATAGTGCTGTGGATGAACGTACTGCAAGGCGTTGTTTTCGAAAATTCAAGTCGGGAGATTTTTCTCTCCATGATGAGCCTCGCAGTGGACGACCACAGGTCTTGAATGACGGAGTCCTGAAGGTGGCCATTGAAGATGACAGTAGTCTAACGTGTGGTGAACTTGCAAAACAGTTCAACTTTTCCGATGAAACAGTTAGACTTCAACTGCTACGCCTATGTAAGACGTACAAACTGAGCAAGTGGGTTCCGCAAACGCTGTTGGAGGTCCACAAGGGATAACGAGTGGCAGCTTGCGTATCGCTGCTTTCTTGCCACCATACCGCATCCTTATTCAATCGAGTGCTTACCACTGATGAAAAGTGGGTTCTGTACGAAACCCCAAAGCGTTCCAGACATTAGTTGTCACCTCAGGATGCTGTCCTTCACACCGCACGACCGCCTATGCACCCACGCATGCTCTGTGTCTGGTGGACAGGTCGTCAAGTGGTTCATTATGAACTGCTACCAACGGGCCAAACGGTCACTGGAAACCCATACTCACAGCAATTGAAACGTGTTCAACAGGCATTGCGCCAGAAGGAGCCGGCACTGGTGAATCTCAAAGGTGTGCTTTTCCTCCATGACAACGCCAGGCCGCATATCGCGCGAGTGGTCAGGGATACCATACAGCAACTTGGGTGGGAGACTTTGCGCCGTCCAACTTATTCATCTGACCTTGCGCCAACCGATTACCACATCTTCTACTCCCTGGATAATCAACTTCGTGGGAAATCCTTCACCAATGAAGCAGACTTCTTTGCGTCAACTCCCCCCACCCCGGAGTTCTACCGCAAGGGCATTGAACAGCTGTAGACACGTTGGCAGAAGGTGCTGGATGCCGATGGCGATTACTTCGAAGACTAAATATAAGTTACACATACTCTGAAGCGTTTTCTTTTTTTCCTTTAAATACGGACATAACTTTTTGGGTTACCTTGTAGTAAGACATATATGTTCGAGATCGCCATTATAATTGCCATAAAAATAAGGTTCAAACAATTTATTTATGACTCAAACCAATATTGGATTTATATATCATTTTGGTGAAACGTGAAATTATAAATCAACCATTTCAAAATATGTGATAAAATATTTAGGAAAATCAGGTTTTGAGAATTTCAGTGAACATGCAACGGAAAAATTTTATTCATATATATATCAAAAATATTTAATGAAGAAGTACTTTCATGGAAAATTTGATTCTCTCAGGTCATATTGATACCTAGACTTTATGAATTTAAACATAATACTAGATTGGCAACAGTTTTGGATGATTTACCAGGGAATTGGGGAGATATAACAAAAAATAAAATGTTAAAAGTTCCTTCTCAAGTCACAGAAAAGTTTTGTGGAACTCATGATCGCCTAGCTGATGTGGTAAATATTCATATTTTTAAAAAATTTAAATATGTTTTTTTATGGACATTTTTTTCCTCTTTAAATGTTATTTTTTTTTTTTTTCAAGTTTATTTTAGATTTAGTAAATCCGTGTATCTCAGTATATTTATCTGATTTGGGTGATGAAAAATAATGAAAAACAAAATCTAATCATGACATCATAGATTTACTATAAAAATACATTGCAAAATTATCCAGAAATAAAATTTTGTTATAAATAAATAAAATTATTCGGGGAAACATTTAGAAATATTGGTTTTATCACAAGAAAGGAATATTTTTTTCATAACATCGATACAGTGAAAAATAAATTACAGATCAGATAAGTTTATACGGTCAAAGTTTCTGTGAAAAGTTTCTGTGAAACACAATACTATGGTACATTTGGGTCAGTAATTTGGCTAAATAAAGTTTAAGATAAGACAGACTGAAAACCAGCCTCCCTTAAACCCCTCCATTTGGCCAGGTGCCAGAATTTTGTAATTTCAAAATAAATATTACTTTCCTGTATGGTACCTAGACTTTATGAATTGAAAAGCCCATCCAGTATCAACAGTCACTTATGTTAAACAGAAATATTCCTTCAGTTGAAACATACTGTCAACTTCCAAATTTTTTTTAGTTCTGAGTATATATCTATCTAAGTTATCTATATATATATGAATATATATATATAAACAGTTGTTTGTGTGTGTGTGTGTTTTAATGTGTGTGTAATATTTTATATTTATATATTATATATATATGGGGGATGAATTAGAGGGATATATAACATATATACATTATGAATGACAAAAACACACGAAAATGGAAATAGATGCCATTCAACCTGAGAACACAGGGGTCATTAAAAGATAAGCATGATGGATAACTACTTCATCATTTCTCGGACCAATCTTAATTGTTTTATAACCATTCATGCAGAACTTTTCACTGCATTATTTCAAGAAAGACACGGGGGTCACTAACGAAAAAAGGAGAATGTCTCATATCGAGAATATTTAACATCGAAAACATAAAGGAAAAAAAAAATATTTTTTAATATGTGGTCCACCCATTCCATGATGAAGATCACAAACCGGATTCTTAATTTAGCAAAATTATGGAAAATAAAATAATTTTTTTTAAAAAATCCACGAACAACTAAAAACGTTTTCGGTTTCTCTCTTCTTTTTAATATGGAACACTTTTGTCTCCTTGGAACTACTATAACCTCTTCCATTTTTATATATATAGATATATATATATATATATATATATTTATATATATATATAAAGGGAAACCATAGTCTCAAGGTATTTATATTTATGGGATAAAGTGCTCAATATGCAAATTAAATATAAAATGAACATAGAAAGTCAACACTAAGAGGCGAAGTCTGTTTCATGCTATATCAATCGTCATGTCGAAAGGTTCTGTTATTTTCTCAGGCTATTTATATATATATCGGGTGTAGATCTTGAATTACTGACAAAGTCTATTATGCGGTTATTTTACGGAAGTTGTTTATTTATTTTGAGTGAAAATTATTTTGCTTGTTTTTATTTATTTTAACACACGATTTCTTAACCATTTAGTAATTAATCAGTGTTTATTTTATTTTTTTTATTTATTTTCTTTAATCGGTTTTTTTTATGTGGGTAGTAAAAATTTGTTTATATCACTTATTTACAATTTTTGTTTTTAGTTTGAGGATTTAATTAAAGCTGGTATATATCTAGTTTAAATATGATGAGTTGAATAATAAAATTTACACCTTTAATATATTATTGCATTTATTTTCTGTTGAAATTATTTTTATTTTTCTTTTATATTTTTTTATTATTTTGAGAACGGGCAAAATCTTTGCTTACATCAAAAAAAAAAACGTTCATTGCTTTTTTTTTCTAAATAGAATGTTAAAATATCAAAACAGGAGCTTAACGAAAAGGCAAATATTATCAGCAACAAATGATAGAAAGCATGTCTTTTGGTGATCCCAACAAACTGAAATATCAGGATATATAAACAGTCTGATCCGAATTTGTCAGCTTTGGTTATTTTTATTCGACACGTTTCGGCCGTCGTATCTTAAGTAACAAATCGGATAGCTGTTCATATGGGAATATAATAGGAAATCTCAAACTAAATCCTTTATTTAATCTAGAGACGGAAAAAATGTTCTCTAAATACTAGTAAGTTTTAGATCATTACTTTTTTGTTCCTATGGAATGATGATTGTGCCATTAAATTGTCGAACTAACAAAATTGTTCATCATCATCAATGAAGAGATAGATAGATGACAGGAACACCATTGACAATTCCCTTCAACACTGTTCGGTCATTTTCTGTCCCCAGATCAGAAATGTCCAGCCCTGAGTCCCGAGTTATGGTGTCTGCAAAAGAAATAAAAAGATAGTTAACAGCTTGCAATATGCAAATATCAAAAAACATGAAAGATTACCCTGTCCGTCATTTGGACATTTACCCAGCAAACTGTAATCGTTTTCGTTTGACAGGATTATAAGACAAGGTCATGCATAACATCATATGATGGTCATCTTTCGACAACCACCCAACATAGCCTGGAACAGGGTTTGCTGTAACAATATAAAATTTTTTCGTTTTCTTTTTTGAATTTTAACTTTCTCTCTAAAGAATAACCTTTAATTTTTTTTAATGATTTTATTCGACAGGAGATTACGGATTATTCTTGCTTTGATAGTGTGAGTTCACTTTTTTTTAATACTCTTCGGAACAACATTAAAACTTGTATTTCCTAGCCAATCAAATACCGTCTAAAATGTGTTGACTTGAAATAGGCAATCATTTGTTCAGTTTGAGGCCCTTCTTTTACTTTTTTTTTACCTCTGTTCAATGGATCAGGAATATTCCCGGTGCTCCAGTGATATAAACATTATATTACTTTTATTTGGAACAAAATTATTAATATTAAAAATTTATTCAACAAACGAAATATTTGAACTCTGGTCGAATTGTTTGTCTTGAGATTTTTTAACGTTAAAGTAATCTTAATACTTTTTTTTTTTATCTCCAGAAAATGACCTGGTAAATTTTTATATGAACCATCCAGGTGAATGGAAACAAAGATCGAGGAAATGAATGAAAAGTTTTGGTGAACTTAGAATGTTCGTACTGTTTGAAATTTCAAATAACCTAGAACATTTATAATTGTTGAAGAATGAGAACAAATTAGATTATTTAACATAATAAGGTTCATTCCTGTCAAACCGTGAATTGAACTTCGTTCTCAAGACATAAATCCTTCAAAAGGAAATCCAACGAACGCAAATGTTCCTCATCTTGGGCCCTAATTTTTATCTTAAGCAACGACCTTCCTTTAGATACCAAGTTATCTACGCGGAACAATACAATTTACTCCTGCCTCAAAAACATATCTAGTGTCTGACAAAACTAACCTGAAATGCGTCTTAAAAAGGACCTCCAATTGTTTGAACTGGGGCAGAAATTGGCTGGTCAACTTTAATGCCTCAAAAAACAAAACTTCTCGGCCTTAATCACCACAGAGATCCTTCCCTGAAATTAAAATGTCTGACGCTGAACTTCTAAAGATCTATCAACTATATGGCTGCTCGGTTTCACGTTGATGACTGACATAAGATTATGTAAATAAATTCAGTCAATTGTTTCGTCCACCGCAAGGAAAATTGGCTCCCTGTGCCGCGCCTTAAAATTTTTTCCCGGAATCGATTTCAGATTAAATCAACAATTAGCCCTTGATTCTTACAATTTCTGGATTCTTCTTCTTCTTCTTCTTCTTCAAATCTTCTTCTTCTTCTTCTTCTTCTTGTTAACCAATCAGAAGACATCAAAATATTCAACCCATCGTTTCTCTTCTTCTTCTTCTTCTTCTTCTTCTTCTTTTCTTCTTCTTCTTCTGTTTATTATCCGAATGTAAGTGCCAACTTGTCAGGAAGTCAAAATAATAAGATCAAATATGAAGTTTGATTGTACTTTGAGGGATATCCATTAACTCATAAAACAATACCAGTCAAATGATTCACTGCTAACCAATATGTTCTTTACTCAAACCTTCTGTCGTCATGAACAACAGTGATTGACGCTAAACAAAAATAAACAACCAAAACATTAACGAATAACCTCCGACTATCTTGCTGCAATTTTTTAATATAACTGTTAATTAATTTTTTGACATTATAATATTTCCAGGGATCAAATAAAAAAAGAAGGTTATTAAAAAATACTAGAAGTGATTTTGGGATGGTACCCATTTTTAGTTTTGATGAATGGAGATTTGCAGTACCATATATGGTCTGGAGCCCCTTCTGTTTGCCTCTGGGTTCTTGATAGGCTCCAGAGGCGGATATCAATATAATTGGCCCTGCTCTGTCATCTCGTCTACAGTCACTTTCTCACAGATGCGCCGTCGCCTCTCTCTGTCTGTTTTACAAATACTTTCATGGCAATTGCTCCAAGAAGCTGCATTCGCTGGTTCCCAGACTTCATAAGTTCAAGCGCCCTACGAGGCTGGCATCCCGCTCTCAACCATTCACTGTCGAAACTCCTAAATGTAGCCGTCTCTTCTACTGCAATAGCTTCATGTCTCGCACCTCTCGCCTGTGGAACTCCCTTCCCTATTCCAGTTTCCCTGAGAGCTATAATCTCCAGCTATTCAAATGTAATGTCAATCGACATCTCCAGTTTTAAAAAATGTACGGGTGTTTTAATATAAACGGAAATAAAGCGTTCACAGAAAAAGACAATTAAAAAATCTGGGACATATTATGAAGAAGGAAGGTTAGGTAAATTTGACACTCACGGGCTATATTGAAAAGAAAAGGCAGATTTTCTTTTTGTAATTTTCATTCAAACTAGAAAGTTTACTACTACTTCTTGTACGATTTCGTGAATTTAGATTTTTTTTTCCTCTACAAACGTTCTACGAAATAGGACCCAAGATATAACCTTTCCACTGCCCCCCCCCAAAAAAAAGCACAAAAAAAAACACAAAAAAACTACCATCATGATCGGTATATGGATAAGATAAGAAAATGAAACATAGAACAGGTAGCACCAGGCATACTTTTTACCCAACCTACAAAACCAAAACATTAAGCTAAAAACTGTAGACCTGCTGCTAAATAGCTTTGTCTGATTTAAATTTTCATATATATATATATATATATATATATATATATATATATATATATATAACAAAGTATATAATTGGTATATACGGAATGAATTCGCATAAACCATTTATTTTCTTTTTCAACATCATCACTTGATAAGACACAGAGTGTGTTGAAACAAAATGGCTATTTTTTAGTGATTTTATAACATACTTATGTTATAATTTTTTTTTATAAAAATAATTATATATATATATATATATATATATATATATGTCCTACATGGCGTTAAACCTGTTCAGGAAATGAAATGAGCAAGGGGCAGTGGAGTCGATCTTCGAAGTTCGTGAACTGAAGCTGCAGAATCATAAAGAACCGTACGAAATAAAACAAAAGCGCAACGCTTGAGGACTTCCAACAAAAGCAACAACTAAAATGTAACTCAAAGAGAACATAATGACATAACCATGACAATAACTTTCTTCACTACTTCAAACAAAATGTTAAAAAGGACGCACCGTTAATACTGGAAAAAGCAATAACACTTACTGGACTTGCGAAACCTAATTTTCAGAAAGATCATTTTAATGGAAAGATTTTATTAATCTCAAATGCCAATGGAACTCGATCTTAGGTCAATGATGAATGTTTCCTTATAATTGAAATTACTATTACCATTACAATTACCATCAGGCATTTCTATGATTGTCTTTGTGTCTGAATGTAAAAGATTTCCATAATTAGCACTCCATATCTAAGCGATTAAAGAGAAGAAAAATGAATAAAAAATAAAAGGCATAAATGGTTATAAATTCATTTTACCATCTTTATTTTTGATATTGGAAATTCTAAAGTGATTTTCTTATATGGTAATGGTCCGTGTTTGTGATTTTATAGCGCCAGTCTCTAGTGTCTGACGTAGGATCGTCATTTTAAAGATTTATGGGTATTAACTGCATTGCACATAATTATTAAACGTATGTATAAGGGGTTACTCAGTAAGTTAAGGATTCTGAACGCCCTGTGTAAAGTAACTGTCACTCGGATATGTGCCACTATGTTAGGGATTACTTCGAAGGAAACTATGGAAAGTAAAACTTATTCAGAGCCACATTTTCCAACACATCTACAGCATTACTTTAAGATGTCACAAGGTCAATACCTTAATTCTTTCAGCCTTTTTACCGGCGGTAGAGAAAAATGACGTAATGCCAAGCCACCGGCTGAACAGCGGTAGAGAAAAATGACGTAATGCCAAACCACTGGCTGAACAGTGGTAGAGAAAATGACGTAATGCCCAGCCACCGGTTGAATAGTGGGTAAACACTAGTGACTATTTTTATATCTATCGTGAAATATTAGATACCAATTATTTGCAAATTACGACTCAGTCGATCAAGCAGAAGGGTAAGAATTGTTCAGGAACGTAGAACTCAAATAATTAAACTGAAAACTCGAATAATGCGCTTAAAATGCTTAGACAATGTAGATTCTTGTATGGATGTCTTTTATGACGAAATATGTACGTAGAACTTTTTTTCCAGGTCAGTGATCGAAAAATTTTCAAGTAAATGCCATCATGTGGTTTGAAATAATAAATTTCCTTCACTATACCCTGTAGAATTCTGTTACAAGATCACAAATCGCTTTATGGAATAAAAAAAAAAAAAAAAAGAAAAAAAAAGCTCATTTGCAGCACTGAGTAGCAGGTGTGATGAAAAAGAATGTTTGAAAGGAATCACTCATCAGTTCCAGGAAGACCGATAACCCTGGATTTTAGAAGTCTAATGTCTTAGAAATCTGTTTTAATAGAACATTTTTAATAAATATCAAGCGACAATGAAGTCTAACTTTTACTGTATGGAAACGTAAGAGAACGGGATGAAAGTTATAGACTAACTATGCAGGAATGATGAAAATTGTGAAATAATTAAGAGTTGTAAATAAGGTATGCAAGACTTCACAGATCTAGCATCACTCCTTCATAGTCAGCCTACAAATCTTACGGTCGACCCTCGTGCCTTTTAAGAAACAATGAAGTTATTAATAAGAAGTGTTGAAATTAGGGCCTGTAAAATTTCACAGATCTAGTATCACTCCTTCATTGTCAGCCTATGAACTTTTCAGTCCTCCCTCGTCCCTAGAAAGAAACAATGCAGTTATTAATAAGAAGAGTTGAAAGTAAGGTATGCAAGACTTCACAGATCTAGCATCACTCCTTCATTGTCAGCCTATGAACGTTTCAGTCCTCCCTCGTGCCTAGAAAGAAACAATGCAGTTATTAATAAGAAGAGTTGAAATTGACGCATGCAAGATTTCACATGTCTAGCATCGCTCCTTCATATTCAGCCTATGAATTTTTCAGCCCACCCTCATGTAATATCACTATTACATTTATTAGTTTCTTAATAAGCCTTATTCATAATTCTTGTTTCGGAAGTATTTCTAATTTGTTACCGTTTTTGACAATAGAACAATAGACACTGCTATAAACTAAGAGATGTTCTTATTACTAACATATGAAAGATGCCCGAGGCTTGGTAAGCATCCAGGAATTTGACGGGTGATTTTCAAGTCATGAGAGGTGACCTTTTCTTCCTTGGAAGCCAATCCTTATTATCTCCATCCGATTTTACACTGAATAATACTAAACTACGTTAGAACAGATTTCTGATCACAAGCTATACAAAATAGAATCAGGAATTAAATAAAAACTTCGAATTGCATTTAACACATCAGTTGCTATAGGCTTAGATATACATAATTACGACAATTACATTGACTACTGCCTACGTGTATACATACATACATATATATATATATATATATATATATATATATATATATATATATATATATATATATATATATTTGAGTGTGTGTGTGTGTTTAGAGAGAAAAGAGAAGCATCAAATGTTTTTGGTTATAAGGTGGATTTTTTAAAATATATATTATACTTTATTTTACATATTTTTTTGCAACCTGTGTTTCGGGTGTTGTGTTCTTCATCAGGCGAAGAATGGTGAGTTCCACTTATTATTTAAAGAAATTTATTTCTCTACGTTTCCTTATGTTTAATCATTGTTTTCTTTCTGTAACGTATCCATTGATATACAATCTCTGAAGATGGTCATAGATGAGACTGGAAATAATTGGAAAAATAAATATTATTTGAAAGAAAATTTTAGGATTTTTCTCAATCAATTTTCTACAGCCACCCAAAAATTAATTCATGAACTTGAAAGGATTAGAACTAAAATAAACTGACATAATACGTCTAAATTATTCAATCAAATATGCTACAATGGAAAAATTCTGCCTAAATATACATATTTTAAAAGACATAATACGTCTAAATGATTTAATCAAACACAAACACACACAAACACACAGAGACACACACATACATATATATTGTGTGTGTATGTGTGTGTGTGCTTTCAAAAAATTTTTCTCTGAATATCTGGGAAGAGGAATCGTCATAATTTACATTATTTATGTTAGGATCATTGTCTTCATTTTCGTTGTTATTATCACAAAGTTTCGACCATCCGGCTTCATCTATCCGAGTAAAGATCAAGGAATTTAGAACTGATCAATTTGTTTAATCTACGTGAGTAGATTGTTCTCGTTCCGCTGTACGCTTACAGCCGCATGATGTTTAAACAACGACTCGCGTATGATCATCGAAGTTAAGCGAACGTCGATCCCGGTCAGTACTTAAATTGGGGACCGATTGGGAGTTCCATGTGCTGTAATTTTAGATGCACCTGAGGTATAACAGATAATAGATCGAAATTGTTAACCATAGAGCTGACTTCCAAAGCTTGTTGGGTTCTTTATATTCACTTGGGAAAGATATGAATTCAACTCTTCTCCCTAAACTATGGATTAATTAGTGTTGTGAGACCGTAACATACCTACAACATGGACTCTTCCAGGACTATATAAAGTATACGATATAACACTCTAGGAGAAGAGGAGGAAAAAGAGAGAGAGAGAGAGAGAGAGAGAGTATTCTAATACCGTAGTATCAGCCGCCTACGACTACCAATATTGTACACTAGCACATAGTAAGCTCCGATTAAACTTACACTATCTTTGTAACCTTTTTGTTTAATATATCTTTCTTACCTCTATTCCGTGTTCTGTGTTTTCCTTCTGTGGTCCCAAATTTGGGCCCACATCAATTAGTAAGAACTGTATAACTAAAGAACTTATTATCTCCAAATATTTATAGAATCCAGTGGGAAGGATCAAATATTCTCACAATCTAAATATATTTTCTGGCTTTAAATAACCTGCAAAGTTTCGATAAACCGTAGAAAACCAATCAATGTTCTCATTTGTACGATTCAGTTATCGCTCACCCTATTTCCGTGAAGCCTAAGCCTGAACTTCCTGGCTCAGGGATTGAACTCATAATTACTGTGTTACAAAATTTTCAAACCAGTTATTTAAACCCCTTGGGTCTTGTCACGTAAATAAATGAACCAGTTCGATATTTCCTGAAACTGCCGGATCGGTAATCACCGGACGAACACCAGAGAACACAATGGGTAAAGGTTGTCAAAATAATAACTAACGTGAGTGGCAAAAGTCCGGCTTTCGTAAGTTTAAATATCAGGTCATCCCATAAGTTCTGTCCGAATTTTGAATAAAGAAAACAAGTGACCAAATGTTACATTTAATTACAGATAGAATCAACAATGTATTTTCCCTGAATATATATGACTTCCTTCCATCTATTAACAAGCTTACTAATTCCATTACTGTAATATTCTTTTGCCTTTGATTCGAAGAACTCACAAATGTCAGTTTTAACCTCTTCCTGTGTTACAAAAGCTGTTTCTTCCAAATGATTCTGTAAGCTACGAAACAAATGGTAGTCTGAAGGAGCAAGATCGGGAGGATAAGGTGGATGAGGAATTTTTCTCCTAACCAAGTTCCGGTTCGATCTTCATCTTCAAGGGTGAAATGTCCACTTCTGAATTTTGCAAACCATCTTCTACAAGTTCTTTCATTCACACATTCCTCTCCATAAACTGAGTGAATGTTTCTAACTGCTTCGGCTGCTGAGTTTCCTTTCTTGAACTCATAAAGCATTATGTGCCTCAAATGATTCTTGGGTACTTCCATGCTAGCAGGGTTTTAATCAAACTTGTTCTCTGAAATAAAATTTGATCAGTTTAAATGCATCTAAACATAAAAATAATGTTCAGCTCCATTATAAAATACTCGTTAAATTTCATTCATTTTAACGAAAAGTTAAAATTCGGACAGAACTTATGGAATGACCTGATAAATAAAGGAAGATATTCCGGCGAGTAGACGGAGAAACGAAAACCTTTTATCTATGTAGATTAAATAATGTGATCGACAAGAAGGCAAGTGGGGGCAAAACGGCCGAAACCTTCTTATATTAGGAACAAAGATGAGGGCAAGTAGTCAACTAAAAATAATGTAAATAACTTATTTTATTCAAAGTTCTCTGAAGAACTTAGTGTATTAAAACGTTGGTTGTGAATTTGGCAAGATACAATTTGTGAGTTCAGTCCCTGACCGGACAATGTGTACTTACACTCAGTCGAAACAGGGTAAGCAATAACTGAGTAATAGTAAAAATAAAGACAAGACAAGATATCCCTAGATGGGCAGTCGAACGAGAACAGTCTACCGCCGTATATTAAATAAAAGGTTTAGTTAAGAATTCCTTGTAGGTTACCCAGTTCGATATACACCTGATGAAGGCTAGAGGGCTGATACAACGGCCGAAACGATGCGATAAAGCAACAAACTGGAGCATAACAGTCTGAATGTAAAGAATATAAATAATCATAACTCGTCATCCCAGAAATTCAGACAGAAACGTATTATACATAATTCTGAATCTTAAAAGGACCCCTCCGACGTATATATACGTTTCCAAGACACCGTGAAATGTTAGTCCCTAAGGTTTATTTTACAAATTAACTAGTGCTTAGTGATAACTCAACCCCAGCGTTAATACCTAGGAGTGCTCACTACGACATTTTGTTAAATAATAGTTTAGCGGACTATTATATTTTAGTGGAAGTGTATCTTGGCTCCGATTTCCTGAGGTTGACCTTCGCGGTCAGATGGAAGATATAATAAGAGAGTCGATTTTGATTGGTTGAGCTAACGTATGAATGATAGATTGAGAAAGGTGTTTCAGCGTATTGGTTCTTACGCGTCAAGCAATGTAGACGTGTTTACTTTTATGTCTGAAACAGCTCCCCAGTGAAAGGGAACGGACCCCACTGGATAGTTAGTATGTGTTGACATTAATAAAATAGTTAAGTTAAGGTTCTCTGTGTTGGAGTCTTTTCATTGCCGAACCGAAACGATTGGCGATCATCGGCCAAGAGAAAAAGTCAAGCTGAGACCTTTCACTGCTGACAGCGTACAACACTTTGTCATTTATTTCCAGTAAAAGGGAATTTACTATTAAAAAAAAAAAAAAAACAAAATCAGGCCAGCACGACCAGGCAACAATGTTATAATAAGAAAACAATGTCTTTTAGTAAATCATTATAATAAAAGTTAGGCCGATTGAGATGCTTACGTCCGAATATTTCTTTAAATCAAGTCTTTGATGGCAAGTAGAAAATCATGGCGGATGTTCCCCTGTTGTAATTCAAATTTTACGGACTAGAATTCTTTTTGTGAGACGCTGACGTGTGTTGAAATTCTCACGGTATTTAGTATTGTTGAAGTTATCGCTAACATTTTTGTCAAGATTTGCATACTATACGTTTCGTTCAATTTCGCACACCAATCTATTAAATTTGAATAAGCTGATTTATTTGGAAAATACTTTGACAAAACCTTAATTCGCGGTTTAATAATTCGTTAATTTAATTTTATAGAACTTCATGGTAAATAATTTTTTTAAAGAAAGTTTTTTTTTCCCTTTTAACAGAGAAGAATGCATTCTTAGCATTTCTTACTCATGAGCATGCAACATACAACTGGCCATGCGTAAATATTTCTTTCTGGAGTCAAATTCAAACTTTTTGAAGCATTTGGCCTTGTGATTTGTTTATAATTCTCACAAACGCAGGGCGAAATAACAACTGGATTATTTTATATATAAAAACTTAAAGAAAATATATGTAAAAAATAATAATGCATTTTTATTAAATAAGTATTTTTTTTTATTTTCATCTGTAAATTGTTTTAAATAGTGGGAGTATTTTGTATGTTAAATAATAATTTTTTTAATTTTCCCCACCACAAAATAATTGATAATTTATTGTACTAAGCAACGCAGCCATTTAAACCAATTGTAATACGTACCCCCATAGCTGGTTGAACTTCTACACAGAATTTGGTTTGGATCGGTCAATGTATGACTTTTTTAGAGGGTGTGACGGACGCACAGGCAGAATCACAGAATTTTATATATAGATGTTTTTGTAGGTTTAAAAACGTGTTCATTAGTAGAATACAGGCTTTTTGTTTCAGTCTTTGGCAAACGCGAGTTGAATCGATTAGGCTGAGATGATGTACTTCTAAATTTTATCAGTCCAGAATATTCGTGTATTAGATTGTTGGAAACATTTTCTCTGTAAACTTCGAAATGCAGTATGATAATAAACACATTGAAATTTATAGCAAATGAGATTTTTCTTAGTGAAAGTACAGCTCTGATTAAAAAACAAACTTGTAAAATAATACTCATAAAAATGGCTTTAGTAGATAAGGTTAATCAGTTTAAAGTATTTTGAGATGTAAGATCGTTCTTTTTTTAGTCTTTACTTAAAGAATAAAGAGATCACTTTGACTAATAATACATAATTAACTGGCTACTTATAGCCTTTCGCAGATCTTTTATTTGATGTGCTTAGAGTTATATTAAATGTAGAGATAGTAATTACAATACGATATCAAAGCAAAATCGTGAGGACACATGAACATAGCAATATTACGTTTTCGAAAAGAGAGATAAAAAAGGAAAACAAATAAGAGATAAAATAGTAGAAAGAAAAGAAAAAAAAGGGAGAGAGAAAATTTTAAAAGAGAAAAGGAAGAGAAAAAAGAAGAAGAAAAGAGGAAGATTTTGTTATTTATTTTCCTGTAATATTAACTCTGTTGTTGCATTGCATAACTGATTTGCTTTTTAAATCATTAGAGGTTATATATATATATATATATATATATATATATATATATATATATATATATATATATATATATAGTTTCGACTGTGAAAAAACGCTTGCAATTCAATTCTTTTTAAATCATTAAAAGTAAAATTGAAAAAAAAGTTTATCTGAAATTGATATGACTCAAATATTTAGCAATCTCATTCATTCATAATTATGAGATAACTGTTGTGATGTTAACACGAGCCATGGTTGCTTATTGGCGTCTGTTAATTCAAAAGATAAGGATGCGTAAAAAAGTAAAACCTGACATTTTCAACCTATGCAGAAAAGGCAATTATTGAGAGAATTGATTCTTTTACCGTGATTTTCAGAAACGGCCACAATCTTAACGACATAAGATACGCAGAGGACACAGTTTTGAACAAGGATAAAAAAATTACAAAATCTTTTGTTGGTAGCGACGGAGAGTGTGAAGATGGGACTAAGCATAAACTACCAGAAAACAGAATGCATGGTTATCAGTAAAAGGATGAACCCGAAATGCGATTTGCAGGAACACTGTAATCAAGCAGACTCGGAAGTTTAAATACCTAGGAAGCGTTCTGACAGAGGACGGTAAAAGCGACATGAGATCCGGAGACGCACTGAGATGTCCAAGGGCGTATTCCAAAAATTGGGCCGAGTATTGCGAGACAGAAGGATTTCTTCGGTAACAAAAAAAAGAATACTTAACTCTTACGTGATATCTGTCTTTCTTTACGGCAGCGAATGTTGGACGATTTCCTCAACGATGAAGAAAAGACTCGAGGCGACGGAGATGTGGTTCTACAGAAGGACGCTAAGGATATCATGGACCGAGCGTGTGAGTAACAATGAGGTTTTAGAGAGTCCACAAACAAGGAGGAGGCTTATACTTAACATCAGGAAGAGGCAGCTGAAGTACTTAAGGAGGAAGGAGGGTTTGGAGAATCTGATATACACGGGTCGAATAGAGGGAAATGTGAGAAAGAAAAACAACACATGACATACCTAGTGGCCTAGGGGAGGTGGCAGAGAGAAGGAACTTGTCGAGAACTGTAAGCGATAGACGGAGGTGGAGTGTTCTAATCACGTACCTCCTGAAAGGACGCGACACATAGTTACGTAATGATTATAGGCGCGGTAAATCAAATAGGAAAGCGGAGATCAAATCCTGGCCTAGTTAATAGAACTCAAATCCTCTCAGGAAAGGCATGAATCAGTATCTTTACCCACAGTTCCATTCTATATGACTGGGTAAAATGGGATCGTGAACCTTTGATTGCCGCCAATCTAAGAAAAGAATTGTTTTGAATGCAAAAACATTGAAAATTAAACCGCAAATCATACTATTATTTATCCTAAGAAGTGATGGCAATTCAGACATTAGTAAGAAAAGTCATCTATGGAGAGCCATGATCGCCTAAATTTTTTTTAAGGATATGGCATAAAATAAAAACATACACCCTGTTAACATTAGAGTATCTTATAACTAGGCTGTGATAAGCCGCCACCAAAAAGAGACTATATACATACATATATTTATATAAATACATATATACGCACTTATGTCAGTGTTGAATTAGGTATAATAACGTTCAATACTTATCGAAAAACCCGATGATTGATTGATAACATTACGAAAAAGCGTCAACATTGATAAGTATTGAATCTAGTTCAATAATTATTCCTCTAGTCAAATATTGATCAATTTATTGGTAGGAATTCTGTTCACTTTGATATCACTTGTAATAGGGTACTGGACCTATTCAAAGGTATAATTTGTATGAAGTTCTAGGATGGTGATATGGAGGGACTACTATTTAGATAATAATTATTTAAACCTTTATGAGAGTAGGTTGAATGGTGGTAAAAACGGATTAAGAATTATGTTTTTAACAAATGAATTTAAGAAAGGTTTTAAGAAAGATCGAATCCAGAATAAAGTAGCCAAAGTTCAGTAAAATTGAGCACTTTCCGCAGATATATAGAAGACAAGATTAATATGTTTTCGAAATTTTTGCGTCTCGAGAAATTAAATTCAGAGTATTGTTTACATTTATAATATCTGTCCAAAACGTCTATTTACTGACAGGAAAGAATGGTCCAAATTTTTCTTGACAAAGAAATGATCAGGATTTTTTCTAGTTCCCAAACTTGGGATATGTTTATGTTGATGCTGTCCACCTAAAAACACCATTATTTCTACCGAAAGAAAATACAGAACATTCTAAAAATAAAGCGGGCGCCATTTGGTTATAAGCAGAACTTCTAAGATTAAGACGGTTGGAGTGAAGAAATATGTCAATGTCAAATTTTGAGGGTAGGGGAGACGACACAGAAGAAAGTTGAATCTTACTTCACCTATAATAATAAGTGTTTTTGTTTGCTTTTTAGTTGTCATAGAGTTCGTGTCTTCGGGCCAAAAGAGATATTTTCGCATATACTTTCTTATTTATACACTAATACGAAAAAGAGTTCTCAGTCAAGTACTTCACCACATAATTGAGATCGGTGTCAGTGTAAGACTCGTATGATGGGAACGGATGATGAAGAAACGACAGAAATCTTTACTAGATACAGCGTCCTAAGGATTGGTAATTCTTGAGGTCATTAACGTCCGATAGAATTGAAATTTAAACCACTTCAAAAAATATTAAAATTCTTCACTCATATATATATATGCTTAGTTTGCAAACACTTAATAATAGATAATGTATTTTCTGTACCCAACACCAATATCAAGATATACCCACCTCACCTCATCTGTGATAGCCATAACATAATCTAATATTTATTCTGCACCTTATGTCCTAATAGTGGATATATTGGTGAATCTGGAAACAATTTTAGATTTCGCTTCAACAATCATAAACAAAACCATACGTCAAAACAATTTTTATTTCCCCATAGCTGAACATTTTAAATCAATCAGGACACTCATTAGAAAATTGTAAATGTTTATTGATAGATATATATTTTATTTCCACATAGACACGCAAAAAAAAATACTGGATTTTAAAATTAAATACATATAAACTAGGGTCATTAAATAAAAACTTGGGTATTTTAAATCTTTATAAATATTTCAATAGTTAAATATTTTTTTAGATATAGTTTTTTTTTTTTAATTTTTTAAACAACATCTAAAATATTTTTACAGTTAAATTTACGTTTAAAATATTCGAACACAATGGCGTTCCATATCACGTGATGTCCGCGTCTCGCGACGGACGCTACTTATAAACAAACAGTAATTTTAATTTATTTGTAAACAAACAGTTATTTCTGAAGAAAGATTGAGGCCAATCTGAAATAAATATATATATATAAATTAATAAATACTTTCATAAAAAAAACATTATTATTTTTTTAATTTGCAACTTTTTTTTATATATATATATATATATATATATATATATATATATATATATTCGAATCTCAACCGTTCAAATCTTGACTTGTCAGGAAGTAGACTTCTTGATGTTATAGCTCTCGAGGAGGCAATCCTAGGGTGCTGTAACTTTGGAAAGTGGCTGAAAACCATACCACGAGTTGGTCCTAGCCTTGTGAGTGAAATTGGGTAGACGGAACCCTTGGGAGACGTCGATAGTTTTGCTACCACGAAGTCACATTCACCGTGACCAAGGATTTGAGTGTGCTGACCTTGTTCAGATTGTTGGCCACGCTAGATAACATGATCTCTCCCAGAAACTGTAACTAAGGCTTGCTCAGCATAATTGCAGTATAAACCACAGGTTGGCCCTGTTGGTGTTGAACAAACACAAATGTGTCTGTGCGAGCGTCAGCAATAGGGATTGGCTAACCGCCCTAATAGACAGGTATCCTCGAATACGAGTGGCCAGGTATTATTTTTATTTATATATATATATATATATGTGTGTGTGTGTGTGTGTGTGTGTGTGTGTGTGTGTGTGTGTGTGTGTGTGTACGCACTTGGGCAAGGGATTAATCCAGCTCTTCGTTTCCCCCAGCTATTTGTTAAATAATAGAGCAGACTGGCTTTTTTAGGCTTGGTTGGCAACCAATATAGAAAAAGAGCCATTATGAATACAAAACTGGCGCAAGGTCATTTGGAGACTATCGTGACACACTATAAGGACCAGCTGCCTATATTCAGTTCTTCCGAAAAGAGTGGTTTGTTCTGAACATGCCTTCACTACTAGAATCAAATCATATATATGGAGAGTCTGGCTGTTCTGGCCTAAGCTGCTAGACCTTCGTTCGTCGCAAACGACTGGCGCCTCCATTTTTAAATATATGTGACTGTAATGCTCAATATACAAACGACCTTATTTACAAATTTCAATGAAATCTGAAATACATAAAAAGTGTAATAAAGCAGGCCGAACTAATAACATTTGGAGCAATTTATTAGCACCAATGAATGTCTTTTTTTTGTTTGTGGTTAACTATTTTTCATATGCATTATATCAAATTATTATCACACTGATTGCATGTTAGTAACTGAGAAGCAATTAATACCTTCACACGTACGCTGATGAAAATAACACGCCTAATAAAGTTAATTAAATTCCCATACGTTACTCACAGTTGGATTATCTTGAATTGACGTCCGCTGCTTGTAACATTATTTTTCTAATCGAATAAAATACAAGTCGCTTATTCATTAATATGGCACGACTAAACAGAAACAATTAAATGGAACCGTGAAAACCTGGTATTTCGATGTCAAGTGAATGTTATATGTCCTTTCTGGGCATATGTTTTTTTCTGGTCGTGAGGTTTTCCATAGATTTCTTTTCCGTACTGAGGCTTGCTATGATAGTTTCAGAAAGGTTGAGGCTTGCGTTTCCATTATATTCGCCTCAATTAAAAAAAAAATCAAACTAGTTCTATAAGAGTGCTTGACATCAACAGATTGAAAACAGTTTAGCTTGCTTTTTTAATCCATAGCTTTTCTCTGGCAGAGGAAATGGATTCCTGACTTTCCATTAGTTCGAAAACGAAAGCTACTTTGCGTATAGATAACGCTTGCACAACCCATTTTAGCTTGCAAATCTTAACTGATTAAACTAAGAATAAACTAATTATTTAAACGCTTTAGATATCTCTGTTTTTTAAATCAGTCATCAAATCCTGGATTTCATCCGATTTGAAACCCTGGAGATAGATAGTTTTACGTGAATATTTCAACCACAAGACAAGTTGCTATTTTGATTGAACTGTTATTTTTACGGTTTATCAACTTTTTGAGGGTGATTTAAAGACCGAAAACATATTTTGGATTGAAAGGATATTTTTTTTTGCGAGTGAATATTGCATAAATAATTCTTTGAGAATAATAAGGATTTCCCCACATAGAAATTCTTACTATTTGACCAATATCTTTTAGCAATTTCCTGGAGAAAGAAAAGATAAATTCATACCTTGCTCAAGTGTATTTGCGCGTAAGTGAATATAACCAATTCGTCTGGAATTCGAGTTCAGTTCTCCAATTTTTAGTTCCGTGCCGCCATTCATTAAATCACCCGTATGCAGGTTGATAACGAATATTATAAATGACAAAACTCACGAACGTTCTGCGAGAATCAGAAGACGTTTGTCTCTAATACTTAGAAATGTTTATCTCGCTTGCTGTGTTGTTTATGAGGACAGAAATACTGTGTTCTATAATTGTCCTTTTATGGAAACAATGTTATAAAGTGACAGGAACAGTTAAATGCCTTCAAAAGATTCCTACCTTTTGTTCGTTTTTGAAATTTCCCACTTAAATTCAAAGCTCCTTAATATGGAGCCATTTGATCTGCCCATTCAGGAGATGTGGACGATCATGTGGATCTTTACAACTACATACCATTTGTTACTCTTTTAACTCTTTCTAGTCCCTCGTTATAATTCTTCTGTTATACGTCCAAACTTTTTAAGTCTCCTCTCAGGACGCAGCGACCATATCTCTCCACAACCTCCTAAAATTTTTCTCCATCCCATATGGTTTTCAGCCACTTTCCAAAAGTTCTTCGCCCTGGAATCACTACACCCAGACCGATAAGATCAAGTCACCTTTGTGAAAAATCGACGATGGTGAGGTTCGAGAGTCTCATGATCACAAAGCGAACGTACTAAACAATCGGCTAAGTGCCTAGACATTACGGTTGCGCTAAACTGTCCTAAGTCACTTGTTATCACATCTGACAGTTTTCTAGCTGGGTAGACTTTTCTTTCGTCAAGTAAGCAGGCATTCAATTACAAAGCACGTGACTTTATTGCCGATTGTAATACAACATTTTAAAGCAGCCTGTGATCTGTCTCCGACTTGGCTTTCCGTACGACCGGAAATTGTCAGTCGGAACGGCTTCCTTCTTTGACTGAAGAAGAAATTCCTCTTTTGTTCCACATATATTTCTTTTCATTCTCTATCATGCGACTAAATAGATCGACACCTCTCGGCCATAATCAAAGGAAAATGAGTGGAATATTTTACTTCCGGACATTAAATGACGAAAGTATTGACCAAAGAAAGGGATAACAAACTTTTGTAAACGTTATATAAGATTGAAAGATAAAGTGTTGTCAATCGTGTAAATCAAGAGAAACAACAAGCAAAATACTGTTTTTTTTTTAACTGATTCTGGTTCAAAGTACCTAATTTTTCGATTAGAAACATTGTTATATGGTTTATTATTCTTGTCTCAAGAGGAGGCACGGTGAGTTAATGGATAGCCGCTCGGGTTGAGGAATCCGAAAGCCGAGTTCGAATTCCACTCGAAACCATTACATTCACTTACGTGCTAATACCCTTGGGAAAGGTATGAATCCGCTTCTTCGGAGCTATGGGTAAATAACAGGACAGATTCGGTTCTATAGCCTTGGATGGCAACTTGTCTACCCCAAAAAGAAATAATCATGTATCGAAAGCGTGTATCATGCATGGCATATAACTAACTGATTATTGTCTCATTTTTTATTTTTATTTTGATAAGATAATGATAGTAATTCCGTTTCCTTACAAGGACAAATAAAATCATTACCAAACAGTAATTTTCGTTGAAATCTTTTTTTTTGTTTTAAATATTTCACGAAAATAGGGCCCTAAAACCTCCCAGCTCTTCTTTCTATCATTGATGTAGGCTTCAATCCAAACCTTTTGTTTGAAGTAGTCTCGAACGTCAGTATCTTGATTATGTAATCATTTTATCTCTTAGTTACAGGTGCTATCCATTTTAGTTGTGACTGCTGTTGAAATTCCTCAATTGATGTTATTTGGTGATGATATTTGTTTGTGATTGCGCTTCTGTATCTAAAGTCTACAGGGTTCGAAGAAGTATGTACGTCGCAATTTTTATTATACATGTCACTTTTATATTACTCTTAATATATGATATAATATGATTTTTTATACATTTAATTCCTAGGGCACATAATGAGGAAAGAAGGTTCGGAAAACTTGATACGCCCAAGACAGATTGAAGGCCGGAGGCACAGACGTAAACAACGCATAACCTACGTAGGGAGCTTGATTAAATACATAGCGGAAAAGGGGTTTAGGAGAGATAACAAAAAGAAAAAAAATCTAAGAGCTAAAAAAAGCCAGGAAAATGTGGAGAGCAATGATTTTAAGTAGTAGTGAGGAACAGATTAATTAAACGGTTTATTGTCCTCAATTTTAGTCATGAATTTTAAATTTTCATTTCATATTATTTCATATTGTTTCTAAATATGTGTTTCATTGCGTCTCAACATTAAAATTTTTCAAAAATGCCGTCAATATTTACACTATTTTCATTCTTCGTTTTTTACACTATTTACATTTTTCATTGTCATATTCACAACGTTTCGGCCGTTGTACGCCCTTCTTCAGATGATATACGTTGGAATTTCGAACCCGAACCCTTTATTTTGTCCACCGTGATAGATTGTTCCAATTCAAAGTGCTATGCTTTTTCTGGGTATCTCAGTTTCAAATATTCCCCTTTAGTAACTCAGCTGTCCAAGTTTTCTTCACCACTTCTGTGGCAAGATATTGAACTCACAAATCTTTGAATCAAGTAAATTGATTACTTCCACCATTGCTTTTATTCATTGCGATAAATGTCGTGAATATGACACTAAAGATGAGGATAAGTCCGAACCATGGAAATATTGTAAATAGTTATAATAACTCATCTATGAAATATAGACAAATGCCATCATTTTTAACAACACGAGTAAGTTAGTTAATTATAAACGATAAATAAAAATCTTGCGACAAAATATATTTTAACTGATAATGGAATCGTTCTCAAGGAAAAATGATTTACGATATATACTCGCGTATCATGCGACTTTTGAAGAGCTAATTTCGTAGCTAATTTTAAGGGGGTTTCATAATACACAAGATATGCGTATGTACTGCATGACCTGGCTACGCCGTTGACAATACTATATATACATATGCTGTAGTCAAATTGTGCAGCTGTATTTAAAATAGACATGATTTTGTTATAGCTGATGATTTACTTAAATGTAACCAATAATAATGCATATAATATTCATATATTAGTATTGTATTATAAAATACAAAAGTAGCGAATAAGTAGCTTTTCGATTGTTTACGTTTATAAATGTTTATCTGTTTCTTGTTCGGTTGTTTATGGCTGTACGCTTTTACACAAAGAGTATAGCGTTACTAATGATACATTTGTCATTCTCTTTTACATTTTTAACATATTGATCTAGAAGATGAGAGTATAAAAATATGCAATTAATTAAAAAGTGTAAAGTTTGCAATAAACTAATCAGTATAAATGTCTTCAAATAACTAAACAGTATAAAAGCTTTCAATTAATTAATCATTATGGAAGTATGCAATTAACTAAACGGTATAAAATCTTCAATTAACTCAACGTTAGAAAAGTCTTCAGTTAACTAAAACATTATATATGTATACAATTAAATAATCAGATTAAAATTCTTTAATTAACTAAACAGTATAAAAATCTTCAATAAAATAAAAGTATGCAATTAACTAAAAAGTAAAAAAGTATGCAATTAACTAATCAGTATAAATATCTTCCAATAACTAAACAATATAAAAGTCTTCAATTAACAAAAAAGCAATTAACTAGACAATATAAGAGTCTCCAGTTAACCTAACTGTAAAAAAGTCTTCAATTAGCTAAGCAGTATAAAAGTCTTTCGTCAACTGTGTTAGTTTTTCCTTCCGCTTGTGCTGTTAGGCGTCGCGGGGAGACACAGTCGTCTGTCAGTGACCGAGAGGAGAGATATCTCGCGGGCTTTGAGAGTGTCTGCCACAGAGTCGGTCCAGCGTCTTCTTGGTCTGCCTCTCGTTCTCCAGCCAGAGTACCTGAGGGTGCATGCTCGTAGGCTGGTTCGTTGATAGGCATACGTGTCCGAACCTCATGATCCTCTGTCGTTCGATGTGTTGTATGATTATTATTACACCTACCATATCTCTTATTGCCTTATTATTGATCTGGTCTCGCCTGGTCTTCTTCACTGCTTTTCTCAGGCATTTCATCTCACAAGTGATCAGTTTTATCTCAAGGGGTTTTGTTTGGGGCATATGGCTAGCACTGGTATGTCAGCGTTGGTAGGAAAATGGCGTTGATGAGATTTGCCTTCGTGCTCATGGAATCTAATCGTTAACTAATCAGTATAAAATGTGTAATTAGCGAAACAGTATAAAAGTATGCAATTTATTAAATCAGTATAAAAGTCGTCTCGGCAGACGTTATATATAATGTTGCTAGCCAGAAAATACGTAAATAATATGTTGTTTGTTTTTTTTTCTTAACAAAATTACTGCTCTCACAAACAAATGTACACAACAGATTCATAAAAGCAAAAGAAAATGGTTGACTACATCAACACAGATATAATGATAATATTCTCAACATGTGACATATACTGACTTTATTTTTTGTTAACAATATGAAAATAGCGTTCTCTACATTCCAGTTGCTAGGAACATTCTGTTTTTTGTTTTTATTAGTTACTTTGTTCAATTAAATTCATTTCGTATTTTGCTTTGATAAATTCCACATTGGACGAAACGCGTCAGCAATTACTAGTTTTCCTATTGTCATTTTATTCATATATATATATATATATATATATATATATATATACACACATATATATATATATATATATATATATATATATATATATATATATATATTCCTTATTACTATAAACTTTATTTTTTAAAGTATTTGCGTTGCTATCCTTGTTTTTTTAATTTTCTTAAACAGTGAAATTCATAAAAACTGGCAAGTTTTAATAAAAAAAGATTGTACATCCGTCTTCGCAAATTTATTATTTTTGATATTTCCGTTTTCTTTATTATAAGATTTTCGCTTCTTGCTAAATTCCTCACACACACACACACGTGCGCTCACACACACACATACACTTTTTTGAGTTTCATAAATCATTTGCCCGTTATTTAAAGCCAGATACTAATTTTAGATTGTAATAATTTTGGGGAGAACTGATTTACTGATACAAGTAATTAAAGCCCTAGCTGGTGTCCTAATGGATGGATTCATACCTTTTCCAAGATTATTTGCGTAAAAGTGTATATAACAGAACCGACTAGAATTTGAAGTCGGCCCTCCCTATTCAAATTGCGAGCCGTTGTCCATTACACACACACACACACACACATCCAAGTCTGCATCATTACCAAGCGATCACCCGCCCTGGGTATGACGATTAACTACATCCGCGTCCAGGGTAAGACGATAAACTACGTCCAACAGCAAGTCATCCGATTAGGAGGTTTTGAGGAGCGTGGAACCACCTCTTAATTGCTAGTGTTCCCAGGTCCACCCTGACCCGGGGTGGTAGTACCTGTTAAGGCCCAAGCTATGGGTAAATAGTTAACCCCGAAACTGAGGTAAAAAAGCGTTATGGAATTGTAAAAATAGGTTTTAATACCAGAAATACTTTGCAAAAGATTATTACCTGAAATCAATTTTTAATGGAAAAAACTATTACCAGCAATATATTTTTGAAAAACAAAATATTACCAGCAATACATTAAAAAAAAAATTACCAGCAATACGTTTTGAAAATAATATTAGCAGCTATACATTTTTCAGGAAAAATATTACCAGAAATAGAGTTTTGGCAAAACAAAATATTACCAGGAAAAAAAGTTGTCGACATTAAATAACCCATTGAGGTTGATACGCAGTAAAAAAAATGAAAACCAAACGACAATAAAACCATCCAAGATTGTAAATTTCCTAAAAGAAGTTGGATTGTACTCAAAAATATGACTAATTGAAAAATAGTTCAACTATATATGTATACATACATACCTTTTTACCAAACTCTCGCTATGAATCTATTTCAAAATTTTGTTGGTATTAAATGACCCACTGGTTGATATGCTATAAAACAAAACAACCAACCAACCAAACAACCCACGCGGTCACCCTTCTAGGTATTGACCAGGGTCGACATTGCTTATCTTCTGTAATTGTACCACAGCTGGTTTTTCAACGTGATATGGCCGTAAGCACCTTCTTCACGAGAGAAAATAGATATACATAATAATAAATGGAATACATAGACACATATTCTTTCTTAAAAGCGATGTTTGGTTGCTTATCTTTAAGAACACCTGTCCTCTTTGTTAATGAATCGACAAATGTTCCTGGTTTTTTGGCTTTGATATCTAAGAAGATTATTTTTCGGGCAAATTCGTCATCTTATTTCTACCTCTTGTCGCCTTTCACTGCTGTGTGTGGCGTTCGTTCATCTTCAAGCGATTTTAAATACAATCTCTTATTCAATAAGCAGATGCGCATTGTTTTCCGTTGTCCCTGCCTCACGTTCAATTATATAGTTAACGTATCTTCACACAGAATGTATCTAAGGATCATGTAACAGCATGTCGTCTTTAATCTCATGTAATCTAAAATTATTTGGCGAACCCTGGCCTGAACTAGTCCTACCAGGATTTCTACTTCAGGGCGCAATCTTATTGATGTAAGAAATGCAAAAGACACCGTGCTGATGGTAGACACGCTAAAAAAACTGTCACAGTCTTAGAAAAGGTAGTAAAGATAAAAGAAAGAACTAAGAAAGTATAAAGACCAGAAAGGTAAAAATTGGAGATACCAGAAGCGAAATTAACTATCTCGGAAGTGTTTTAACTGACAGCGGAAAATTTGTATGGAAATTTAAAGGCCTATCGAAATAACGAAAGATGCCTTTAAGAAACTAAGTAAACTATTAAGAAAGATAAAACTTTCGTTAGAATCAATAAAAAAAAAAAAAGAATTCTGAAGTCCTACATAATATCAATCTTTCTATTTGACAGTTAATGCTCGACAATTTCCACAATGATGAAAGACTTGAGACGACAATAAAAGAAAGAACTAACTAAGAAAGTATAAAGACCAGAAAGGTAAAAATTGGAGATACCAGAAGCGAAATTAACTATCTCGGAAGTGTTTTAACTGACAGCGGAAAATTTGTATGGAAATTTAAAGGCCTATCGAAATAACGAAAGATGCCTTTAAGAAACTAAGTAAACTATTAAGAAAGATAAAACTTTCGTTAGAAACAATAAAAAAAAAAGAATTCTGAAGTCCTACGTAATATCAATCTTTCTATTTGACAGTGAATGCTCGACAATTTCCACAATGATGAAAAACTTGAGACGACAGAAACGTAGTTCTAAGAACGATGAGAATACCACAGACGGAACATGTGAGTAATCGGGAAGTTTTAAGGAAAGTGGGGAAACAACACGGATACCTATGCCTATAATCAAGCAGAGACTATGTTTTTAAAACATAATAAAGAAAGAAGTCTTGGCAAAGTTGATTCTTACAGGACATAACGTGTTTTCGTTATCGTAGACATTTTTGCATTGTGCTGCCTTGGCCTGTATATGTTTTGATCGAATTCTCATTCTTTTTTTTTCTTTAGTAATATTGCCAGTAAATCCTCTCATATTTAAGGTGTCCTTTATATCACAATGTTCCGCTCAAGGCATCTGTTATTTCATTTGATTCTCGTATATTCGAGACCGGTTTGTGCATCATTTTTTTTGCGAATAAACACATAAAAGATTTCTATGCTTATTACTACCCACGATATCGTAATGTAAGAAGAAAAGGGTCTCAAGTAAAGTAACTTTTTACAAATGAAATTTAATCACTTAAAAACAAATATATTTGTAAATCTTTAAAAGCTGGCGTAGTTAGAAATATCATTTCCCTTTGAATGGGCACACATCGATAAGAGCTGTAGTTCCAAACATGGGGTGCATGCCCAGAAGAGCCGGCAATTCGATGGTTAATGGTGGGGAGGGGAAATTCGAGAATGAGTTATTATCAGTGAACTTTTCGAGTGATTTCTGTGAGTATGAATGTGTGTGTGTGCGACTTAATGCATATTGTTCATACACATTGTTTGTATAAAATATTTGTGTCTATGTAGAGAGAGAGAGAGAGAGAGAGAGAGAGAGAGAGAGAGACAGACAGACAGACAGACAGACAGACAGACAGAGAAGGAGAGAAAGAGATACCTAATGACATTTTAACTATAAGCAGGAAGAAAAATTCTAAAAAGACTTATAAACATTAATATATCCCCCACTGATCCAAGTAAAAAAATAAAATTAATTATATACTATACTAAATTTAATACAACCAACTTAGTCATCCATAAGAATTCTTCTCCATCAACTAGTGCGATTACAAAAGACCAACATCGTATAGCAATTTAAATGTCCTTTGGGAGATTAATCTCAGATAAAAATGCATCTGTTGGTTTTATAACAACGGCGATGACGAGAAGACTTACGTTACACTTGAACGATCATAGTTCAATTTCAGAACATTTAAAGGAACACTCGTGTACATATTCATAGTTTAGACAGATTTTAGTCGAAAATACATCAGTGCTTCATCAAGATAATAATAAGTGCAAACGTAAAATTTTGGAAGCCCTTTATATAAGAAAATTGCAACCAAAAATAAAGTTAACTACAAGTATAGCAACAAAGTTCTTAAATATTTGTAGAGAAAAGTGCTATATAAAAATACTAAGTTAAAATATTACAATTAAAAAAACTTTTTAAAAATTAAAAAAATAAAATCTATAAGTTACTTCCCTTGCATTGAGGTAAAATAGTTTGAATTTACTGTGTTAATGCATAATACATCCATAGATATGCAAGCCCTGAAGACTGTCTCAGATGAGACTGAAAGTAGTTGGGAAAATAGACATTATTTGAAAGAAAATTTTATTAATCAATTTTCTACAGCCTTCAAGAAATTAATTCGTGGACTTGAAATGATTAAAATTAAAATAAATAGACATAATACGCGTAAATTATTTCACCAAACATGAATGAATGAAAATATGCTGCCTATATATATATATATATATATATATATATATATATATATATATAATTTGTATTAACAGTGTCTTAGTAATTTCTTCTTCAGTACTTCAACTGTCATTTCGTTCTTTTATTTTTCACTTTCATTGATCCCTTGTTTTTTGGAAGTTGGTTTAGATCAAGCTAATATCCTTTTTGGCTTCCTCCATGTGAATATTTCACGGTGGAGTAATCGCAGAGCCGAGTTCGATTGACAGTCGTATCCATTACATTCACTCACGTGCTAATACCTTTGGGAAAGGTATGAATCCTCTTCTTCTCCCGCAATTACGGGTAAATCGTAGGACAGACCGGATTCTTTAACCTTGGATGGTAACTGATCTACCGCAGAAAGTAATGACAACCTACTGTGGGGAAAAAAATCTGCCTCGTCAGTCATGTATCGAAAGATACATGATCGCCTAAGCGTGTATCACGCATGGCACATAACTGATATGACACAGTTTGGAGACATCAAGATTTTTATTGACCCCCACTCGAAAAATGTTTGGGAACCACTGGATTTGTGGTACCAATAGATTACTCGTCATTTGTGGATTGATCCGCTTCGGTTTAATTGTCTGAAAGATGACAATGGCTTCTAACCTATACTTAAATTGACAATTTTTCACCATTTTTAAGGAAGGTTCCGTGAAATTATAAAATAATAACGTAGTTTTTTTTTTTAAATTGACCCAGAAATTCTTCATTTAGCATATATTTTACCTTTTCCTTAAACTACCCTCATAATGTTTGATTATTATCCTACCGTCAAAATTCAGGTTTCTAACATACCCTTGTAATATAATTTGGTTCATCGGCCTCTTAATGAGTAGCAATATTCCTTATAAGGAATCATACGCAGTTTGCTAGGAAAAACTTCACTTTCTCCTTTGTTTTTCTCATTGTAAGTGTTATAAACTAGGGAAGGTTACTGAATAGAATCATCAAACGAAAGTTAATAATGAACGATAATACTTAGGGCAAGAACAACACATATAAGATTCGCCAGCGGCGCGTAGAAGAATTAGTCAACGTCTAGAAGTGAGTCAAGTGAATTCCACAATGAATCTTTAAATGCAGGATATCTACCAACCGCCCCAAGAGGTTAGATATGGCAAAAGGCCGAATTTAATGTAGGGTATCCGAGCCCGTAGGCTCGCCCAAAAATTCCTCGTATACAATGTATAAAACGGGGTCGGGTAGCTGTTTCCTGTGACGAGACTCTGCCCTTCGTCTGGGGATCCTCTCTGCCCAGAGGCAGAGAGTTTGACCAGCTATATTTAGCTGTCCCCTCCACGTGGGGTAGCATGTGGCACAAGGCCGAGTTTAATGTGGGTAATCCGAGCCCGTAGGGCCGGCCAAAAATATAGCCTAGTCGGGTTCGAGAGCTGTCAACCTCCCCGAACAAAACCTTGCCCTTAGACAAAGCTTCGTCCGGGTTCCTCTCTGCAATGCAGAGAGTTAGACAGACGGCGGTTGCTGTAACTTTAATACAGAGAGTTTGACCAGCACAGCTGGAGACAAATCTCCAACTCTAGGATATCTAACAGCCACCCCACGCGGTCAGATGTGGCACAAGGCGGAATTTAATGTGGGGTATCCGAGTCAAAATTTTCCCGTAGACACCATATAAAACGGGGTCGGATAGTTATTTTCCGAGACAAGACTTTATCCTTCGACATAGCCTCATCTGGGGATACTCTCTGCCTACGGGCAGAGAATTTGACTCTAGACCAACATATAGTATTTACTACTGTATTTATATGAATGGGAACATTCCCATTATCATCCGTAGGTATGCTACAACAGTAGTCATGTTCATTTTTCAATGATCCATCATTTATAGTCCTTGTGTCATGGATTCTTCAAATCATTCATATTAATGATACTCAACTTCGTTTCCTGTATCATCTACAAATTTCTAAAGAAAACTGTAGGATTTTGTGCCGGTATTATTATTATTATAATTATTATTATTATTATTATAATTATTATTATTATTATAATTATTATTATTATTATTATAATTATTATTATTATTATTATAATTATTATTATTATTATTATTATTATTATTTCTGCTATGGACACACTACCTACCAAGTCTGCGGAAAGACCTAAGGCAGGTCGTGGTGTGTTGTTATGGCCACATTTCATGTTTTTTTTTTTTTTTTTTTTTTTTTTTTTTTATCTCCGATGAAGTTGCTAGCGTTACATAGACAAAGTTCTCCTTAGTGTGTGTGCTGTACTTAATAAGACAATTTTCTGTATGTCTCTTAAGCTGGGGTTTCAGGGATTCTTTCAATGTGTTGTTTTGTTCCATTTTTTATAATTCCAAGTGCACCTATTACCACTGGTATTATTCTTGTTTTCAATTTCCACATTTTTTCTATTTCAATTTCCAGGTCTTTTGTATTTTGATAGTTTTTCAAATTCCTTGGTTGCTATGTTACAATCCGCTGGACAAGCCATATCAATTAGTAGGCAAGTTTTTTCTTTCTGGTTTTTGACAATAATGTCCGGCCTATTTGCTTCAATTTTTCTGTCTGTGTGGATGGTATAATCCCATAGAATGGTGACATCTTCTATTTCTGTAACCGGCGCTGGCCGATGTTCATACCAGTGTTTGCTTACACATTTTCCAAAGTGTTTGCACATTGTCCAGTGTAAGTATTGCCCCACTCTATCGTGACGATTTTTATATTCATTTGGGGCAAGTATAGAACATCCTGAGATTAGATGGTCTATTGTTTCTTGGTATTTGTCACAGAACCTGCATTTTGGATCCACATTATTATGTATGATATTTGCCTGAAAATTCCTAGTGAAAAGACTCTGGTCTTGCGCTGCAAGAATAAAGCCTTCAGTTTCAGACTTTAATCCAGATGCTCGTAACCATCGATGAGTATTAACTTTATCAACATTGGGTTTATTTGCACGTTCTGGATATTGGCCATGCAGAGGTTTGTCTTGCCAGCGTTGTTTCATCTGTTCAAGGGCTTTATCCTTGGCTTTTTTTTCATATCTTTTTGCTGCAATAGTTGGTTCTTGGCTTCTGTTTTGATTTACTACAGAATCTACTAAATGTAAATGTTGTTTGTATTTACTGCCTTCTTTTATTATTGAATATTTTTTCTTTCTGTTTTCATGTTGTTTCACTAATTTTATCATCCAGTCATTTGTTGTTTCCATGTAAGTTAGTAAGCCAATAGTTGTTGTCTTGTATGACAATTCTAGCTGAATAAGACCTCTTCCACCTTCTTTACGGGGTATGTATAGACGGTCTACATCAGCCTTTGGATGATGCATCTTATACTTAGAAAGAAGCTTTCTTGTTTTAGAATCCATTTGTCTGATGTCATTTAGAGTCCAGTTCAAGATGTTGAAACTATATTGGACCACTGGGATGGCAAGGTTATTAATGGCCATAATTCTGTTCTGAGAATTCAATTCAGTTTTTAATACCAGTCGTACCCTTCTATAGTACTCTTTACGCACTATTTCTTTCATTTTCTTATGGTGAATTCCTTCACTCTCATTTACACCTAGGTACTTATAAGCTTCTCCTTGTTCTAAATCTTTTATTGTTACAGCAGGGTCTAAACTAATAGAGGAAGTTTGTTGTAGCGATCCTCGTAAAACTGTAGCTTTAGCACATTTATCCAAATTGAATTTCATTCCAATGTCTTCACTGAAGCATTTTACAGTTTGCAGAAGACCTTCCAGCTCATTGTCATTCCTAGCATACAATTTTAAGTCATCCATGTAAAATAGATGGTTTATTTTCTTTTGAGCTATTTTGTAACCGCATTCTGTCTTGTTAAGTTGGTTGGTTAATGCTATAAGTGATATGCAAAATAATAAAGGAGACAAAGAGTCACCTTGAAATATTCCTCTATTGATGTTTATTTTCGCCAGACTTATAGGTTCCATTTTTATGATTGAGGTAAAGTGTAGTTTTCCATATCGACATACATTGTTTGATGAAATTGATGATAACGGGTGATACCTTGTACATACTTAAAGACTTTAAGATCCAGGAATGTGGTACACTATCGAATGCTTTACGATAATCTATCCAGGCAATACTAAGATTTTTTTTTTCCACGGAAGCAGTTTTCCAGGATCATCCTATTAATAAGTAATTGGTCTTTACATCCGTAGCAGCCTCGTTTGCACCCTTTTTTGTTCAAGTGGTAGTATGTCATTTCTTTCCAAGAAGAAATATGTCTGTTTTGTTAAAATAGATGTTAACAGTTTGTATGTTGTTGGAAGACATGTAATTGGTCTATAGTTTTTCGGAATATTTGTGTCACTATTTTTGGGTAGAAGAAAGGTATTATTCCTTTGGTCATCCATGCAGGAATTTTAGTTGGATCGGTAACCATTTCTTGAAGTTCTTTGGCGAGTTATTATTATTATTATTATTATTATTATTATTATTATTATTATTATTATTATTATTATTATTATTATTATTATTATTATTATAATTATTATAATTATTATTATTATTATAATTATTCCTCCGTCATTCCTCTTTGCATAAGTAATGTCTTCATGTATAATATAAATCTCTGTACCGCGTTCATGTTTATATAGTTCATTCATCGAGTGTTTTCAGCTTCTTCCTTTATTGACGTTAAGAAATGTCTGGTATTCTTTCTTTGATTAATAGAATAAATGCTAGGAATATTCTTGACATTTGTTCTACTTGAATCACCGGATTATTATTTATTTTCGCATGCTAAGTAAATTCCTTTCTAATACTGTCAGTCATCTTTTCATTTCTGATGAACATTCATAATAAGAAATATTTATATTGTCCCTCTGCCCGGCTGTATGCTCTCCTGAGCTTTGCGTCATATTAACTTATCATCGTTTTGTACCTTATTCAGTTCCTTTTTTTTTTCTTTCGTTAGTGAATCATCATTTATTTAGGTCTTTCTTTGTCTCTGTCGTTTTCATTATATCTTGATCAACTTATTGTTCTTCCTTTCTTTCTTTCTTTCTTTCTTTCTTTCTTTCTCGATTACTCGCCGTATCGCTTTTCAAATATCTACCCTATTGTTTTTGAATGATTTCTTTCTATCTTTCTTTACGTCTTTCTTTCTTTCTTTCTTTCTTTCTTTCTTTCTTTCTTTCTGTCTTTCTTTCTTTCTTTCATGCTTTCTTACTTTCTTTCTTTCTTTCTTTCTCGATTACTCGCCGTATTTTTTCAAATATCTACCCTATTTTTTTTTGAATGATTTTCTTTACGTCTTTCTTATATTTTCTTTCTTTTCTTTCTTTCTTTCTTTCTTTCTTTCTTACTTTCTTTCTTTTCTTTCTTTCTTTCTTTCATTTTCTTTTTTCTTTTTCGAGTACTCGAAATATCGCTTTTCAAATATCTACCCGATTGTTTTTGAATGATTTCTTTCTATCTTTCTTTACGTCTTTCTTTCTTTCTTTCTTTCTTTCTTTCTTTCTTTCTTTCTTTCTTTCTTTCTTTCTTTCTTTCTTTCTTTCTTTCTTTCTTTCGTTCTTTCTTTCTTTCTCGATTACTCGCCAGATCGCTTTTCAAATATCTGCCCTATTGTTTTTGAATGATTTTTTTATCTTTCTTTTCTTTCTTTCTTTCTTTCTTTCTTTCTTTCTTTCTTTCTTTCTTTCTTTCTTTCTTTCTTTCTTTCTTTCTTTCTTTCTTTCTTTCTTTCTCGATTTCTTTTTCATATCGCTTTTCAAATATCAAATATCGATTGATTTTTTGAATGATTTCTTTTTATCTTTCTTTATTTTTTCTTTCTTTCTTTCTTTTATCTTTCTTTCTTTCTTTCTTTCTTTCTTTTTTTCTTTTTCTTTCTTTCTTTCTTTCGTTCTTTCTTTCTTTCTCGATTAGTCAAAAAGAGATCCTTTTCAAATATCTGCCCTATGTTTTTGAATGATTTATCTTTCTTTCTTTCTTTCTTTCTTTCTTTCTTTCTTTCTTTCTTTCTTGTAACCTGTGTCTCATTTATTCTCAGTTACTATTCTTGCCTTTTCTTCTTTCTTACTTTCGCTTTATCTGTTGTTTCCATTGTTTTCTCAATAATTCTTTCTTTCTTTTTTCTTTCCTTCTGTCGCCTTCATTATATCTTGTTCGCATTATTGTTCGTGCTTTCTTTCTCGATTTCCCACGACAGTTTTTCAATATTTTTCTTTCTTTCTTTCTTTCTTTCTTTCTTTCTTTCTTATTTATTTTCCGTGCATTTTCTTCTTTCTTTCGCTTTATCTATTGTTCCCATTGTTATATAGATAACGACTCTCTTTGAATTTAAATCTTTGAAGATCAAAATTGACTGGAAAGTAAGAAGCCGGAAGAGAATTCCACGAGTAAGAAGTGCGAGAAAAATGTTAGCACAGAACTTACAGATACATCTAGCCATTTCAACTGTAAAAGAATCATATTCTATCACTGATTTTGTACTGCGCTTAAATTCAGAGAGTTTAGGTACCACAGAGAAAAGTTTATCAGAATACTAGATTTTACAGAGGTATTTATGGTATTTTTAGTACTAATATAAGACACTTTAGGATTAAACACCAATTGTAACTAAAATTTATATTGCCCAAACTCCTCATTCATTCTCTATTTTGTTTGCTGTAAATCAATTAAAATGAGGATTCACGAAGATCAGGAATTAAATCAAGCGTTACTGAAAAGCCAGGGCTACGTTTCGTATGTGCAATTGCATATTAATGTGTAAAATATTCACTCTAATGATTCAACGTATTTTCCGACGAGTCTTGTTGATGACTGAATAAATCAGTACTTTTGTAATCTTGTAAAATTTGTGTGAGGGAATAGGACAAATATTGATATGTCCATTTGTTGAGGTAATGCAGATTTTTCGTTTCAAAAATATTTTTCATGCTTAGATGATGGAAGGATATAATTTAAAAAAACAAAAAAAAAAAATCTGATTAAAATAAAATGGCCGACGATGTTGAATAAGAGATGAAACAAGATTTCAAAAAAAAAAGTTGTATGGCATAGCTTTTCGTGTTTTCTTCCCAATAGGTTATGTGAGATTTAAAAAGAAATGAACTTCGAGAAAAAAAGCCATCTAAAATTTAGGAATATATATATATATATATATATATATATATATATATATATATGCGTGTGTGTGACGGTAAAAGACAATAGGAAAACTGTATTATTAACCGACTTAGTCAGAAGGAAAATCGTCAAGAGTGCCACCATTGAATAATATGCAAATATTATTCTACGGCCAGGTATATTTCCCAATATCACCTTTCCTAGTAGAATCATTACTCTTCCAAACCAACGTATACAACAACTATATCAGGAAATCAAAAGTAAATAGTTGAATCCGTAAGCACAAAAATAAAATAATATTTCCTCACGTGATAGTACTTGACGTAATTTTCAGTTGAAGAATATGAATACAATAGCGTTTTCTAAATTCTTCTAGTTGTTGAGGGTAATTTGTTGCTAATGGTGACTTTGTTTTCAAAAAATTCATTTCGTTTTTTCCTTGAAAAAGTCCACACTGGGCGAAACGCGTCGGCTGGTGATACAGTTTTCCTATTGTCTTTTACCTTTATACATATTACTTTTTTCTACATGTTAACTCTGAGCAATTCTGTAAATAAACACACACACACACACACACACACACACATATATATATATATATATATATATATATATATATGGGTGGCGAGAGTTAAGAAAAAGTCCTCAATGATACCATTAAAAAGATGGAAATCATAAAAATGAAATTGTAGTTTAGACAGATCTTTATTGATTGTGCGTAAAATCTCTATAAGTTGTCTACGTGGGAAATTGACAATTCTTGCTTTATTGCGATACCAAAAAAAGTTAGACAGAATTTTGCACTGTTTGCTACCGATGTCTTATATGGAGGAAAATTTTAGCAGGAGTTAAGCAATGAATCATTTCAAAGCTACAGTAACCATGTAGTAGGTGTTCCTGCGTGTCAAGGAATTTTATTGAACTTTAAACAACGACATTTTGAACTCAGGAAGAAATTACAGTCTGGAAGTTGGAAACTCGTGAAATAGAGAGGTTGAATAACAATGCAACACAAATGATTTCGGTTGAAAGAAAATATCGCTGAATAGCTATATAGCGTCTAATCTCTTGAACCGAGTCGCTGTGTCATTAAGTTCTTTTCTACGGCTTTCTTCAATATATTAAAGTCTGTCTGTCTCAACTAACAGGGTAAGACGATAAACTACGTCCAACAGCAAGGCCTCTGATCAGGAGGTTTTGAGGAGCGTGGAACCACCTCTTAATTGCTGGTGTTCCCAGGTACACGCTGACCCGGGGTGGTAGCACTTGTTAGGGTCCCAGCTATGGGCAAATAGTTATCCTCAAACTGAGGCCAAAACATTATGGAAGTGTAAAAATATATTTTAATACCCTCAATAGATTTTAGTAAAAAATTATTACCGGTAATAAATTTTTTTGGAAAAAATTATTACCAGGAATACATTTTTGGAGAAAAAAAAATATTACCAGCAATGTATGTTTGAAAAAAATATTACCAGCATTACTGTTAGGAAGAATAAAAATACATTCAAAGAGAAATAACTCTTTCCTGTTTCAAACAGAGTACATTCCTTTTGCCCCTGTCCAAACCACGCTAGTCACGTGACGAACGCGACGTTGAGATGCGAGACGCGCAAAACTCAACAGTCTTGGAACATGGATATCAAGGAATAAGGACACATATATTCTCCTGTCCTAATGGTTGTAACACACAACTCAGTAACTTTGGACTGTGATTTATATATATATATATATATATATATATATATATATATATATATGTGTGTGTGTGTGTGTGTGTGTGTGTGTGTGTGTTGCAAGGTTCTCCGTGTAAATAAATGGTTATTTTAAGCCAACCGTGAGGAGCAATAATTTCCTTCTTATCGCATCACACGTTTCTCCATGTGCCACACACACACACACACATATATTCATCCACGGACTGTGAATTAAAACTGCGATATTCAGCTATCACCCCACGTGGGATTGCATGTGGCACAAGGCCGAGCTTATTGTGGGTCATCCGAACCCGTAGGCCCGGCCAAAAATATAGCCTTCGAACCCGCCTGGGTGGCTTCGAGGCCTGTCAACCTCCCCGAACAAAACCTTGCCCTTCGGCAAAGCTTCGTCCGAGTTCCTCCCTGCTAAGGCAGATAGTTAGACAGACGGCGCTGACTGTAACTTAATACAGCTGCGTGAATTAAAACTGCATACAAGGCATTTCATTTAATATTTATGAGACAACAAACACGCTGTTCATAACAACTTGCGACGAGGATTTGGATTTGAAAAAAAAAATTATTAACGATTTATTTTGATTTTAAACAGTCAAAACTACAAAAAAATGTCTATTTCTGCAGAAGTTCTGAAACAAAATTTGTCACAAGAGCAAGAACAATTTGAAAGAGCTCAACTGAATTTAATAACCACATTAACTCAAAAATTTCAGTTTCAAGACACCGGTAATTCATCTAGTGTCGATCTTTAGAATGCAATTTCAAAATTTACATACGACACCGAAAACGGCTACACATTCGATTCATGGTTTTCGCGATGGAAAGACACTTTTCACCACGAATTTCCAAACAAGACGATGATTGGAAAAAGACGTTTACTCATACGGAAGTTAGGTACAAAAGAAAACGAAAGGTTCGTAAATTTTATTTTGCCACAAACGACCTTCCGATTTGACCTTCACCGAGACTATTACAATTTTAACGGACATTTTCGGAGAACAACAATCTTTGTTCAACGTCTGTTACAACTGTTTCAAACTAGCCAAAAACCAGTCAGACGATTTTGTCACCTACGCCGGACGTGTGAATCGCGAGTGTGAAAGGTTTCATCTTCAGACGCTCGCAGAAGACCAGTTTAAATGTTTAATATTCATAGCAGGTCGACAATCACCCCACGATTCGGAAATACGTTCTCGAGTACTTGTGAAGCTTGAAAAGTAACAGTCCAGGATTTGACAACAGAATGCAACAGGTTGTTAAATTTAAGAAAAGATACCATGTTGGTTCAACAACACTCCACCTTACCTTCACAGCCTTCTCAAGTTAGTCACATTCATTCTAATGTCAAACTGTCATTTCCAGAGCGCGTCTGGAAATGACATTCGTCTCACTGGTGAACTAAATTGTTCTGTGTCTTTCCAAGACAAACAATTCACTGGAACATGCCATGTGACAGATACAGATCTAAATCTGATCGGTTTAGACTGGATTGAAGAACTCGATCTCTGAAAATCTGTTTTCAACACATTTTCTCTCAAGTCAGTTCAAGACATTGAAAAATATTTTACTCAGACGTTTAAGTCTAAGTTTAGTGACGTTTTTTCGAGAGGATCTTGGGTGTTGCACGAAAATTCAAGCCACGCTCAAGTTGAAAGCAGATAGCAAGCCAATATTTAGGCCCAAACACCCTGTCTCTAATGCAGCTCTGAACATAGTCGAAAAGGAACTGAATTGCCTCCAAGAAGCGGGAGTAATCGAGCCAACAAACTACTCCACATGAGCGGCTCCTATTGTTGTGGTTAGGAAAACAAATGGTAAAGTCCGCATCTGTGATGATTACTCCACAGGATTAAATAATACGCTAGATACACACCAATATTCCCTGCCAATACCTGAAGACCTTTTTGCCAAGTTAAATGGTGGAATCTGTTTTGCAAAAATTGATTTTTCAGATGCATTTCTGCAAATGGAAGTTGATGAGGACTCCAAGGAGCTCCTTACAATCAACACCCAGAAAAGAAGAAAATTCCACCGTCTGCATGCTGGTCTTGCGGTGACTGGCATTATGCACGCTTTTGTTCATTCAAAAAAACGCAAGTGCCAGGTGTGCCATAGACGTGGCCATAAAGAAACGTTTTGTCACTGTTATGCCATAGTACCTATTCTATTGTAATGGACTCTCCCATAGATAATAAGTAGGAGTAGCAGTGGCAAGTCTGGCAGAATGGTGTTGAGCGCGGAAAGGGTCTTCGGTCAGACTCGGAACACGAAGGACTTAAAAGTTCTATGGAACTTCCAAAAAATTAATGGAGTGGATGCTGAAAAACCTGAAAATTTCCCTTCAGCAGGAAGAGTCTTGACAGTAATCAGAAGTGGCCCGGGTACGCGGGAGATCTGGGGCATGATAGAGGAGGCCCAGTCGTCTCTAAAAATGGTGCCCCCGGCTGCCTACTTACTTGACCCGGGAACTGATGAAGGAAATCAAAAACTCAAAGGGAGGGTCCCAGTTTTCGTTCACCCATCCCTTTATAGAGCACTCAAATTAGCCTACCCTTCGGACATCGGCGGTTTGTCTCAGGATGATACTGTCGAAAATGAGATGGCGTCTGGATCCATGGGACGAGCTGTCGGTGTACTCACCCCAGCCATGTTCTATCCTGAAGGACAGCCCTAATCGATTTGACAATGGCTCTCTGGTTAGCTACTTTGAATGTCCGGGGCCTGAGGTCCGAGTCTCGCAGGGCGAGGCTCTCTCGTGACCTTCAGCGCCTCGGGGTGAATGTATGTTGTATACAAGAGACCCGGTTTTCTTCTCATGATCGTGAGGATATACTGTCTAAGGGGTTCGCCCTTTATTCAGCATGTTTTGATGGTCGTTCGAGGGGTGTCTCTTGGCTAGTGAGCAAGTCTTTGAAGGCTGCTTGTATCCTTGTCTTCGCGGATCCGGCGGGCAGACTTTGCGTGCTGGATATTACCATAAAGGATAAGGTTTTACGTCTCATTGGGGTTTATGCGGTTTATTCCGAGCGGCCTGCTTTGTTTCGGCAGATCGCGCCGTTCTTGACGACGTCTCGTCGGGTAGTTTTAGCGAGTGATTGGAATGCCCTCCTTGACCCCGATACAGATCGTATAGGGCAAAAACAAGGTAGTAACAACCCGGATGTGAAACCATTTCGGGACTTTATCGATGGGTTTGATCTTGTCGATAAGTTCCGGGATGAACACCCTCGGGAGGTAGCTTGGACAAATAGTGGCAACTCGGCTCCTGGGTCGCTTGCGAGCTACCTGGACCGAGTCTTAGGAGAGTCGATGTAGGGCTCTTAGGGTGTCCAAGTTTCCATTATATAGTTTATACGGATCATAGGCTTGTCCGGGTCCGTCTAAACTTAGATAAGCCTAAGGTTAGATTGGCTGGTTACTGGAAATTGAACTGTTCATTTTTGGTGATCAGGGTTTCGGGACCAGCTGTTACTAATGATACAAAGAGAATTGACGGGGCGGTTGTGGGAAATGCCTGGTGGGGCAATTTAAAATCTAAAATTCGAACGTTAGCTGCCGATTTTAGCCGTCGACTCAATCTAGATAGATTAGCGGCGCAAACTGCTTTAGAAAATAAAGTCGATCGGGCAGTGAAATCCCGTGTTAGTGGGGATATAGCTTTAGCTAAGGCAGAGTTGGCCTCCTTGCTTATCAAGAAGGATCAAGCTCTGGTAGTTAGGGCTAGGTTAAAAAGAATGTCTTCTGAGGCTACGAATATGGCCGCTGAACTGCGTGCAGAGGAGAATCGAAACGCGTCTAGGCGACATATAGCGTCCGTCACATTGCCGGATAAGCGGACCGTGACTACAAACACGAGCATATGTGAGGTCTTTCGGGATTACTTTCAGGATCTTTTCACCAGGGAGCCCGGTCTGAGCTCTGCTCAGTTCGACGCCTATTTAGCTAACATTCCCTGCCTCTCCATTACAGAGTCGGAGATCTGGGAAGAGCTGAAGCAGGTTGGCCTGGATAAGTCTCCGGGATTACATGGTCTTCCCTACGAAGTTTACTTGAGGTTGTCGCACGTTTTTGTTTCTTTGCTGGGACTGATTTCCAACCACTGGATGAGGCATGGGTCTTTACCTCAACGCTTCACCAGGGGTGTGATCAAGTTGCTGCGTAAGGACAAGGACGGTGGGGATGGGTTATGGAACTTTCGCCTTTTAACGATGTTAAATACTGACAAAGATTTTGGCGAAGATCTTAGCCAACCGTTTGCAGCTTGTCCTGTCTAGTCTGATTGGCCCTGAACAGACTTGTGCTGTGAAGGGTAGGACTATTCAGGATAACCTTCATATGGTACGCTTGATCTTAGAACAAGTCGACAGTGAAGCCGCGCTGATCAATTTAGATCAGTCCAAGGCCTTCGATAGGGTTGACCATCGATTTCTGGAGGCTGTCCTTTCGGCGGCCAGTTTCGGAGCCGACTTTCGCTCCTGGATCCGATTTTTGTATGCGACCCCCGGTGCGCTGGTGGAAGTGAATGGGGTAAGATCGAAGCCTTTCGTATTGTCTCGCTCCATTCGTCAAGGTTGTCCGCTATCGCCTCTGCTTTACGTTCTTGCGTTGGAACCATTCCTTCGAAAGTTAAAGGCGAATCCGGTCCTGCGCAGAATTTCCCTGCCTGGGGCTTCCACCTCAGCCAGGTATTCTGCCTATGCTGACGACGTTTCGGTTCTTGTGTCGAGCAGAGCCGAGATTGACGAAGTCAGCAAAGAGATCAGGGGGTATGAGATGGTGACAGGGGGCAAGATCAACCGCGATAAGTCTGTGGGCTTGCGGTTGGGTGCGTGGAAGGGAGTTTCTCTTCCCGGACCTTTCCTCTGGACGGATGGGCCGATCAAGATACTCGGCGTCTGGTTCGGTTCTGATCTCCAGTTGGAAATGAATTGGTCGGAGGTACAAGGGAATGCCGAGGTCGCGGTTAATCTGTGGTCTCGGAGGAGACTTTCCCTGAAGGGAAGGGCGGAAGTATGTGTTTCACACATCTATCCGATCCTCCTGTACCGACTCTCTGTGCTTCCACTCCCGTATGCCCGACTAATGTCATTAGTCCAGACCTTGTTCTCTTTCTTGTGGAGAGGCAAGGCCCATATGGTATCTCGCGAGATCTGTTGCCTTCATCCCTCTGAGGGCGGTCTGTGTATGCCTAGCATTGAGATTCGTCAATATATGCTTCGCATTACATTTCTAGACCGAATGTGTCGCGGTTTGGATGAGGTGGGCACCTTTTGGAAAGAAGATGTCCGTAAACATTTCCCATCCCTGAGAAGTGTGCACTCGTGCGAGGAGGAGGCCGGCCGTACACCTCGTGCCGAGTGCTTCTTCTACCGAGAATGTCGTCGTGCTTTGAAACTCCTCTTGCGGACGTCGGATGGCCTCTCCGACGCCCAAGCGTTGTCTCGTAAGGCATTATATCGATTATTAGTTAGGGGGGGCGTTCAAGATGATCTGATCGACGAGCTTGGTCTTACGAGGCAGGAGGCTCGCTCGATATGGCCTTGGGCGCCTGGGTTGAAATGTCTCAATAATGATGAGGCATCACTCACCTGGCTGATGATTCGTGGGGCCCTCTGGGTTGGCAAGAAACTTTGTTCAGCAGGCTTGGAGAAATATCCAAACTGTCGTCGCTGTACTGGGAAAGTCGAGACCATTGGTCACGCCTTTTTTCAGTGCAAGACGGTAGTGCCGTTGTGCAAGTTTGTTGAAGGCCTCATGGTTCGCATGCTGCAGGGAAAGTTTTTTGTCCTGGAAGCCAGTTCTGTTTGTAGCAATGTGGTGCCGCAATTGACGAAGGCTGAACACTATGTGTTCTGTTGCTTACTAAGGGTTATGCGAGTCGTGATTTGGACGACGCGAAAGAAGGAATTCTATGATGGCGAGAAGTTCACCTCTTCCCAACTGATCTTGTTCTTTAAGCATCTGCTTAAAGTCAAGATTAGGACGGAAAGGCGGCGGCTCCCATCATCAGAATTTGGCAAAAGGTGGGTGAATCTTGCGCGATTGTGTAGAGTAAAAGGGGCTGACCTAGAGTGGCATTTGGATGTCGGTTAGGTACAGAATTTTGTCCTAACAGGGTTGAACATAGGCAACCCACCCAGATATTAGGCTAGTCTAGGATTTCTATTTTGAATTTTTAGTTTCCCTTTTTTCGGTTAACTTAGCTAGGGTTTGCAAGCTCATTGGTCCCTTTTATTTCTGTCCATATTTTTTCTTTTGTTTAATTCCCCATCCCCACCCTCGTTAGGTGGTTAGTGATGTCAGTTCTCTGGTGAATGCGGGGCGCCTTTCGTTTCGAATGGGTGATTTTTCGTATTTGTTGTTGTGTTTGATTGTGTGTGCCTGTTTGGATGCCTGGAGGTTTCAATGTTTTCCTGATTTTTTCATAGTCCCGCATTGATTTCGTCCGGTTAACTGATGTTTCTGCCACATTTATGGTTTGTGGGGGGTTTTATTACTAACACATTTTTGTTTAGTTTATTGTAAATATTAAGTCACATTGTAATATATTCATTTGGGGATATTTTTAAATTTGTTGTTTTATGACCCTCCCCCCATGAACAATATCTGTACATAAGGGGACTAGTTAGGACTTCATAGAGAATTTGAGGTATTATGGTGGACGTAGTAAGAAAGGTAGGAGCGAATGTGTTGTTTTGGTGATTGGAATGATGTTGGCATGTTTGGGTCAGTGTCTGCGACTAGCTAAGTTTAGATTTAAGACAGAAGAAGACCGCCCTTCCCCATCTCCCTTTTAGGCCTCGTGCCACATTTTGTATTATATATACGAATAAATATTGAATGGTGTTGAGCGCGTCAGTCGAGATTCGGACATTTGAAGTACCAACCATCACAACTAGATTGCTGCGCCATTGACTCTTATTTTCCAAGTTCCTAACGTTTTGTACGTCGGACCTAATTTAGGACGACTTATTAGAAATACAAGCCTCCACTGTGAAAATACTCCACAACAGTCACCCTCCAAAGGCCAAATCTGTTGATCATCAAACTTCCAGTAAGTCTGCTCACGGAACTCATAAAAAATGAATCAGTGGAGAAAATCAAATTCAGTGTCTGCTTCTTTCAAAATTAACTTCAAATCCCGCAGGAAATACATCAGTGTTGGTTTAAATGATTTTCCAGTTTGTTTTCAATTTCACACAGCATCTGATATGACCCTCATCTCACGGAATTGGCAAACCTGATCTGCTAAAAACAATACACATTGCCCAGAGCGCGTCTGGAAATGACATTCGTCTCACTGGTGAACTAAATTGTTCTGTGTCTTTCCAAGACAAACAATTCACTGGAACATGCTATGTGACAGATACAGATCTAAATTTGATCGGTTTAGACTGGATTGAAGAACTCGATCTCTGCACCGTTCCATTGAAATCTGTTTTCAACAAATTTTCTCTCAAGTCAGTTCAAGACATTGAAAAATATTTTACTCAGACGTTTAAGTCTAAATTTAGTGACGTTTTTTCGAGAGGATCTTGGGTGTTGCACGAAAATTCAAGCCACGCTCAAGTTAAAAGCAGATAGCAAGCCAATATTTAGGCCCAAACGCCCTGTCTCTTATGTAGTTCTGAACATAGTCGAAAAGGAACTGAATCGCCTCCAAGAAGCGGGAGTAATCGAGCCAACAAACTACTCCACATGGGCGGCTCCTATTGTTGTGGTTAGGAAAACAAATGGTAAAGTCCGAATCTGTGCTGATTACTCCACAGGATTAAATAATGCGCTAGATACACACCAATACCCCCTGCCAATACCTGAAGACCTTTTTGCCAAGTTAAATGGTGGAATCTGTTTTGCAAAAATTGATTTTTCAGATGCATTTCTGCAAATGGAAGTTGATGAGGACTCCAAGGAGCTCCTTACAATCAACACCCAGAAAGGGTTATTTAGATACAACTGTCTCCCATTTGAAGTCAAAACAGCACCAGCTATATTCCAGCAGACTATGGATGCCTTGCTCACAGGTATGACCTGATCCACAGCATTTATCGACGACATCATCGTCGCAGGCACATCCCAGGATGAATTTTTACAACAGCTAATCACTGTATTCGAACGTATTCAACAATATGGTTTTCGTGTATAGGCGGAAAAATGTCAGTTTTACCGGACGTCGATAAAATATCTTGGATTTATTTTTGACAAAACAGGCCGACGTCCGGACCCTGAGAACATTTCAGCCATCAAAAGCATGCCAGCTCCAACAAACATCAAAACTCTACGTTCTTTTCTGGGTTTAGTAAGCTATTACAGTTCATTTTTGCCAGAGTTACATCGGATCCGGTCTCCTCTGAACCACCTTCTAAAAAAAAAGGGATTACATGGAACTGGTCACCAGAATGCAAAGCTGCTTTTGCCAAAATTAAAGCTTCACTTTCTTCAGATCTTCTTCTGACACATTATAACCCATCTTTGGACATTGTTGTAGTTTCTGATGCTTCTGACTATGGCTTTGGAGCCGTGATCTCTCACATCTTTCGTGATGGCAGTGAGAAAGCTATTGCTCCTGCATCTAGGTCATGTGCACCTTCAGAAAGGAACTATGGCCAAATCGAGAAAGAAGCTTTGGCAATAATATATGCCATAAAGAAATTCCACAAGATGATTTATGGACGTCACTTAACTTTGCTCACAGACCATAAACCTCTGATAAGAATTTTTGGGTCCAAGAAAGGTATTCCAGTGTATACCGCCAATCGGTTACAACGATGAGCTACCACATTTTTGGATTACAATTTCTTGATCAACTACCTTTCAACCAATTTGATTGGGCATGCAGATGCCCTATCGAGACTCATTAATATGCACCAAAACGTTTGAAGATTCAGTTGTTGCAGCAATATCCTTGGAGCCAGAAATCTCTTCAATACTCACAGCTACAGTAAGGAACTTCCAGTACTTCCCCCATGATTAAGGAAGCCACAGCTTCTGACCCTCTACTGCAGGAAGTCATCCGCTACCACCGTACCAAGTGGCCAATAGCATCCCCGAATAAACAGTTACTACCATTCTTCAAACGGAAATCTTCCTTATCTGAGGTTGATGGGGTACTTCTTTTTGCCGAACGGGTTATCCTTCCTTCATTCTTGCAATACAGGATTGTCAAACAGTTTCATTTTGGACACCAGGGCGTCAGTCGTATGAAGGCTTTAGCACGTGGTTACGTCTACTTGCCAAATATGGATAAGCAGCTAGAAGACCTTGCATGCACTTGCACCAAATGCCAGCTAGCAGCTAAATCTCCTCGGAAATCTATGCTTTCTTCATGGCCTGTTCCAGATTCTCCCTGGTCACGCCTCCACATAGATTTTGCAGGATCCACCAATGGACAATCCTTTCTCTTGGTTGTAGATGCCTACAGCAAATGGCCTGAGATTTTTCCAATGTCCCGCATCACTTCTGAAGAAACAATTTCCGAACTTCAGAAAATTTTTAGTAGATTCGGCATTCCTGGGAACTTGGTCTCTGACAACAGCACCGCTTTTGCTTTAGTCACATTTTCCACCTTCTTCCAGCAAAATGGTATCAACCACATTCGTACACCACCATTTCATCCACTGGCAAATGGTCAGGTTGAACGTCTTGTGGATACCTTCAAGAGGGCCCTCTTAAAACTCAGAGCAGAGAGGACAACGTCAGAAATACCGGAAAAACTTTTGACAAGCTGTAGGGTAACAACCAAACCCTTACACGCCAAATGGTAGCTCACCTGCAGAATCCTTGATGAATCGAAAAATCCGATTACACATTGACGTCTTACGTCCAAAATCACATCACTCCGTCAGGACAAACACAAAAATTGAACGGCAGTACAATCGCCACCATGGTTCTATTCGAAGAAAATTCCTTTCCGGTCAACAAGTCTTGGTAAGAAACTACCAGAACAACACACAAACATGGACCCAAGGACATACTGTACGCCAAACTGGCAATGTCAGTTACAATTTAAATGTACAAAATTCGATTTTGGATTTGGATCCATCTTGTTGGACACCTTTGACTTGCCACAGCGAACTCCAGCCACTTCCCAGAACACCGAAGCTGAAATACAGGAAGGCAGTTCGCACCTCCGTCCGGCACAGCACATGCAGGTTGATCCTCACCTGAAGTCGTACAAGCGACAATTTTAAAGGGGAGATGTTAGGACGAATAAAACTACATTCCAAGAGAAATAACTCTTTCCTGTTTCAAACAGATTACCTCCCTTTTGCCCCTGTCCAAACCACGTTGGTCACGTGATCAACGCTACATTGAGATGCGAGACGCGTAAAACTCAACAGACTTCGAACATGGCTCTCAAGGAATAAGGACACATATATATCCTCCTGTCCTAATGGTTGTGCTACACAACTCATTGTTTTTGAGGACTGTGATTTTGTATATATATATATATATATATATATATATATATATATATATATATATATATATATTTATATATATATATATATATATATATATATATATATATGTTTAATTTTCTCCGTTATTTAAAGTCAATCGTAAGTAGCAATAATGTCCTTCTTATCGCATCACACGTTTCTCCATGTGCTACAAACACACACACACACACACAGAGACACACACACACACACACACACACACACACACACACACAGAGACACACACACACACACAGACACACACACACACACAGACCGTGAATTAAAACTGCATGCAAGGTATTTCATTTAATAGTTATGAGTCAACAAACACGCCGTTCATGACAAATACATTTTTTTCAAAAAATACCAACAATACATTTTTGGAAAAATATTACCAACAACACATTTTTGGAAAAAAATATTAACAGTAATCAAAATCTTGTCGGCATTAAATAAATGCTGTGACCAAGTAATGGTTAAGGAATAAGAAAACATGAATTAGCAGATAAATAGTGTATTGAACAGTAAATACAACAGAAGTGAGTTGCACGACTTGAGAGTCTGTGTCGATTGATCAGCGTTCAGTCTATATTACTATGCCCCCACCCCGAGGCTTACTCTCCTACTATATAGTAAGTGGAAGAGTTCACAATAGGCTCATTAGAGGGAGGACACCACAACAATAAACCATTGAGGTTGATAAGCCGTAAAAACAAAAGAAACCAAACAAAACGAATCCATTGGGCTTACCATGCATGGTTTTCAGACGTGCTGTATTTGAGTTTGCGGATATGTGATGTTGTGATAAGGTGACATTAACATTAGAATCAACTATTTTCCTGCACAAAATTGATGCCTGATCCCCAACGTTGTCACAATGTTACGGCGAATTTGCGAAGTGTTGTAGATGAAAAATGCTGCAATGGTTAAATAACATTTGTCTTCACTTAAAAATATATATACAAGGACTAACATTGTTGAAATATATTTTAACAAGTTATGAAATGAATATATATATATATATATATATATATATATATATATATTCATTTGTCACATTAATCATCAGACTAAACCTTACCAAAAGTCAACCAAAATATTATACGTTTTTGTTTTTAACATCGGTACCATCCCACAATTTCCATTTATGACATCCTAAACGTCAATCAGCGCAAACATTTTACGCATAAATGTAAGCTTAGCAAACACTTACTTCATAGTTACAACGTTCTAAAACATTCTTAAATGTTTTATAAAAATCAGATGCTGTTTTAAAGATTATATTTATTTACAAAATTTATTTCTACAATAGAGAATCCGACCGTTAAAAAATTTGATATTGGTAGTACTAAGAATTCTTTTATAACACATATCTTATCCTTCACGAATAGTAATTGTAAAAACAGTACATCCCTATCTAAATATCTTTGGAATTTAAAAGAAGCTAATAAAACTATTAAAAATAGAAAAATAAAAAATAGCTAGAACATGTAGATCTTTAAATGAATCCTGTTGTCTATGGCTATATGAAAAATTAGAAATTATCAGATTTTCTGATAAAACTCCTTATTAAATAAAAGAAGTGAATTGACTGTAAATTGTAGACATAATCCACCTTTTACGTTACAATATGTTTAAACTTTACATTTGATAATACTTTTTCTCATAGTAATAATCAGTAGATGAACTCTGGTGCACCTTATATGGCTTAATATTCTATATGTAAGATTCATTTTGAGTTAATATGGCTCTGTATTTAAGTTTAGTTAGTATTTTGAACATCTTATATGAATGTGCAGGTGTCTAGTCAGTATTATTAACATCCTACATTGATTACATGGTTTTATCAACATCTGATATGTATACTCTAATATTAATTTGCCAAAATAGTTCTGTATTTATAACCTGTTCTTTTTTTATTTCAAACGGTTATCTGTCAGTACCTTTTATTTATAAACTACAAAATTTCATGTAAGAAGATGAACAAGCATATAACTAGTTAGCGTTTTGTTAAATTACCTCCCTACCTTTCGCTTTTACTTATTACGAAAGTTGAACGCCAGACTTCTATACACCTTACAAAATAATGTAATCATTTGTATCTGTCCATAAAGAAATTGTCTAGGATTTATATGCAGACAACTCTGTATCATGACCTATATTAAGTTTTTTTTCGATTGATTTGAATATAGCGTAGGTCACATTGGATTAGTTCATAACAGTAAAGCCCGCACGCCTAATTTTATTATGATTTTTTTCTCAAAAAAAGAGGATGTATTCTGCTTTTCAAGTTAAATTAATCGTTCACTCGCCAGTAGTTTAACATCGCCTGAGGAGACACATATATAGTGTGAAAACATAATTGTAATTGTGTAGCGATTTTTAACATGTTTTTATTTTAACATCATATATCTATCTATCTATCTATCTATCTATCTATCTATCTATCTCTCTCTCTCTCTATATATATATATATATATATATATATATGTGTGTGTGTGTGTGTGTGTGTGTGTGTGTGTGTGTGTGTATATATATATATATATATATATATATATATATATATATATATATATATATATATTTATATATAGAATACTAAAAATAAAAATAGTAAAAAATATTAGAGTCAGGACAATGCGTGGATATTTTTTTTTAAAGTGGTCAATACAAAATTTCCAAAAATTGTATTTTTAGAGCTGGTAATAAAATATAAGATTAGGAAAAATCCATGCGCAACGCACTACTCATGTTTCGAAGTTACGGACTCATCAGAGTAGTTACTTGTGGCTGATGAGACAGTAATGTCAAAACCCGTGCACTGCGCATGGATTTTTCCTAATGTTATATATATATATATATATATATATATATATATATATATATATATATATCAAAAGGAAATATGATATTTAAATTTCTATATAATAAGATAGTGTTAGACAATTGGAAGGCCGAATGGAAGCATTCATTGTAACGCGTTTCGTCCTCTTGAGTACGATGAAGTCTTTCAGGTGGTTGAAACGCGTTCCGCATTTTTCCCCTTTTGTCGCGAAGTATCTTAAGCCATCGTATTCTAATTTTTATTGTTCTTCTTTGCTTTTTCCTCGAAGTTGATCTTTTTCCTTGCCAAATTCATAAACATCTTCCAACCTTATCATTATAAAGACACTCCAAATTGGCGCCAACTGTGAGATTTAGACGGAAAAATTTTAAATTCGAAATATGCAAATAGACATAGCGCATTTTATATTATAGATGCAAATGCGCTCCCAATGTTGTTTCCATATACTTAAATTATAATTTACTTTCTTGTAGAAATGAAATGGAAAATCTGCCAGAAAGAGATTGTCAGAGGTGATGGTTTGCTTTCAATTTATAACATTAGGAATACCATGTTATTTGACACCGATGTGAGTGAAGATTTTCGCAATTCACGAGAGGATTAAACATTACTGCACAAAATGAGCACATGTTTGATGTTTAAATTTTATTTTGTCTGTTCATTTGAGACTTTGATGCTGTGCCGTGCCTGAAGGCAACACAAATTCAAGAGTTCCCAAATCCAAATTTTGATTTGCTTTCAGTATTCAACCTTCATTGGAAATATTCAAGAGACTACGTTTCATTGTAATTTTGTCACGTATAAAGTAGAAGTCGTTAAGGTATCTGTCTTTGTCTTCTGTTTCAATATTCCGAAATAAGAGAATAGAAAAAACAACAGATAGAAGGTGTTCAGGAAATATGCTATGCCTTCCAGATAGAAAGGAATAGAAATGAATAATGTTTGTGTGTTTTTAAAATATATTTTCTTCTTAAATGCGCGACAATTTAAAAACAAAAATTAAAGAAATTAAATATCACGTGCCTCAAATTACTATATTTCTTTTGTTATTTTAAAATTTTTCTGCTTTATTTTTGTCCTCTGTTTTTGTTGAAGTCTGAAAATTGCTACTAGGATTCCAAATCACTTTTAACTTGCCTTCTATTTCTCCCTCCCGCGCGGGTTAATGAAACAGACATAAATTATGCTTCAAATTGTATGGTGAGGACAATTTGATATCTTGCGATATTTAAATTGCACTTATATAAATCCACTTCTGAGTGTCATATTCTCCAAGTACTTTTTCTTCCCTATGAGTGACACAAATTTCAGCTGTCACCTTCTGATACTAAGTCAGAGGGTTCTCTTTGGCCCTCGTTATTAATAAACCATATCGTTGCTTACGTGTTCCGTTGATCGTAAGGAGCCTGTGTTTCAAAGTGATGTGACTGTAAACTAAATTGAAACATAAATAAAGTTTAGAATTATAATGATGAAAATAGAGTTTTGATAATTTGGCATTCACAAGGCATATTGAAATACAATGAATTCTTAAAGAAAAAAAACGCACCATATGAATTTTTTTCCAATTTTGCCATAGCATCATTCATCCCAAAATAAAATATATATAAATCTATTTACTTCAAAATAACACAATTCCAGACTGTCAAAAATGCTCATCGGAAATTTGAAAAGACTATTTACCTTCGCCTTGATTTTTTATGCATTCCTGATCTACCAACCTGTTCATTTTTTTCTATTACTGTTTGACGTAAAAGATGATATTAATATTTTGTTCGATGTTAGGTGGATATTTAACTTTTACTTAAATCGTAACTACATCTGCCATCAGTCAACTGTATTATTTAATTTATAAATAATAGATAAACGTACCCTGAAATGACAGTACCCGAGCTGAACATAAAATTACAGTCAGGGACAAGCATTTAAAATCTTGTTTTTCTTTCTTTTTTTTTTTGGTATTGGAATCGGAAATGAACGATTTAACGGTGATTTAGTAACTGACGATGCAAAATAGGCGTATTAAAAGAATCGAAAACTGATAAAATTGTGGTTAGATTCAAAATAACATTCAACAACTCAATCTGAAAATGAAATATTTTGGCTATACTAAAGATTAACTGCCCACCCTGACACCAAAACAAGGTTATACCTGAACACAGCGACTCCTAACAAGTGTTCAAAATGTCAGTTTAATTTTTCTTTTCTTTTTTTTTTTTTAGATCAAGCCGATTTCATTTAAATGCTTTCTCTTTTCATCATTTTTGTTGGAAGATATCCGACACGGTGATAGTAGATGTTCTGCCAGGAATTGTGAAATGCTGTAAGAGGCAAGGTGTACATATACTTTAGATGACCTTGTGATCAAGCCACTCTCTAGATATTTTCGTTGTGGTGTATTTTTTCGCCTAGATTTTACAAAAATAAATTGTTTCGGCTAAAAAAAAAAAAAAATGAATAATAATTAAATTAAAAATTCCCAGCAGCTCTCATCCGTACGCATGCGCAGTTGCACCAACTTAACAAATTTAGTCCAATCATGTCTTAAAGGACGAAATACCTCACAAGAAAACATTTTTTCCCACTTTTTCATTCAGTAATGTCAACATACAGATTGACTATTTGAGATTTGGTTCGAAATCCAAACAAATATTGCCTGAAGACGACCAGAGCGTACAATGGTCGAAATTTTGTTAATGTCACAAAAAATGAGGACAACAGGCCGAGAAAAATGTAAATAAAATAAACAGTAAAATGTTTATAAATTTAGCATATTTCGCTATCATTTTGGCTTCATCAGAATGTTTTTGTGAAATGAGTTATGGAAGAGGAAGTTCAGAAATTGATATATGGAAAGTTACTCTTCTACAACTAACATTATATGATGAAGATTGTTCTAACCTAGGGAAGGTTACTGAATAGAATGATCAAACAAACGTTGATAATGAACGATAATACATAGGAAACAAACAACACATATAAGTTCCGCAATGAAACTCCAACTCTAGGATGTCTACCAGCCGCCCTACGCGGTCAGCTGTGGCGCAAGACTGAATTTGATGTGGGGTATCCGAGACCGTAGGCTCGGTAAAAAATTCCCCGTAGGCACCGTATAAAACGTGCTCGGGTAGCTGTTTCCAGAGACGAGAATCTGGCCTTCGCCATAGTCTCGTCTGAGGATCAGGGGTTTGACAAGCACAGCTGGAGTCAAATCTCTGACTGCAGACCAACATACAGTATTTGCTACTGTATTTATATGAATGGGGGCGTACCCATTATCGTCTGTAGATATGCTACAACAAAGATAAAGTAAAAGCAAATTAGATTTATGAACGCTTTCTTACATGTTCCTCATTCAATCATCTATCTATCTATCTATCTATCTATCTATCTATCTATCTATATATATATATATATATATATATATATATATATATATATATATATATATATATATAATGGTCGAGTGGTTTGATCATTCATTTATATATATAACCTGTACCTGTAACAACGGTATTCACCCGGGGTGGCTTGAGCCGGCTCCAATATTGGAGTTTCAGTGGAATTTGGAATTCACAAGCGATCCCCAACCCGCATGTATAGCACATGAGGTTTGATTATAGTGGTGAAGGTTTCGTGCAGGACGATCCAAACTTTTTGAAAGGCCGATTACAGAGACCTGGTGCACTACGTGCCACAAGGTCCCCAAACGGCCCCTCCGCAGGTTTTTGAATTCAGAGTTTTCCTTCTTTAGACCAGTTGCCATCCAAGGCTATAGAACCAGTCTGTCCTGCTATTTACCCATAGCTGGAGGGAGAAGAAGAGGATCCACACCTTTCCCAAGGGTATTAGCACGTAAGTGAATGTAATGATCTGACTGGAATTGAACCCGATTCCTCCGATTCCTCAATCCAAGCTGCTATCCATTACTCATGACCCTAGAATTCCTGTTCTTTTTGAACTCATAGAAATGTTTTGTCATTTTATTATTCATCCCATTTCGTTCCAACCATTCAGGTATGATACTTAAGGTCTTGTTTGGCTTTGACTATGAACTGTGAGGATCAAATTCTACAAAGCCTCTTTTCTTAATTTATTTTCTTATTTATAAGTCTTTTATATTTTTTTTCTTATTTATTTATTTCTAATTTTCTTCTTCTTTGTTTCCATTTTCCTTGAAGCCTTGTTGGCTCACATCTTCCATCCATAGTATTTCACTAACCTCTATAGAACTACATATCTCTGTTGCCTCAAATCTTCTCTTCGTCTGTGAGAATATTGTCCAGCCATATTTGATGTTTTCAGTTTAGGATAGATTAACTATAATTAGATATTCCATAACAATTTAGTGCAGTTTTATATAAAATATTTTTTACTGGAATTTTTAGATCTAATGTTATCTAATAAAATATCTTCTTTAGGGCTTTCAATCTAAGTTTAATGTTTATATACTATCATTTTTTTTTTTTTGATCTATCTATCCATCAATTCGATATGTTGATCTATACAGAGGGTTTTACTTATTTAGAAAGTATATTAAAAAATTTATACATATGACACAAAAAAATAAAACATTAAAATGAAAATATCTATCATTGCAAATACTAATTGCAAATTCAAATAATATGAAATTTTCTCACTGGATTTCATTAAACATTTTGTGAAATGGCCTAATGAAAAAAAGACCAGAAGTACCATTTTAGTTACAGCCAAAATTTTAGCTACGATTGGACCTTTTAAAAAAAAATTTTCTTCCCAATGAAAAGTGTAAAAGCAGTAAAATCAAGAAATCCAAAAAACAAAATAACATAACGTTGACCAGTAGCCTCCCATATTGTTAGACAAAATTAATAATTTTTATTCTTAGTTTCTCCACAAAAAAATCAATAAAGTATTTCATTTTTTGACTTTTCAATCTTGATTGCTATATTCGATTTCTGCCATGTGAAATTCACCAAGGGATTTTAGTTATTTACAAAACAAGAAGTTTATTTGGCTCTGTCAGATGGTAGAATTGTTAGCCATGCTTTTGAATATCTCTGTAAAAAGAGTTAATTTCCATAAATGGAAATTATGATATTTTGTTAAATGTAGAGCCAGGCATTGAAGTTAGAAATTTTTCTGATCATATTACTTTTTGGACTTTTCATTTTGAGCTTTTATTCACTCTGTTACTGGATTGTTGACAAGAAAATCTTGAAAAACCATCTTGAACAATGTAAATAGTTTAAATAAAAATTCCATCTCATTTGGATTTTAAAAAAAATCAATACTAGAACTGTTTTAACAGGGACAAGGTGTGCAAACTGAAAATCCTTTATTCATGAAGAACTTCTAATTCATTTTTTTTTCTATCTAGAAATAAAAAACAAATAATTACAATACCAAATTTTTCAAATGTACATTTTAAAAAATATCAATATTTATTCCTTTAACTTAGACAAATGATTATTTGACAACGACAATCTGAATCATGCATTCAGAAAATTTTTCATCCCATCAAAATCTGAACGTCCTATCATAATTTGGAAAATTTTTTATTTCTTAAAAAAAGAAAAATTCAAAATAAAAAAATTTGTAATAAAGGTGTCCTAATGGCAGTGAACATTCAACAATATATACACAATCCTTTTTAGATTATATATCTTAAATATATTCTGTTTAAGGATATTTTAACGGGAAATCAAATTATTAAAAAAATTTTTGGTCTAAAAAGAAAAGGACACTTAAATTAGCCAATCTGGAAGTGATCTGAGAAATTTAATATAGCCTTTATCGAGGAGCCAATTTAGGATAAATTATGTTCACTAAATATGAAGGAAAAAAGGTCAATTGCATAACTCCTTGTCGGTATTCATCTGAAATCTGCAACAGTGTCAATGGTCAAAATAAATCATCGGGACATGTTGGTGATCCAAATTTCTTTCTATTTATCTTAAATTGAATCTATCTGTCTATTTAAAAACAACAGATTAAAAAACACATTCTAATTTAATAAATTTTTGGATAAGCGTCACCATGACTATTATCAAAAATTACTAGGTTTAAATATCTTTTACTATAATTTTCTTGTATTTCCACGTGAACGAACTTATTAAAGATATTGAAAAAATATACAAAAATTGAAAAAAAAATTTGTCTTGAACATTTTGTTTACCATTATTAATAAAGTTTATTAATATCTTTCCCAAAAATGAGAAACAAATTATCAGTCTTAATGTCATGAAGAAATTAAACCATATTTTATTCTTGTCGTCTGACCGAATATTTCCTAAAAAGCAAAAATGTTAATTGTCAATGACCAAGCCCGATCTTTACGATCAAAAGTGAATAAAAGGCGATAAATTTATGTAAATAATACTTCTTAATCCATTCTGTGTAATGGAAATTTAATCGATATAAAATTTAGTTTTCACTGGATACAATAAAATGTTAAAAATAATAACAAAAAAATAGCACTATTTCAAATTCTTCATATAATGGAGATAAAAATGTAATTGGACTCGGAACAAGAACCTATCCATTTGAACCTAATTCTAATTCTTCTTCTTGATTTATGGTCGTGTGCCTAGTTCATCATATAAATATTTTTTTTCTTCTTCAACCTGAAAAATGACACTTGAATAGGAATAGTCAAATGGAATTTATTCTTATCAAAGACAGGACATTCAGTTGTCTTCAGCCATAATTGAAACCCATATCGATTTGGATTACATCTTCTTTGTACCCTGTGCTATCAATGCAGGAGTATGTATGTCAATTATTCTTCTATATTATTTTAGGAATGTAAATTCTTGTCCATACAGTAATCAGGAAAAAATAAATTTGGTATATACCTCCATTTAACCAATTAGTTAATACTTAATTCAGGTCAGAAGTTCCGTTATTTACTTGATAAACATTTCCTAACAGTAACCTTCTTAAGAAAATATTTATCAAAAGCTAATAATTAAAAACTAAGTTATATAGTTACAATTGATAATCTTGAGAAGATTATAAAGAAGCATAATTATAACATTTTAAACCAATTTAAAATTTGGATAATGATGGTCCAAGATATATACTGTTAATATTAACTAATGTCATTGCAAGGATTCTGGCGAATGACTACTACGAAACCCATGCGCTTACCCGCCTCTTGTTTCTACGAGCAGAGAATCTGATTTTGAAAAGGCTTTATATTGTTTACAAAAAAATTATTAAAGACTAGGTGGTATCAACATGACTCATCCATCACCAGTTACATAAAAATTCACATTCTAAAATTTTCATAATATCAAGAACCTAATAGGATAAGTTAAATAGAATTTAAAAAAAAAAAAACTGTTAGATTTTTAATGAACCTTTTACTTTCATATGATAATCCATAAAAATTATCAGATTTTCAAAAGCTTCTTATTAAATAAAAGAAGTGAATTGACTGTAAATTGTAGACATAAGAGGGTTTTTACGTTACAATATGTTTAAACTTTACATTTGATAATACTTTTTTCTCATAGTAATAATCAGTAGATGAACTCACAGACCTTATATGGCTTAATATTCTATATGTAAGATTCATTTTGAGTTAATATGGCTCTGTATTTAAGTTTAGTTAGTATTTGAACATCTTATATGAATGTGCAGGTGTTTAGTCAGTATTATTAACATTTCACATTGATTACATGGTTTTATCAACATCTGATATGTATACTCTAATATTAATTTGCCAAAATAGTTCTGTATTTATAACCTGTTCTTTTTTTTATTTCAAACGGTTATCTGTCAATCTTAATTTTATTTATAAACCACAAAATTTCATGTAAGAAGATGAACAAGCATATAACTAGTTAGCGTTTTGTTAAATTACCTCCCTACCCCTTTTACTTATTACGAAAAGTTGAACGCCAGACTTCTATGTAGTTTTACAAAATAATGTAATCATTATCATCTGTCCATAAAGAAATTGTCTAGGATTTATATGCAGACAACTCAATATCATGACCTATATTAAGTTTTTTTCGATTGATTTGAATATAAATTAGGTCACATTGGATTAGTTCATAAAAGTAAAGCCCCACGCCTAATTTTATTATGTGATTTTTTTCTCAAAAAAGAGGATGTATTCTGCTTTCAAGTAAAATTAATCGTTCACTCGCCAGTAGTTTAACATCGCCTGAGGAGACACATATGATGAAACATAATTGTAATTGTGTAGCGATTTTTAACATGTTTTTTATTTTTAACATCATATATCTATCTATCTATCTATCTATCTATCTATCTATCTATCTATTCTCTCTCTCTATATATATATATATATATATATATATATATAAACTGTGTGTGTGTGTGTGTGTGTGTGTGTGTGTGTGTGTGTGTATATATATATATATATATATATATATATATATATATATATATATATATTTATATATAGAATACTAAAATAAAAAATATTAAAAATATTAGAGTCAGGACAATGCGTGGATATTTTTTTTTAAAGTGGTCAATACAAAATTTCAAAAATTGTATTTTTAGAGCTGGTAATAAAAATATAAGATTAGGAAAATCCATGCGCAAGGGCACTACTCATGTTTCGACAGTTACGGACTCATCAGAGTAGTTACTTGTGGCTGATGAGACAGTAATGTCAAAACCAAATGCACTGCGTCAGTATGGATTTCCGTGAATATATATATATATATATATATATATATATATATATATATATATATATATATCAAAAAATATGATATTTAAATTTCTATATAATAAGAACATTAGACAATTGGAAGGCCGAATGAGACATTCATTGTAACGTTTCGTCCTCTTGAAAATAGATGAAGTCTTATAATTATTTGAAAATGGACTGCATTTTCCATTTTTGTCTCGAAGTATCTTAAGCCATCGTATTCTAATTTTTATTGTTCTTCTTTGCTTTTTTCCTGGAAGTTGATCTTTTATATGCCAAATTCATAAACATCTTCATATATATATATATATAAAGACACTCCAAATTGGCGCTGTGTGAGATTTAAACGGAAAAATTTTAAATTCGAATTTAAAATAGACATAGCGCATTTTATATTATAGATGCAAATGCGCTCCCAATGTTGTTTCCATATACTTAAATTATAATTTAATTTTTCTTGTAGAAATGAAATGAAAATCTGCCAAAAAAATATGTCAGAGGTGATGGTTTTCAAAATTTTCAAACATCGGGAATACCATGTTTTTTTTACAAAAAAAAGTGAAGATTTTAATCTTTGGGGACAGAGGTTAAAACATTAAAGAACAAAATGAGCACATGTTTGATGTTTAAATTTTATTTTGTCTGTTCATTTGAGACTTTGATTTGACCGTGCCTGCAACACGAAATTCAAGTTCCCAAATGAAATTTTTGATTTAAACAAAGTATTCAACCTTCATTGAAAATATTCATAGAACTACGTTTCATTGTAATTTTCACGTATAAAGTAAAACGTTAAGGTATCTGTCTTTGTCTTCTGTTTCAATATTCGAAATAAAGAGAATGAAAAAAACAACAGATAGAATTTTTCAGGAAATATAATTATGATATTCCAGATAGAATCTCTCTAGAAATGAATAATGTTTGTTGTTTTAAAATATATTTTTTTTAAATGCGCGACAATTTAAAAACAAAATTACAAAGAAGGGTCTCATCGTATACAAATTACTATATATTTTATATATTTTAAAATTTTGGCTTTATTTTTGTAATCTGTTTACATAAGTTGAAAATTGCTACTAGGGATTCCAAATCACTTTTTATATCCAGGACAATTTCTCCCTCCTGGACGGGTTAATGAACAGACATAAATTATGCTCAAATTGATATGTGGAATTTGAGGACAATTTGATCAGTGTGTGAATTTAAATTGCATTGAAAAGCCCATCAATGTCATCAGGACCTCAATTTTTCCATATCCTGACAGAAATTTTCGTCTGTCAATTAGGGACTAAGTCAAAGGGAAAAATTTAAATTTATGATGGAACAATATATCGTTGCTATTTCTAATCCGTTAAGCAAGAGCTTTGTAATTTCAAAGTGACAAACTGTAGCAGTAAACGGTAAAGTGAAAAGAGAAAATCAGATTTAATTGAAATAAGGAAGATAGCCTTTTAAATTTTGGCAATAACAAGGATAATTGAGAATCCAAAATGGAAAAAAAAAAAACGCACCATATGAATTTTTTTCACATTTTTGCCATAGCATCATTCATCCCAAAATAAAAATATATATAAATCTATTTATATCTAAAATAACACAATTCCAGACTGTCAAAAAATGCTCATCGGAAATTTGAAAAGACTATTTACCTTCGCCTGTGATTTTTATAAATTCCTGATTACCAACCTGTTCATTTTTTTCATTACTGTTTGACGTAAAAGATGATATTAATATTTTGTTCGATGTTAGGTGGATATTTAAACCTTTACTTAAATCGTAACTACATCTGCCATCAGTCAACTGTATTATTTAATTTATAAATAATAGATAAACGTACCCTGAAATGACAGTACCCGAGCTGAACATAAAATTACAGTATATAAACAAGCATTTAAAATTTGTTTTTCATTTCTTTTTTTTTTTTTTTTTTGGTATTGGAATAAAAATGAACGATTTAACGGTGATTTTCAACTGACGATGCAAAATAGGCGTATTAAAAAGAATCGAAAACTGATAAATTGTGGTTAGATTATATTAAAATAACATTCAACAACTCAATCTGAAAAATGAAATATTTTTGGCTATACGTTAAAGATTAACTGCCCAGTTGACACCAAAACAAGGTTATACCTGAACACAGCGACTCCTAACAAGTGTTCAAAATGTAGTTTAATTTTCTTTTTTTTTTTTTTTTTTTTAGATCAAGCCGATTTCATTTAAATTTTCTCTTTTCATCATTTTTTGGAAGATATCCTTTGGTGATAGTAGATGTTCTGCGAAAGGAATAATGAAATGCCAAAGAATGTGTATACATATACTTTAGATGACCTTGTGATCAAAGCCACTCTCTAGATATTTTCGTTGTGGTGTATTTTTTCTTAGATTTTACAAAAAATAAATTGTTTCGGCTAAAAAAAAAAAAATGAATAATAATTAAATTAAAAATTCCAGCAGCTCATCCGTACTTTCAAAAGTTACCAACTTATTTAAATTTAGTCCTTTCATGTCTTTTTTTTTGTTTTACCTCCCAAGAAAACATTTTTCCCCATTTTTTCATTCAGTAATTTCAACTTTAGATTGACTATTTGAGATTTGGTTGAAATCAAACAAATATTGCCTGAAGACGACCAGAGCGTTTAATGGTCGTCTTTTTGTTAATGAAAAAATGAGGACATTTAGGCGATAAAAAATATAAATAAAATAAACAAACAAAAATGCTTTTTATAAATAAAAGCATTTTTCGCTATCATTTTGGCTTCATCAGAATGTTTTTTGAAATGAGTTATGGAAGAGGAAGTTCAGAAATTTTTATATGGAAAGTTACTTTCTACATTTAACATTATATGATGAAGATTGTTTCTAACCTAGGGAAGGTTACTGAATAGAATGATCAAACAAACGTTGATAATGCCAACGATAATATATATAGGAAACAAACAACATATAAGTTCAGGTAAATGGTTCCAACTCTAGGGATGTCTACTTGCCCTACGCGGTCAGTTGTGGCGCAAGACTGAATTTGATGTGAGGTATATGAGACCGTATTTTCGCGAAAAAAATCGTAGGCACCGTATAAAACATTCTTCGGTTTGTTTCAGAACGAGAATTCATCTCTTTTCAAAAAGTCTCGTCTGAGGATCAGGGTTTGATAATTCATCATTATAGTCAAATCTCTGACTGCATATTAAACATACAGTATTTGCTCTGTATTTATATGAATGGGGCGTACCCATAGGAAAATGTAGATATGTTACAACAAAGATAAAGTAAAAAGCAAATTAGATTTATGAACACTTTCATTACATGTTCCTCATTCAATATCTATCTATCTATCTATCTATCTATCTATCTATAGGAATATATATATATATATATATATATATATATATATATATATATATATATATATATATATATAATGGTCGTCAAGTGGGTTTAAAATTATTCATTTTTTATGACCATAACCTAAATTACCTAACTGTAACGGTATTCACCTGGGGTCATATTTGAGCTGGCTCCAATATTGAGTTTCAGTGGAATTTGGAATTCTAAGCGATCCCCAACCCGCATGTATAGCACATGAGGTTTGATTATAGTGGTGAAGGTTTCGTGCAGGACGATCCAAACTTTTTGAAGGGCCGAACAGAGACCTGGTGCACTACGTGCCACAAGGTCCCCAAACGGCCCTCCGCAGGTTTTGAATTCAGAGTTTTCCTTCTCCTAGACCAGTTGCCATCCAAGGCTATAGAACCCAGTCTGTCCTGCTATTTACCCATAGCTGGAGGGAGAAGAAGAGGATCCACACCTTTGCCAAGGGTATTAACACGTAAGTGAATGTAATGCATTCGACTGGAATGACCATAAGACCCGTGTTGGAATTTCACGTAAATTTATTTAAATAGACTCTTCATGTTATCGGTTTGTTGGGATCCCAGCTTTAAAAACCTTTGGAAAGTGCCTGAGAACCATACCACGTGTTGACCAATAAAAATTTGAGGAAATTGATAGAAGACGGGAACCCTTGGGGGCCATTGATACCATGCTAGCAATCAAAAATCAAAATCAATGTGACCGAGGGTTTTTGAGTGTGCTATCCTTGTTCAGATTATTGATCACGTTGGATATCTATCTCTCTCTCTTAGAAACTGTATGCCTGCCCAGCATAGTTGCTTTATAAACCACATGTCTATAAACCCCGGAGCAAACACAACTATGTCTGAATTAGGGATTGGCTATTGCAATAATGAAAAAATATTCTCGAATTTTGGCCAGCTAAAGAATATATATACATATATATATATATATATATATATAGAGAGAGAGAGAGAGAGATAGATATATATATATAAAAGAATTAACAGTAAGATGTATAATCCGGTGTTCTTATAAATATTTATATTTTTACAAAATAGTGCTCAATGTAAATTTACAGAGCATTAATATTATAAATTAAGTGATTTAAAATGTTTTTTTTTCTCTACACAGTTCTAACCATGTTCCAAAAATGGAAGCTAAAAGCTTAGAATTTAATTTTGTAATTAAATTAAAGACATTAGTTCCATTTCATTCTCAAGCGATTTTTGGAGTAACTTATTTTAAAATTTACTGGGTTTTAAAGGCACGGAAAAAAATCATAATTTACAGTTTCCAAGGTTACAGAGAAATCCATTCATCCAAACAAGGGGTGATTGCGTGTTCATTTTATTAACTTTTGTTGCATCAGTAATTAGTTACGTTTGAAAAAGGGTTATGTTTATGTAGGGTATATATGTATTTTCAACAATTCTGACATCCGTTAAATGCATGTCAATGTTTTTTTTTATGAAATGAAACTAATGCCTTTAATTTAATTATAAAAATTAAATTCTAAGCTTATTAGCTAATTTTTTAAACCATGGTTAGAACTGTGTAAAAAAACATATTTTAAATCAGTTAATTTTAATAATATATATATATATATATATATATATATATATATATATATATATATATATATATATATATATATATATATTTATTTAAGCACCAATTCTTAATTTTATTTTATACATGTTTCATTAACAACGACAGAAAAGTTACTGCTATTAACATTTTTTTGTTTAATTTTTATGCGTTCGAACAAGGGTTTATTTTTTGAAAGTGTGTAGAGGTTGTCTAATTACTCTGTAATGTTGAGTGATATCACAAGAAGTATGATAATATCGTAAACTAAACTAAAAATCGCTGCAAAAAACTAAAAAGAAAACAATCCTAAGATTGTCATCAGACGAGCAAAGCTAATGCATATGTAATTTGGGATAATGCCGATTACCATAAAAATTACAAAACATCATCGTTGATCAAGCTAAATTCGCCAAATTAAACAGAAACCACACGGTGACCCTAAAAAATATCCGTCAACAAACTCATAATGTCGAATAACGCTGACGTCGGTTCCCTGAAAATCAAAAAAAAAAATCATCGTAGACTTCAAAACTGGATACTTATAGGGAAATATAAAAATACATAAAACCGGATATCCACTACGACCAATCATTTTCCAGACTCCAAGCCCTATTTATGAGCTCTCAAAATTCCTTAATAAAATCATTACCTCCATACCTACCCACCAATTACAGCATCACATCCATCCATGAATTCCTCCAAATACTTTAAAAATAAGAAATAAAATCATCCTTGGTAATGACTGAAAGTATATCGAAATCGCTCGGAATTACAGAACATTTGGACAGTTTCTGTCTAGAAAAGAAAATATTTTTTCGAAAATAAAGAAAAATTAAATAAAAAGCTTAACCGCAGTACCTTGTTTGTCGTCTTTAATGAAAAAAACCCACCCACAAAAGCACGCGCATACACACACAAACACATACACACACACACACACACACACATATATATATATATATATATATATATGTGATATTTATTTTTATCAGATATACTTAAGCTGGTGAAATCAAATTTGGTCCTTCTAAATGAGGTATTAAAAAGAAAAATAGAAAAAAAAAACAAAACAAAACATGGACACTGACGTTTTTTTAGTGCTCAACCACTCTCGGGTTGATGCGGCATATGTTTCGTAGAAAACGAACATGAATATGGAAATGGGAATGCCTTTCTGTAAAAAATTCTAAACTCTCCTTATTTTCAGTCTATGCTTCTTTCACTCCGTACAAAATTCCTTTTTTTGTTGAGTGATCCAACCAATTTGAACGTACCGAAGAATTCATAAGATGGAAAATATACCTGAAAAACATCATCATGAGTAAATTTATCATAAATTGTCTTGATGAGCCTGTTGACATTACTATCTATCTATCTATCTATCTATCTATCTATCTCAGTCTGTTCATATCTATCTCAGTCTGTTCATATTATCTATCTATCTATCTATCTATTTCATCTATCATCAGTCTGTTCATATCTATCTCATTCTGTTCATATCTATCTATCTATATATTTATCTATCTTGAAATCATCTATCTATCTATCTATCTATCTCAGTCTGTTCATATCTATCGCCCTTTTGTTCTGTTCATATTATCTATCTATCTATCATCTATCTATCTATCTATCTATCTCAGTCTGTTCATATATCATCGCATTCTGTTCATATCTATTCATTATTCTATCTATCTATTCATCTATCTATCTATCTATCTATCTATTCATCTATCTATCTATCTCATTCTGTATCTATCTATTCATTCATCTATCTATCATATATCTATCTATCTATCTATCTATCTATCTATCTATCTATCTATCTATCTCATCTGTTCATATCTATCTATTCATATATATCTATATATATCTATCTATCTATCTATCTATCTATCTATCATTATCTATCTATCTATATATCTATCTATTCATATATCTATCGCATATTCATTCATCTATCTATATCTATCTATCTATCTATCTATTATCTATCTATTCATCTATCTATCTATCTCATATCTATTCATATCTATCTATCTATCTATCTATCTATCTATCTATCTATCTATCTATTCATCTATCTATCTATTATCTATTATCTATCTAAATATTATCATATTATATCAATATATATCTATTTTATATATATATATCATATCATATATATATTTATATATATATATATTAGAATATCTATATAATATATTAAATATATATAAATGATATTTTTAGGAAATCTATTCATTATCTATCTATCTATCTATCTAAAATATTAAATTTATCTATTTATATATCTTTCTATGTATTCAGATTTGCCATTTCTAAAAATATCTATTATTATCTATTCATCTATCTATCTATCTATCTATCTATTAAAATTATTTGAAATATATTTCTTACCATTTGTTATCTATCAAATATATATATTTATCTATATCTTTCTCTTTAATTGCAAATTCTTGAATTTTCTTATCTAAAAAAATAATATTATCTATTTCTTACCATTAACATTATCCATCTATCCCTTTTTCTTGTATGATAACAAATATACGAAGGAGTATAAGTTTCTGAACAAAATGAACTGTAAAAAATACAGCATAAAATTTTATAATCAAACATATTTATAATAATTGTATTTCATATGAAGCCTCAAATAATGAAATTCTTACAATATCGATATCATACATTGAATTCTTTTTTTACCGAACCAGAATACGTTACTGAAAATGAAAAATAAATATAAAAAAACATTTAAATTTCAAACTATTTTGTTTCTTTTTTTCTGCCGAATTGATTTATTTCACAATGAAAGCTATGAACATCGAAACTGACATATATATATATGAATATAACAAAGGACTATTTCAAAAAATAACCTAGAAAAAAAAAACGGGAAAGTTTAATTTACATGAATAAAAGATAAAAAATAGACAACCTTTTTCATCAAAAATGTAAGCAATCAAATATTTATTTATATATAAAATGCCCGGATCATTGACGAAAAGTATGATTTGCATTTTTTTAACATTGGAAACAAATTTTTTGAATTTAAGATTTCATTCTTAAAAAGGATTTATTCTTCTTCATATATCTCATTTTATGCTCATTGAAGAGATCATTATACAATTCAACATACATAAAAAAAAAAAACATTACATAGCCACCGAAAATGGGAATCACTTTTATAGAGGATGGAAAATTGATATCGAAAATAACAGATCATTGAAAAAAAAAACGACGCATGGGACAAAATATATTTAAGTATACGAAAAAATACGGGAAATTTTCGATAGAAAAAAGAAAACAATTTAAACAAAATTTATGTTATACACAATTGTTAGTATATATTCAAGAAAACTGATTTTTTTTTGAATGTCCCTCATTGAGAAAGGCTATTTTAAAATTGAATAAAAGAACAATATACGCGAACCTTAATATTCTCAGATTTGAATAAAGTTTTTTTGAAAAAAGATTCAAAATTATACATTAAAAGATTTTAAAATAGTTGAAAAAATTTCTAATTGAATTTTGAAGAATTTATAAAGATAAATGAAGAAGAGATTGAGTTATAAATACAATTGTTTCAAAGTTGAATATTGATTAAAAGGAGTTTTTAAAAAATGGTTACAAAAACAACGCTTATACTCAGAATCAGAATCAGGAAATTGGAATTACAAGGACTTATAATGAAAAGATTTATATTTGAGAATAAATCAAGATCTACAAAAAAATATCGAAAGAAGAAAGACAGATAAAACCTGAGGTCCACCGACCTGACCAGCTTGTTTGAATAAATGGCGGAGATGACTGTATTTAAGAAATAATTTAATATATTATAATATATATTAGAAAATTTTTTGAGAAGACAGGCAATTAAATGAGTTGAAAATAAAAAGAATAAAGAAAAAAAGAACTAGAAGAAGAGATTTGTTCAAATTGTTATATGTCTTTGGTCAGACATTTGAAAAAATAAGTTATAAATGGGAGGATAAGACTTTAGAAAAATTAGACGATGAGTTTAACAAAAAATGCAGAATTTGAAATTGTTTTTGGTTAAAAGTTTATCAGAGTTAAAATAAATTTGAAATTTAAAAAGTATTTTAAATTCTAATTTTTTGAATGATGCCAGGAAAAAAAAAGTTTTAACGTTTTATAAAATTTTAATCTAAGAATTTTCCATTTTATAAGAAATGTTTTAAAAGACATTTTGAAATTATTTTTTTTTTTTTTTTTGTTTATTTTTGAAATTTATAATTTGTTTATAAAGATTATCAAATCGAAATGAATAAACATTATTAATTAAGTTATAAGAATACTTATATTAAAAAAGGAAGGATAAAAAAACCCAAAATTAAAATTCATATAAGTAAACATTTTTCGTCAAAATGATCAGAAAGAGACAGTTGAAATTTGGAAATTTAAAATGAGAAAAGTTGAAATTTAATTTGAAAATCACAGATATTTAGGACAGAATAAAACAGCGAATTTTTATTTAAATATTTATTATGTTCATAAATATAGTGGGAAAATATATTAGAGGTAAAATGAATAAAATAACATTATTACTATATTTTACAAACAATGAATTTAGTGGGGATTATAAATGAAATTAGAATTAATGAAAAAAAATGATTCATAACAGAGGTTTTTTATTTTTAAAAAATCATTTGAATTTTTTTTTTTCATAAAATTTACAAAAAAATATTTATATAACTCAAATTTATAAATTTAAATTTATTGTAAAAAATAATGAAATTTTGATTCATTAAAATAAATATATATTTTAATTTAAAAAATTATTATATTTATTCCAAGAAAAATAGCATAAAATAAAATAAAATTTCGATAAAACTTTTTGAAAGAAAGATAATAAAATATAAACCGGAAAAATTAATAAACCTAATCTTGATTTTAAATATATAGACAAAGAAACTGTCTATGTAAAGTTTTCAAAATATTTATACAAATCTTTTCTAAATTTTATTATTAATATTTTATCAATGAAATTTTATTGTTTAAAAATTTATATTTTAAAATTCTGTTATCCTTCAGTATATATTCTGAATAAAAGCAATGATATATCAATTCTTCAGGATTATATTTATTATTTTTTTGACGGATTTTTTCCTGTTTCATAAGCCAATAAAAGTAAAAAGTTCAGGGAAAAAAACAAACATTTTGAGAAAAGTTTTTTAAAATCAAAAAAAAGCAAGGCAAATTTTAAGATAAATGGGTTAAAATTTGTTTGTCCAATACCACAATCAGGAAGATATTCAGGAAAAATAACATGATTTAAAAATTTAGACATAATATATTTTTTCATAACCAAGAATCGACAAAATGTTTTTTTTTTTTTTTTTTGAATGCATAATATATTATCGCCATTATATATATCGAACTTTATTTGATTTCTACGATAAATTTAACGAATTCAAAGAAATAATTGGATTTTAAAATTTGATTATTTATTAAGATGAAAATTTGAAAAAAAGAGACAAAAATGAATGATAATTAAAAATAATTTTATTATTTATTTTTTTATAAAACTACAAAGTGAAAATTTTCATATATATATATATATATATATATATTTATATATATATATCAATGGTGAAGTTTTTTACAAAAATTATTTCATCTATCAACCTTCTTTTAGAATTTTTAATTTTATTATAAAAATATATATATATATATATATATATATATATATATATATATATATATATATATATATATATATATATATATATATATATATATTTGAGAACAAGAAGTATAAGATATATTTTTAATGTATTATTTTTTTATTTTTTAAAGTAATGGTTAGACATTAAATATAAGAGGATAAAAAATGTTAAAAATTAATTGATTCATTTGATTTATTTGAATTTAATTGATTTAAAATATTTTTTTTTTTAATTTATAATTTTATATATATATATATATATATATACAATATATATATATATATATAATATATAATTTATATGGTTGTGCATTATTATTTTATAGTTTTTTTCAAGATGAACAATATATTTATATCAAAAATAATATAACAGATAAAAACAAATATATATATATATATAAATATATATATATATATTTATTTTGATAATATTTTAATGAAAAAAATTTAAATGAAATAGATTTCTCAAAAAATCTTTTTTTTTGGTAAAAATTTAATTTTCAGGCAATTTCCATTTTTATATCATATTACATGACAAATGTTTAAAAAAAACAATACGTTTTATTTGAAATTTAAAAAAGGCAATTTTGATTTTTATTTTATAAAATTCTCTTTATACAAACGCGATTGTCTTTTGGATATAAAATTGTTTATTCATTTATTATATCAAATTATAATAAATTTTAGTTTATAAAATATTATTACATTCAGATGACATTAAAAAATCCCGTTTCAGTAATAAAAGTGAAAAAAAGTTTATTTTAATAGGCTATAGAAATTTTTTTTATTGGTTAACTATACATAGAAATTTGAAAAATAAATTTTGGAAGGAATAAATCTGATTTAATTTAATTATACAAAAAAAACTTTTTTTTTGTAATCATTCAATAAACATGTTATATGAAGTTAAATGCAGTTTAAAAAAATCTATAAAATATTTAAAACACAGTAATTTGATTTCTTGCCCTCACGTTTATTTAACTTGAAGTTTTTCGATTACAATGAATCATTATTCAAATGTTTATTTTAAGGAAATATATATATTTTATATATATGTAAAATCAGATATATAAATTAAAACATATGAATATATAAAAAAATTATAAATATTTATGAAAAATATATAAAGAATATTTATTTTTATACTTATTCACATATACACACAGTTGTTTTACACACATTTTTATTTTTTATAATATAAAATACACAATATATATATATATATATATATTATAAATTAATTGATTTAAAATATTTTTTTCGCTACACAGTTCTAACTATGTTTAAAAAAATGGAAGCTAAAAGCCCTGAATTTAATTTTGTAATTAAATTAAAGACATTAGTTCCATTTCATCCTCAAGCGAATTTTGGAGTAACTTTTTAAAATTACTGGGTTTTAAATACAGCAAAAAAATCAAAATTCATGTTTCCAAGGTTACAGATAAATCTATTTTTGCTAGACAGGGGTGTCTGGGTGTTCAATATGTCTATATTTTAATGTATCAGTTATTGCTACGTTTTGGTAGGTAGGGATGTATTTTTAATGAAATCTAACATCCGTTAAAAGCGTGTCGTCTGGATTTTTAAAAATTATATTGTTAACGGCTAAAATTTACGGCATTTTTTCCTTTGTATATTTAAAATTTTTTGGGGGGGTTGTTGTTTAGGTAAGAATATTTTTATTTAACTAAACGATTTGAAATATTTTTTTTTTTAATTTTATTATACTATATTTTTTCAAGAACAATTAAATGTAATTAGAATCCTTTACAGTTTGTAGAATTAATTTACTATCACATCAAGTATATTACGATTTTAAAATTTTATATTTAAATATTACTATTATAAAACGCAGATTGTGTGTGTGTGTGTGTCTGTAACGTTTATATATTGGATCGAATTTCCTACATTTTTTAGCCGATTTCAACAAAACTTCACAGGACTACATAAAATTACCTTGTGGTGGTTCTAACGGCGCCGAAAATGGGAAAAACACAATTGTTTTTTAACAAAATCAATTTGAAAACACGATTAAGACACATCGTGAGAATGAAAGGGGGACAACTCACCCACGAAAATGTAAACAAAAGAGCATAGCATGATGAAAAAAAAGCCGAACTTGACGAAAACAAAATTTTATCGTCTAATGTTCATATTATTATTAAAGAGGAAAGATCAAAGTATTTTTGGGGTATTTTTTTACATTTTTTTTAATCGTTCCTAGCACGTCTGAAATTTTCGTTAAAAATATTGTTTTTTTTTGGTCAAAAAAAAGGACAGATAATCAATCATTTTCAATCATTTTTTTCGATTTGATTAGATTAAAATCTGACTTTGATATTCTTTTAAAAATCAATTATCATTTTTTCAAAACTGATTTTTAATAAAAACAGAAATTATACTGTTTATTTAAAATATTTTGAACCAAGCTTAACTTAGCTTCTGCGCCGAAAAATGTAATTTGAAAATAAAACAAAACAGGTCATAACCTTTCGCGTCGCTTGACGATTGATGAAAGGCACATTCATGACGTTTAGATAACTTACGGGAGGATAATTCTTTCTACGGATGGAAGGAAGTGAAATTATTTAAGTGAACAAATTATTTACCTCGTTACTTTTAAGGTAAACTTTCAGCGCTCTCATTTTTTATTTTTTTATTTTTTTTTTGTACTTTGCTTTCATTTTTACGTTTACGATGCTTTATGGAAAATATAAAGAAATTAAAAAATAAGACTGTTAATAGTGAGATTAAATTTCATCAGAAATAATTAATTTAGGTACCTTTCTTATGAAATTTTATCAGAAGTGTACATAAAATACTATAATTTTATGTACATTTATTACATTTTACTGTGTTATTTGTATTTCCATTCATTTTATTATTAATTTTGATATTTCATTTATGGAAAAATGTCATAACTGAGATTAATATAAAAATAAGATCATATAAATTAAAGTTTAGCAGTAGTTAAATTTCATAAGATGATACTGTTACTTGTAGGTACCCTTCTCAGTTGAAATTAAAAACTCAAATTAACTTCTCCATACGTGTTTCGCAAAAGTAAAGGGCTTAACAGCGGAGAAAAATGCTGAACTCAAATAATGCAACTAAATTGTATTCTGGTTGGTCTTCCGTACTTGATAATTACTGTCCGACTATAAACACAAAAATTACATTTCTTAATTACCATGGCTAATCTGATTGGTCCAAATTATACAATTTTCAAAGCGCTAAGACAATGACAATCTCACACGGACATTTTGAAAGGTTGATGTTGCTTTTAACTAATGTTAAAATATTTTTCAAAATTCAATTTAAATTTTTTTAAAAATCTTTTTTAAAATTAAAGAAATAAGAAATAATTGTATTAAAATTCAATTTTCATTGAAAAAATTTTTTTGCTTTCAGAAAATATTGTCCATATTCATAAAAACAAATTAAAACAAATAAAAGCATTTGAAACTAAATAATATATTTGTTTTATTGAGTTTTTGTATGTTACAATTCACAGCTGATTTTCAGGTACGTTGGCCAAAAAAAAAAAAAAAAAAACATGATTTGCATTCTTCAAAGCCTTGTGCTTTTAACTATTGTAATCACTAAAACCGATGGTCTCGAATTTCTAGAGTTTTTCATAAAATTAGTTATGGGGGTGTTAATAAATATAAAAAAAATATTTCTGCCATGACTTTAATAAAAAAAAACATATTTATAATAATTTCGATCATCTGTGAATAGTTTCTGAAAGTTTCATTAACATCTGACAATTATTTTTATTTTTGCAAGATTTTCCAAATTAATGTGTAAATACAAAAAAAAAACGCGCTAAAAATTATCTATGTTATTTACTACCCCTTGTTGCGACAAAGAGAAACAAGGTTTTTAAATCAAAATTTAGAATATTCTAAAAGATGGAAAAATTTTTAAAATAATTAAAAAAATTTAATCCTTTTAAAAAACATAAGCATTTTGACGATAAAATTTTGTTTTCATAAACTTTGGTGTCTTTTTTCATCAGACTATGCTCTATGTTTTAGCGATTCCGTGGAGTGACTTAGGTTAAAAACCCAGGTTGTGTGTGTGTGTGTGTGTGTGTGTGTTGTGTGTGTGTGTGTGTGTGTGTGTGTGTGTGTGTGTGTGTGTGTTCCTTTATATATGGGATCGGATTTCTTACATTTTTCAGCCGATAAAACAAACATCCACTTTTTTTTTTTTGGCAGGTAGTATTTCTTATTGTCTTTTTTTTTTTTTCTTTTTATTTATACATTCAGAATGCTTTAAAATTCCATTTACAAGACAATTGTTTATAATAAAATTCTAATTCTATTCAATCGGAGGACTCATCATAACGATTGAAAACAATGATTTTGTTTGGGTTTGGGTTTGACCAATTCGTAAAAAAAAAAAAAAAAAAAGACATGCGTGTCCGTCAACCTAAACAATAATCTAACGATCTCTACTGGTTGTACGAATCGAAAAATCGGATAATTCTTTATCTTTAGGGAAAGATAATTCCACGTATTTTAGGGCCGTTTTTACAATTCCCTTTGCAATTTGTTACAAGGCAGATCAATAAGGCATTGGTTCTATTTGAAATTAATTCAATATTTAAAAGAAAGTATTCAGAAATAATTTAAAAATACCGACGTAAAAAATCTGATAGACAAAAAAACAACAATATTTCGAAGATGATAATTATTAAGGAAAGAACACAGTACTTGTAAAAAAATTAATAAACCCAAATAAAGTTAATATTTTTTGTATTAGAAACATCGAGTGGAAAATATATTCAAATCAGAATTCTAATTATGAATCACCACAAGTAAAATATGCAATTTTTTTACTGTATTCAATAAGTAAAAATCATAAATTGTTAAAGATTACAAAGAAAGGCTACCTACATTTTTCAACCGATTTCAACAAAACTTGACTTTTTTTTGGGGGCATGTAGTGTTTCTTATTGTCTTGCACATTTTTTTTCTTTATTTTTACATTCAGAATGCTTAAAAAAATTCCATTTACAAGAGAATTGTTTATAATAAAATTCTATTCACCAATCGATAGACTCATAACGATTGTAAACAATGTTTTTTGTTTGAATTTGGGTTTGACCAATTCGTAAAAAAAAAAACTAAAAAAGACATGCGTGTCCGTCAACCTTAAACAATAATCTTTGTCAATTTTATTTTTCAGTCTATATGATGGTGGATACTTGATCTATCTCTTACTATTATATCCCCGGGCAACGCCGGGTTCTACTACTAGTAAATTAATAAAAAGAATAGTCTCTTCATGGAGATATATAACCCTTGGTCTGTTAATTGCAAATTACATTGTCATTTTCTCTAACTCTCTGTCATCTTTCCGTTAACTACCGCGGCGTACCAGGGGCGACATTTTGAAGATCATTTGTGAATATCTATGCTGATGATACATGCATATATATATATAAACTTCCTAAACCATAAATGACCAGAGCTTAGAAGCTGATTTCGCTTTTGACCTTCAAAAATATAAAATGACCAGAGCTCGGCAGCTGAAATCGCCTCTGATCTCCAAAACTCTAAATGACCAGAGCTTGGCAGCTGATCTCGTCTCTGACCTTAAAAAACCATAAATGACCAGAGTTTAACAGATGATTTCGCCTCTGACCTCCAAAACTCTAATATGATCAGAGTTTACATTGATCTCGCATTCTGACTCTCCCATTAGAAAAAAAGCACATGGATGCTCATTTACGGTGGTGGGAAAGTGATTGAATCCAAGATGGCAGGTCAGGACCAATAACATTGCAGATTCTTCTTTGGGTTTTATCAAGAATCTCTAAATATAAAGCAGGAGCACTAAACCATATGTGATAGCAATATTCAAAGCATGGACGATTAGTAGATTTCTTTTAGATAGATTGGTTTAAAAAGAAAAAAACAATAATTAGTACCATGAATTTGTGAATTCAAAATGAAATGAAAGTTTTTTTTTAACTAAATGCATTTTGTTTTTACTATTGTTTGCTCAGCACAAGATCAAAGGTTGCTGAATAAAGATGTCATCAAGGCGAATAAGGAGATTAAACAAGGGTTGCATATTATGAGGATATTTAAGATAGATAACGATTGACCCTCGACTTAAAAAAGGTTAAGATTGTAATGATCAAGGTTACATCCCTCTGTTATACATATTCATTAAACTCAATGCAATATCATTTGTGAACATAGCGAAAATTCCTCCCAAACCTTATAAAAAAATAAATCAATTTTAAGGTTAGTCTCATTGACCCCTTTCAATATCTCGTGTTTTTTTTTAAAATTTAGAAGGTGTTTTCGTGAAATTTCTTCTTTAGAGTTATATAAAAAGAAAATCCCTGATGTTGTTGTTTCAGTACAAAAAAAAAAATTATGCAATATCAAATTTGTACATAGGGAAAATTCTCCTGAATTTTCTAAAAAAAATAATTAAGTAAAACTCAAAAAATCAAAAGCAGTCTGATCTGGCATTAAGAAACAGTGTTGACAGGGCGACTTTAAACACCTAAAATAACAAAAAGATGCAGCAGAAAAAAAGAAACCTCATTTAAAACCCTACTGTATAATAAAAATATAAACACAACCATGAGTGAGATATTCATTAAACTCAATGAAATATCAACTGTGAACATAAGGAAAATTCGTCCCAAAACTTATAAAAAATAAATCAATAAAAGTCAAAATATAGATCTTTGATGAAACAAATTATTTTCTTCGGGGTTAAACAAGAAAATTGTGTAGATTTACACTGAACATTAAATTTTTTAAAGTTTTTTTTATTTTTTTCATGTGATTTTGAAATTCATCCATTGCTGCTCGTAACAAGAGTTCCTTGTTTATAAAGACAAAATTAAAAAAAAGAAAAAGTTTAACGGCATTTTGGGAGAATGAACTCATTGAACCCTGCGTTCCAGAACAATCTTAACTAAACCTTTCTGCCTCAGCTCCTGAGTCAAAAATTTGCAAATAAAAATGTAATATTTCACGGTAGATATAAAAAATAGATACAAGTGTTTACCCACCGTTCAACCTGCAGCTAGGCATTAAGTCTGATTTTTTTCTTTACCACTGGTTGCGTATTTTCTCTAACACCGGTAAAGCGGTGGTCAGGGCTCAAGGATTAACCTTTTTAAAACAATTTTTGGAATTTTGTAAATGTTAAACTATTTTAGATACAGAAGTTCAACAAAGAGATGATTCTGAATTATCTTCTTTGACTGACTAATCTTCCTTATAGGAATCGTTATATAATATTCATCTAATATCAATTTAATAGCTATCCTTACTACTTAGTTTTAAAATTTTAGTGTTTTCAAATACATTGAGATGGGTGTCAATTTTTCGCGTGTCTGTGTTTTCATGGTGATTTGTTTTTTTTTTTTTTTAAGCTAGCGGAGGAATTTTAAGGTTTCAAAATATTTGGAAATGTTTATAATTTTTTTATGGCAATCTAAAACTGAAAAAAAAGATGAAAGTGTAATTAACGTGATATGTCTGTAAGCCATACCATTCGCAGATCCGAGCTTACGACACTTGATATTCCCATGTCATACACCTACCTTAGTACTAACCAGGCCGACGTTGCTTGTTTCGGTGATCGTACGAGAACCGGAAATACAATGATATGGCCGTAATCAATACTACCCATACACCCAACCTTACAGCAGCCCAATCGGTCACCCATCTGGATACTGAACAGGCTGTACATTACTTAACTTTGGTGATCGTACGAGACGTTTCAACGTGATCAGGCCGTAAATTATACCAACCACACACCCAGATTTACAACACCTGGTTTTGTCAGGCGGTCACTCATTTATGTATTGAACAGGCTCGACATTGCTTAACTTCGCTGATCGTACGAGTACATGTGTATCAACGTGACGCGGTTAGTATGCCAGGTTGACATTACTCGATAGATATTATTATATTTTTTGGTGTCCCGTTTAAGTAAAGAAAAAATATTTTTATCTAATCTAATTCTGATGTCAGTAAAGGTGTTGGGAGTGGATGTATGTATGCCGGGAGGATTACATCCATATGGTTGTGATATATATATATATATATATATATATATATATATATATATATATATATATATATATATATATATATTTAAATCAAGAGAAAGAAATGTATTTATTTTTCATTTACGACCAGAACCGGAGTAAAAAAAACAAAAGTTTGTTCTGAAATGGATTTTTATGATTTTTTATATGTTTCCCAACTTTTTACTGGTCACCTTGTTTTTTCTACTCAGCCTTTATCTGTAAGTTCCCAATTATTTTTATTTATTTAATTTGCTATTTGAGACAAGCATTTGCCAAACATTTTCACCTAAGACCAAAGATAAATGAATGTTTTGGTGTTTTTTTACTGATTTTTTGTACAGATTGGATTGGATTTTTTTTTCGAATGATGTAATCAGTAGTTACACAATATGCATCTCCTGGGAGACTTTTTTTTATTTTTATGCGTATGTTTATTCTCCTTAATTGCTCCCAGTGCTCTTACTACTACTGGATTAATAATTTTTTTTAACTGTCAAAATGGTGTGATTTCCATTTCTATATCCTTATATCTGATCAAATTCTCAAACTGAAATGTTTGATCAGACGTTATTCTCCTGTTTATAATTTATGCCGTAATGTTTTCATTTTATTATTATCATTATTATTATTTTTATTAATATTATTTATGAGGCAATTACGCCCAAACTTATTTCCGTATTTATTGACATATTTTATTATTATCATCTATTGGTGAGATTGAACTCACCAATACTTTGATTGGTGTAGTTCATAATCTTGTCAAATAGCTGAATTATTGATGCTTCGCTAAGACTATCAAGGGTGTTTTTAACGTGACACCAGCATTAAATAGGATTGCCAACCAAGGCTCAGAGAGAGTCCATTCACCCTCCTCTAAGAGCAGGCTTGAATTCAGAGTTTTCCTTCTCCTAGACCAGTTGTCATCCAAGGCTATAGAATATAGATAAAGGATATTAAGGGTGTTAGCACGTAAGTGAATGTAATGGATTCGACTGGAATTCGAACTCGGCTCTCCAATTCCTCAATCTGAGCCGCTATCCATTACTCCACCGTGCCCTCCCTCCTCTCTCTCTCTCTCTCTCTCTCTACTCTCTTATATATATATATATATATATATATATATATATATATATATATATATATATATATCAAATTTTCATGGGAATTTCGTTCATTTTTTTCAAATAATGAATTTGAAAGAATGTGCAGTAATGTAAACAAAATAATTTTATTCTAAAACAATAATGCATAAAAACATAAAAAAAACATTCAATGGAGTTTAGGTCAGGACTTTGTGCGAGGCATGGCAATGCCTTTAATTATTGCTGCCCTCTAAGTATTTTGTAACAGTTTGTGAGGTCTGTTTTGGGTCATTATCATATTGGAACATCCAGCGATTTCCTAAAGACAGTTTTCATGAACTTCTTTTTCTATTGTTTTTAAGAATAGCTAAATACTGCTCTTTATCCATGATATTCTGTACTCTCACTTGTTCTGGTTGAGAAGTAGCAAAGCACCCCCGGAGGAGGATACTCCAACCACTGTGCTTAATCGTAAGGCGGGTAATTTTAGGTTTTTCATTCATTTTCTTCCATGCATAGCAGGAGTTCATGTGACCAAATAATTTTAGTTTGGTTTCATATAACCATATGGTCTTCCAGCAGCCACCCTCTTGGCAAGTGCAGCACTACCTCCTAAAACTCCTCAAGGCATTTGATATAGGCTTTTGTGTTGGGTTTGAGGCCCTCACCAACAAATTCAGCAGTTCTTTTCTTATCAGAATGATCAGCATGACTTTTCTAAGCTGCTATCCTTCGTAATCACCATTAGACTCATCCAACTCTTCCCAAATCCTCTCCATTGTCCTCAGACTGACACTGAAACACTCTGAAATGTTGGTATTGGAGCTTTTGGCACAAAATGCCAAGCAGTACAGCTTGCTGTTTCTAAATTCTAGTGAATTGCATCATGGTTTTTTTTCACAGATGGTGCCCAACTAACCCTACTATACTATGCAGTTGACAAAATCAAAAACAAACAACACACATGCCCAAAATTCATAATATAAAATGGTGACAATTTACCCATTGCACCCTGCATATAAAGTTGTGGACAGAATTAGTCAACGCCACTTCCTTAAGTACAAATAAAGCTGTAATACATCAACTTTTTATTGAAACTGCATTTGTTTTTTTTCCCAAATGATGAAATAATGGAATTGAAAGAATGTGCAGTGATGTCGACAACAAAATTTTTATTTTAACGTCAAATCCAAACACACAAAGGACAATGTTTGAACATGTGAAAACATAAGGAAAAATTAATTCCTTTAAATAATATGTGGAAATAACCACTTTTATGATCAATTGGTTTAATTATTTTTAGCATGTGAAACAAAAATATGGAAAATAAATAAAATATATATTTAGAAAATCCAATTATAAAAAAAAATTTTTTAGGATGTTCCCTGTTCTTTAAAAATATACATTTTTAATTGGAACAAGTGTATTCTCACCTTTTAAATAAATTAGAACCAGCATTATAACGAATCTTGAGGGACAAAGTTAAGCCCAATGGATAAATATATATTTTTATATATATAATTATTTATTTAAAATATGATGAAAAATAAGAAACATGTTTGAAAATTAAGATAAAAAAACTTCAATATAATTATTTGAATTAAATTGATTTAGTAATTTTAAATTTTCAATTCCATCTTAAAGGATTTTTTTTTTTGAATTCAGAAAAAAAAAAATTTTTTTTAATGAATTTAAAAAATTCATTTGAGGATGGAACAGAAAAAATTTTTAATTCAAATTTAATTAACCAATTGAAGTTAAACATTTTTGTTTTGAAACATTATATTTCTGTGTAGCGTTGGAATCATATTTTTTAATAAATAATTATATTTATCTTTACAAAAATTTGGTATCGAAAATTTTTTTTTTTTCAAAAATAATAAAAATACTAAAGAATTTGGAAATTTACAAAACGAGTTCTTTCTTTATTTAATATTTTACACACACACACACACATATATATATATATGTATGGTTGTATATATGTATGTGAAAAGAATGTGTGTGTGTGTGTGTGTTTTTAATTTGTCAGGATTTAAAACCTAGCCTAAACCCTATCTGCATACATTATAATCCTGCATTGGAATAGAACATATATCCAAAGTTGTTTTTCTACCAGGTTTGTGCTTATTGAATAATGAAATTTAAACGAATAATATTGACCTATAGTCTCAAGAATAAATTAACGATACAAAACAAGTGAGACAAACTAATTATCAAGTTCGCTGAAAGATGGCAAAAGATACTGGAATAAAACAACAAATGGCTCATTGATTTTAATGTCAAATTTTAAAAAAATATATATTTTATTTCTATAGAACGAACATTTTCGATTATCTAATATAATGCAAAATAAAAAAAAAAATTGCAAAACGCATAACGCCGAAGTTAACAAGGACATCCCTGGTAAGAAACATAGATTAAATCTATACAAAATTTCCCATATCAAATAAATACTTTAAAATATTTATTATAGTTTATCGAAATGAACGTTTTATCGGCCCTCTAAAAGCCAATACGAATATTTATCAAACTGACATCAATCCAAAACACCTATTCACCAGGAATTCGACGAGTTGTGAACATTACTTTCTGATACCGAATTCAAATTTCAGCTTTGGCTCAAAATTTATCATTATATATTATGGTGATCTTTGCATATATATGAATACTATTATTCTGGTAAATCACGAATGTATGGTTATATTTCACCATCTATTAATTATATTTTCTATGCATAAATATTCAAAGCATCACGGAGCTGATCGATTGACGCGATCGAATTTTATTCAAATGCAGAAAAAAGGATCAAGGTTCAATATCCGGAATGCTGAAAACGTTTGACTCTTCCTCAGCTGCTTTGGTTGATTTATGGATGGAAATATGCCAATGAAAATCAGCGCACCATTCGTTTGTTATTTCCTGTCGCTTATATCTTGAATAAAATGCAGTAAGATTTATGGCAGTTCTACTGTGCAGAGTTAAAGCATTTAACAACGGTGAAAATAGAGTCTTTGGACAAAGGTCTCATACAGCTTGAGGTACTGCGTATTTTTTTTCTTAACTCAGTTCACTCCAAGCAATAAAAAAAAATGTCATTTAGACGCAAGGGGCTAAATGGAGTGAAAGACAATGAGGTGACGTCAGAAGGAAACGGAGACCTTGTCCTAAAAAATGACAGAATAAATAAACCTCTACCTTGTTTAAAAGAAGGAAGAGATCTTTGAACCGGACATTTTGAGTATTGTGTCCTCTTATGAATTAATGTTGTAAACGTTAGAATCTATATGAGAGTTTATTTTCGTTCTCATAGATATATATATATATATATATATATATATATATATATATATATATATATATATATATATATGAAGTAAATAGTATGAAGAAAAAAAAAAAAACTTTTTTTACAGAAAGCCATTTTTCCACATTGTCAATACATTCCGTAACTATCATATATATATATATTGTCTATTTCAACGGACTAAATTTAGTGCGAATGCATTTCCAGCATTCTTCATTTCTGCGCATCTTGTAGTAAAAACCAACTTAACAAATTTAGCCTAAAAACGAACCGCGTCACGCGAAAATATTATCCCACCTTGTCATAGATTTTTTCTCTCAGTATTCTTTTTGATATCTATAAATATATATATATCCTTGTCACACAAACACACACACACACACACACACACACACACATATATATATATATATATATAGAAAGATAATATTAAAAAGATTCTCTAGAATTTTCATACATTTCCTAAAACACTTGTTTCCCTACTCCCACACACACCTCACTAAAATTTTGTTTTTTTATACCCGGAGTTATATTTTTCCGATCACTTTTTGAATTTGTATGTTTGATGAATTTAAAAATACAAATTCCAATGTAAAATTTAACCATGGAATTTAAAAAGATTCATTTTGTATATATATATATATAGATATATATATATGAATATATATATATATAAAATTTATATATATATATATATTATATATATATTGTATATATATATATAAATATAAAACTTATATATATATATATATTATTTTAAAAATATATCCATATATATTTACTAAAATAATAAATAAATATTTTTATTTATTTTTTTCAGAAAATTCATGTTAAATAAAAATTTTTCTTCTTTTATTAAATTCATAAATTTTATATATAATCTGTAATTTATCCAAAAATGGTTAAAAATTTATTTATTTATTTGAATATATAAAATTAAATATAAATATATAATTTATAATATGAAAATTATTATTTCTGTTATTAGATATATTCTTTGGTTTTAAAAATTAAAAAAGTTATAAAAAAATATTTTTTTCTTGAAAATCCTTAAGAAATATATTCAATTATTATTTATATCTGTTTTCTATAAAATTTTATCAGTTATATATAAAATAAATATATTAAATAGCGAAAAAAATTTATATAAATTGGCACTTGTAATTGAGAAAAAAAACATTTTGTTATTTACTTGTTATAAAAAAATTCGAATATATAATTTGAAAAGCATTTATATTAACAACATGGTTTGCCATATAAAATAAATTCCCATCATAATATAATAAAAAATATTGTCTCGAAAAAAATTTTTATAATTATATAAATATAAAATTATTAATATAACTCCAAAATGGAATATATATATATCGGTATATATCAAAAGGTCCAAGAAATATATATTAATTGTATAAAAAATATAGAAATTGACAAAAAAGTATTACTTTTTATAAATAAATATAAAGAAAGAAATTAAATCAAATAACAATATGGAAAAATATATATATATATAAAAAAAAGTATGACTATTAGTGAGGATAAATAAGGCATATTTATATATTAGTACATATATATAAATAAACAATATATCAAAAGCAAAATTTAATAAAATATATATATCAAAATCATATATATATATATATATCTTATATATATATAAATAGATACTTATATTCATATATAATATATATATAGTTTTATAAATATAAATAATAAATATATTTTGTATCTAAAATTATATATAAATATTTATATATATATAAAAATATTTTATTTAAATATATATATATATAATAATTGTCCCATATTTGAAAAAATATATGAAATATATATAAAATAAAGGCATAATCATATGTAACAATATTTAAAATATATATTTATTACATATATATAAATCTATACATCATGTTTAATATATCAAAAAAAAAATATATATATAAATATATATATATATATAAAAGATATAAATATATATATATATATATATTATATATTTTTGTTTGAATAATATAAAACCATAAATTTTTTGGATAAAAAATGAAAAACATGCGAATTTAAGCAATAAAAAAAATATAATGATTTTCAATATTTTTAAAATATAATATACATAAAATTAATAAAATAAAAAAAAAAAAATTAAAAATCAATCAATTTTAAATATTTAAATAAAAAAAAATATAAAATAAAAAAGTTTTTTTATATTTTATTTTTTCATTTTAAATTTAATATATATATATATTTAAATGAAAAAAAATTAAATTTTAATATGTTAATTATTATTTTTTATATTTATATATAAATAATTTTTTTAAGTTGGGCAAATTTAAAAAAAAAATATTTATTTTATGAATTTATATAAATTTAAAAAATTTAAATAAATATATATTTTGAAAAAATTTTGTTATAAATACCATTAGTATAAAATGATAAATATATAAAAATATATTCTAAATTTATTTATATTTTTAAAAATGAAAAAAAATATAAACATTAAATAAAATAAAAAAGTTTAAAAAAATAATATATACCTATATAAAAAATATAAAATAAATGTTTAAAATTTGTTTTTATATATTTTGATCATATATATAATATATATATAAATAATAACTTAATATTCAATATAATATACCTTAAAATATATAAATAAATTAAGATTTAATTTAATTATATGTCAATTTTTATCTTTTATTCATATAAATTTTTATAATTAAGTCCAAATCATTGAATTTAAATATTTTTAAATAATATTAAAGGTATAAATAATGGAATCAATATCAAAATTATTCTATAATTAAGTTACAAGGAAAATTATTTAATTTTAATATAAAATAAAGATAGAAATTTTTAATTAATCAAACAGTTATATAAAATATATTGCAAAAATGAAAAGTTATAAAAATAAAATATAATATATATAAATCCATTTTTAAAAATATCTACAATTTAAAATAGTTATTTTATAATACTTTTTTATTTAAATTTTTATTTTTTCCATTTTTTGATTAATTTAATTTTTTTTTCAAAATTTAAAAAATAAAATAATTTTTTTCTAATATAATAAAAATGATTTAATTTTTAAAATGATTTAAATTTGAAAATAAAAAAAAATAAATTTATTTTTTTAATAAAAAAATTTTACAAAAACTAAAATGAAATTTAAAAAAAAATATTAAATATTCTTAAAAATAATTTAGTTTAATCTTTTTTATTTAAATATAAATATCATATTTTGAAATTCTAAAATGATAAAAAAAAATTAGTCTTTAAAAAAAAAAAAAAAAAAAAGAAATAATTTTTATGATTTTAAAAATTAAAAAAAAAAAAAAATATTTATACAAAATTAAATTTATATTGATTATTAGTTATTAATATTTTCTTTTATAAGAAAAAAAATAAAAATCTGAATTGAAATTTAAAAAAAAAATAAATTAAATTTTTGAATTTATTATTTACAATAAAATAAAGAATATGCATGCTGGAATTTTTTTAAAAAATAAAATATTTGACAAAAAAAAATCAATTTGATTATTCGGTTTTTTTTTTCATTTTTTTAGTAATTTTTAAATCAATATATATCTATATATATAAATATATTATTTTTTTTTTAAATTTTTAGAAAATATAAAAAAATTAATGGTTTTTTTTGTTTTTTATTTAAAACATTTTTGAAAAAATAAAATTTATATTGTAATGCATCAATTTTTTCAAAAGAAAAACCATAATCGAATTTTATTACATTGAAAATTTTTTTTTTTTTTATTTAAAATTTTTTTTTAAGATTTTTAATCGTTTTTATATTTTTTAAACCAAAAAAATTTTATTAAAATAAAAAATTAATTAAAAAATTTAATCAAATAAAATCTTAAAAAAATTATGTTTTAAAAAACTTAAAAAATTTTATTATAAGAAAACAATTTTATAAAAGTTTTAAATTTAATTTTGAATCAAAATATAAATATATAAAAATTTATAAATATTTTTAAAAAATCATTAATTTAGTGCTATTATCTTTTTAATCAAAAAATTTTTATAATTTTCCATTTTAGAGAATATTTTAAATTAAAAAACAAATTTCGAAAAAATTTAATAAATAAAAAATAAAATTTTCTTTTATTTAAATTTTTTCAGAGTCTTTTAGTTTAAATTAAATATAAAACTGGAACTGTAAAATAAATTATAAAATTTAAAATTTATATAAATATATATATATTTTTTAATTCAATTTTTTTTAATGAACAATTTTTATTATATATAAATAATATTTTATTTTTTCAATACTTAAAAATACATTTACAATTTTTTAAAATCATTTGTAATAAAAAAATATATTAATTATTTATCATTTTAAATAATATTAAATAAAGAAAAAATAAAAAAAAAAAGACATTTAAAACTAAAACTTTAAAATTTTTTATTTTTAAATTTTTTTAAATTTTTTGTCTGTTCATGATTTATTTTAACCATTTATATTTTAATTTTATTATAAATGACATTAATTATATAATATATATTTTATTTTCATTTTGAAAAATTTTAATTTGAATCTGTCAAAAAAAAAATTTGAACGTTTAACAAATATTTAAATAAAACATTCTGAAGGATTGAAAGGATTTTAAAAAATTTAAAATTTCAAAAAAATTTTTATATTTCAATATATTTGATATATATTCATTATTATTTATTTATATATAATTTGGATAAAAATACATGAATAAAATTTTTTCTTAAAAAATTTTTTATTTTATTTATTATTTTTCATTTTAATTTTTAATTTCATTTAATAAAATTTTTATTAAGTAAGTCAAAATTTTCATCTTCAGGAGGAATAATTCAATATTTTATAAAAAATTTTTAAAATATAAATGAAAATCAGGGAAATGAATATCTTTTAAATTTTATTTTTTTTTTTTTTTTTAAAATTTTAAATTTTTTTTTTTTATTTCCATCAATGTATTAAAATTTCAAAATATTTATTAAATTTAGAAATATAAAACAAATCATAATATATTTTATATAATGAAAATATAATAAAAAAAAATAATAAACATTTATTATACAGATATATATTATTAAAATAAATATTAAATTGTGAAATGTTAAAAATTATTCTTCTTTTAACTAACCATTGAAAAAAAAATTATTCCCAATTATCCTTTTATTTCTGTTTAAATCCTCTAATTAAAATATTTTTTGATTTTTATGTATATTTTTATTTGCAATTTTATGTTTTTAAATATACAATATTTCCAAAATTTTAATAATTTAATCCAAAAATATAAAAAAATTTTATATACAAAATAATTGAGTAAAATAAATTATAAAATCAATTTTGTATCATTTAAAATAAATTTTAATTAATTCATTAAATTAATTTAATGTATTGACATACATTTTATTAAACAATAATTTTTTTTATATTTTATATTTTTTTTGGGAAATTTTTGAATGATATTTAAAAAAATTTAAAACTTTCTTTTGAAATGTTTTATGCCATAAAATTGAAAAAAAAAATGAAATTTTAAAAACTTATTTTTTCATGAAAATGTTTAAAACTTTTTTTAATCTATTAAAAAAAATTTTAAAAAAAATTTCATTCTAAAAAATTTTTAACAAATCTGTTTAAATAATTGCAATTTAAATTATATAAAAATATTATTTATAAATATTTTTCCATTTTGTCCATTGTATAAAAATATTTTTAATAATTGAGAATTTCAGGGAATTCAAATTTTAAAGAAAAATTTAGGAAATTTCATGAATTAAAAAAATAATGAGTTTTTTAAAAATTGAAATAAATTTTAATTGAAAAAAATGGTTTTTTGAATTTTTAATGAAAAAATAAAAGAAATTGGTTTATTTAAAATATAATTGAAACAATGAAAAATATTAAAAATGTTGAAATTTATAATAAAGAATTAAAATATAAAGAATTGCTTTTAATTAAATAAACTTTACAGTTATATTCAAGGAATCAGGATTTTACAATTTGACTTGGAAGTTTTAAAATATGTTTCAGAGTCTCTGAAAATTTTGGCGAACCTCAACCCTTTAAATAATAAAATCAGTCTAAAGGATCTTTTGCAATATTAGGAATTTACCTAATTTTAAATCGATTTTATACAAAATTATAATCTGCTCTCAAACAACAATATTTTGCTTTAAAAATCTATCTGATTTTATGGCCATCACTGAAACCATTACAAATTTCAAAATATCATTTCATCATTGCCGTTTCTAACATGTCCAAAGCATTTGATAGGGTTTTATTACAAATTTAAATAAAAGCTAAATATTCAATGGCATTACGGGTCGATTATTTAACCTAATACAATCATTCCTGTCAATCAAATTGAAGGTCGTTCTCAACGGATTCTTTTCCAGTTCCTATCCCACGAACGCAGGTGTTCCTCAAGGCTCCATCCTAGGCCCCACTCTATTCCTTATCTACATAAATGACCTTCCTGACGCCATAAATTCCCAAAGTTGGCATCTACGCGGATGACACCACAATTTATTCCTGCCTCAAAAACAAATCTAGTGTCACTGACAAAACTAACCTGGCCGTGCGTCTCGAAAAGGACCTCCAATCGATTGTGAACTGGGGCATGAATTGGCTGGTCAACTTTAACGCTTAAAAAAACAAAACTGCTCTCTATTAATCACCACAGAGATCCTTCCCTTCCCTCCATTAGAATGTCTGACGCTCAACTTCTCGAGAGCAACTCTCTGCGGCTGCTCGGTCTCACGTTGACTGCTGACCTGAGATGGAACAAATACATTGAGTCAATTGCTTCGTCCACCGCAAGGAAAGTTGGCTCCCTGTGCCGCGCCAGGAAATTTTTTTCTCCCCGGAATCGATCCTCCAGATCTACAAATCAACAATTCGCCCTTGCATGGAGTATTGCTGCCATATATGGTCTGGAGCCCCTCCTGTTTGCCTCGGGGTTCTTGATAGGCTCCAGAGGCGGATATGCAATATAATTGGCCCTGATCTGGCATCTCGTCTACAGTCACTTTCTCACAGACGCGCCGTCGCCTCTCTCTGTCTGTTCTACAAATACTTTCATGGAAAGTGCTCCGAGGAGCTGCATTCGCTGGTTCCCAGACTTCATCAGTTCAAGCGCCCTACGAGGCTGGCATCCCGCTCTCACCCCTTCACTGTCGAAACTCCTAAATGTAGCCGTCTCTTCTACTCCAATAGCTTCATATCTTGCACCTCTCGCCTGTGGAACTCCCTTCCCTATTCCAGTTTCCCTGAGAGCTATGATCTCCAACTATTCAAATGTAATGTCAATCGACATCGCCAGTTGCCTTCATCTATCCACTATCCTTCTCCTCATCCTTTCCTCTATCACTCCTATCTGATCTTGCTCCAAATCTTCTGTAACCCCCTTGCGTCATAGTGGCTTCCTGCCTTGCTTGGGGTGAAAAAAAAAAAAAAAAAAAATATGGAAGATATATTTTAGAATTTAACTGAAAATGTCATATACCCTTCATCTTAAAAAAATGAAAAATAAGATATGTGTATTTTTTTTTTGTTTTAGGTTCATTCTTTGTTATGTAAAAAGGTTTTTTTTTTGTATAAACATTAACAGAACATATTACGAAGGTTTCACTTATAATCGGACAGTTCGGTGTTGGTAGAGTACGTTTATTTGCAATTGACAAATCAACATCTGAAAACATTAGGTGAACAAAAGACCACATTACATTATCAGAGAAATATTTTAGATAATGGGTCTCAGCATTTCAACAATATAGGACCCTCTAAATAAAAAGGGTAAGGTGAAGAAACTAGATAAATCGGGTTCAAAATGGACACAGTGAAAGCCAGAGATCAAGTCGATGAAATGCCCATTCAGTTTAAGTTCGTTTTTAAACAGCGATAATCAATAATAGGATTTAAAGCTTCTAGACAAAATTACATCTTGCCAGCATGAATCTTTGCAATGATTTAGAATATGTTTTGGGATGGAAATATTTATAAATATCACCATTTTTTAGAAAATCCAACCTACTGACATTGACCATATCGAGTAACCTGAAATTTTTTTTTCAAAAGACGTTAATTTAAGAAAAAAGAGAAAAGACATTATGATGATAAAATTTTAAAAAATTTTTTCCATAAAAAAAAATTGTCCTTTTTTTAACATTAATGGTGTTAAAAACGTATAGACGTTCAGTGTTCATATTTTGATTGATTCAAACATAATTTTATTACATTAATTCAAGAGTAAATTTTAAAACTGGAATCTATTTTCCGAAATGAAATTTAAGGATCTTTTATTTTTAAATTTTTCATGGAAAAAACATTTCAATTTTTCTTGAAAAGATTTTGATTACCATAAAATTTTTTTAACGTCAAATGGATCGGCTAAACGTCTGTGGTAATTCCATGATGAAACATCTATTTTTAAAAAAATTTACGTTCATTTTTTGATTTAATGTAAATAGACTGTCCAAACAAATTAAAATTTTAATGAATATATATAATATATATTTCCTCAATCATTTAAAGTACCGGACGAAGCAGATATTTTTGCAACGTTTTTAATTGGCAGACGAAATGAGTTGTATTTTTCAGGTTATCAATCAGTTACCCTGGCTTTTTCAAATTTTCATGGAAACTCAAAGCAATATAAAAAATCTTTTTACTCCATCATTAGGTCACATTTCAATTTAAAACATATAATTTATTTTTTTTAAACTGAAAACAAACACTTATTTATTCATATTTAAAATATTTATGAGGGTAAAACGATCATATATATATATTATAATATATATATATTATATATATCCCTTGTATGTATGTGAAAGTTGTAAAATTTTATATATATATATATATCAATATATATATATATATATATATAAAATATACATAACCCTTTGATAAAATAATTTTATAATTTGTATTTTAATTTGTTTTGATAATGAATATAAACGTAATATAACATTTAATTTAAAAAAATATATTAATATATATATATCACTGGAGAATAAAGGTAATATATTGTTGTTTAAATACTTCTTTTAAAACACGAGAATAAGATCATACGAGAATACAATGAACACACTATTTCTCATACGGGAATACAATGAATACAATATTTGTCATACGAGAATACGATAATGAACACAATATTTCTCATACAAGAATACGGCAAGGAATACACTATTTCTCATACGAGAATACGGTAATACAAGCATACGGCAATGAACAGACTATGTCTCACCCAAGAATACAATAATACGACAATGAACACATTATTTCACGCAAGAGAATACGGTCATACGAGAACACGACAATGAACACACTATTTCACATAAAGGAATATGACAATGAACACCTTATTTCTCATACGAGAATATGACAATGAACGTATTATTTTGTTATACGAGAATACCATTATAGTTAACAGTTAAATTGCTGCTCTATTGTAAGGTTGACCCAGTGCGTGACAAATAAAATTCTGTTCTTAATCCTGAGAATCTTAATCTAATAATGTGATGACAAAATGAAATCTATATATTACTCTCAGGTTCAACTGGGGCCTCATAAAAGTCGTTTTATACTATGACCGATTGCTCTTTTACCGCTTATTAACCCTTTTTCAGCTTATTTAAAGCCAGAAAATATTTTTAGATTGTAAGAATAATTTAGAGATAATAATGATTTACAGATAAAGGTCGTACTAATAACCCCATAGCTGTAGGAGGTAAAAAATCGTAAATTCATATCTTTTATCAGAGAATATAACGAGTCCGACTAGAACAAGAACTCGAATCTCCAATTCCGAGCCGTTATTCATTCTACCACTTGTACACCCAAGCTTACATTTATTCTCAAAAGGTCACCCATCTAGGTAGTGACCAGGATAGACGTTGGTTAACTTCGTTGATCGTAAAAGAACTGTTTCTTTTTTCAACGTGATATGACCATATACCACTATACTATTAATAAAATAAATGATTTGACAAGGTAGAACATGTAGACGAGCGAGCACCAGACTTAGGCAATTTATTTTTCTTTTATATATGGGTTTTGAACACCAAATGCTTGATTTTTTCGAAAATTGCCAGCTTTTCAGAAAGAAAGGAAATACATAGGTAGGAATGGCGCCCAGAAAGCTAACGAATTTGTACACTGTCATCGTTTCAAATACATTTTCATTTCCGCTTATTTCTGACTGTATATATTGATCAGGTGATCGCGTCAATCATCTCCTGTCCGCTATTAAAGTGACAGATTTTACGTTTATCGACAAGGTGGCAATTTCGTATTGTTTATTTGATTTCAGTCCTAAAAATTTTATTGTTTTAATCCTTAGAGAATCAAACACAATATTCAATCGTAATTGATCTAGAAAAAAAGAGGTTTTCTATTAAAATTTTAAGTTTTATAGTCAAAAACTAAGCTATTTAGTTTTGGAACAATTTTTTCATGAGGTACCCAGTGAGTAAAAATATATATCACAAAACATTGATTTACAAAGGCTTTTTATAAATGTTTACACCATCGTCGATGGCATATATGGAATTTACAGGAAAGGATATGTTAAAGGGTGGCCTTAATCAAATTGTCACCCATACAGAATATAATTTTCTATTTCAATGATCTCTGGAGTATTATCGATGATGGAGATTTGTAAAAACGATATTCAGAATATTTCTTGAAAAAAAAATTAGAAATTTGGTTCGATTTAAAAAGATAAGAAAATGACTAAAGAACTTTTATAAATGTCACAGTTTTAAGGACGTGGATGTCCATTAAATCCAATTTTTCAGTCACTTGTAGCTCTTAGTAAAGTTTATCTTTCTGTTGTATCTCCTAATCTCTGTTTTGCCAGCCATTTACAGAAACTCGTTATGAATATTATGCGTTGTTTTCCCTGTCCCTATTTCCTTCAATATGTCTTGTGAGTGTCAAATTCTCCAAGCTTTTTTCATCGTTATGTGCCCAAGAAATTTCAACTGTTTCTTTTTGATGCTACGTACTTTTTGTTTCCATTTTATCTAAGACTTTATCGTTGCTCACGCTATCAGTCTAAAGAATTCTCACCATCCTTCTGTAGAACTATATTTCGATCACTGGGGTAGACTGTTCTAGTTCCACGTGCCATGTTTGATACCTGTTCAATACCTGATTAAGGCAGTGGAGAACTTTCAGAGGGAAAATTAGCAGGAGATAACTGATAAGTGACATCCATCAATAAAGGGTTCAGTTCGAAATTCCAACCACCTGAAGAAGGCCGGAGCGTACAACGGCCGAAACGTTGTGACAAATATGGCGACAAAGATGAGGACAATAGTCCGAATAATGTAAATACTGTACATAATACCTCATCTCAGAAATATAGACAGAATATGATGTGATTGTTTAATATTCACTGGTATATGGGGGGGGAGCGATATTACATAATAGTTCAATAATGTTTTCTTTGAACCTAATGAAATTTAACTGAAATTCTTCTTCTTTTATGTGCCGTGTCCCTTCAGGATGTGGATGATCATGGCCTTCCACATCTTCGTATCTCTTAATAAGTTTTGCTTTTTTTTGTTATTTCTGCAAAAACCTGTTCCACCATCGATTTGTTCAAACTCATCAGATACGACACGCACTGCTTTCATCTGTCCCTCTTTCTGTCAAACTGTCCTGTGAGTATCAGGTTTTCCTAACTCTCTTTTCTCAGTATGTTCTCCAGAAATTTCAACTGCCGCTTTCTGATGTTAAAGTATGAGTTTCATTTTTGTTTCCATTTTCTGACAAACTTCGTCGTTCCGAACATATTTCGGTCCATGGTATCCTCAGCATGTAGAACCACATTTCTGTTTTTTTTTTTTTTCTTCATCTTTGAGGAAATTGTCCAACATTCGCTGTTATGCAGGAGGACATATCACGTAACAGTTCAATACTCTTTTCTTTATTTCTAACGATTTTTTTTTGTCTCTTTTAGAATACACCTTTGTCTGCATTTAGAAGGCATCTTTGGCCACCCCAATATGTTTTCGGATCTCAGTCACGAAATGTAAAACAGGCCTGAGGCAATTCTCAATTTCATGTCCCTCTCTTAATGTAATATATATTAAAAGATTTTTCTCGGCCATCTTTCATTCGGAGACATGAAAAATACATAGATGAAGTGCTATGTATTTCTACCGAGTACGTACCAATACCACCCTATATATTTTTTCGACAAGATACAGAAAGTATAACACAAAGCATACATTTATTTACATTCCTGCTATTCGCCCCCTCTTCGTTGTAATTATCTTAACGCTTCAGTCCTTGTACACTCCGGCTTTCTTCAGGTGCATACCTATCAGAGTAACCATCGAAATTTCGAACTAAAAATACATTTATTTTTCATAGGAAGATTATTATCTTTCTACTGTTTTATCTAGAGATGTTTAGTGTTTTTTTTTTCATTTAATCCTGTTCAGTTATTATTCACACTATTTCAACTGTATCTAACCCATCACTACCCAGCCTTTGGTCTGAACCAATAACTAATATATGTAACTAACAATTAGTATGTTTTAACAGACAAGATATTGTCCTGCGGATGAATGTTTATAAAATAATATTAATTAAAAAATATAATAAAATTATAAACCATTTGCTTTAGAAAAGATACACCTTTCGTCACCAGAAGATTCCGAATGTCTACTTTTCTTATAAAAAAAAATACAGCTGATAAGACCGACAGTAGAGGAACTGTTGTTAGGATTGCATTAGTTTTTGAAAGCATGGAGTTTAAAGGCATAAGTTAGCTGTTGCTTCTAGCAGATTTCTATTTGCTGCTACTACGTACCTTCTCTACAGCCAATTATCTGCATCGGAACCTAAATTCATTATGTGAATAACTCCTTCAATAGAAACGTTACTTTGTGTTTTTCAATGCAACTTGATTGCATCATTAATCGTGTATTAATTTTCCGACAGAAGCAGAACTGTTGCGTAGCAAGTGGAAACTGAACTCATCATTCAATAGTAAATATATACATGACCAAATTAGATATTCCAAACATGAAGACGTAAGAAATCCGATAAATTCGATACGTGAAAGCGTTTATAAAAGTTTTAATTTTAATAATATTCTCCATTTCTTACAGAACACCTGTGTATGTTTGACCTTTCCCTGGCTGTCAATACATAGATGGCATTTGAAGAAATGGTTTTGTTTAATTATCTAAAATAAAACAGCATTAACGTTGATATAAATATTTAGGAACCTGATAATGATTTTTCTATGATTAGAATCAATACTCAATGAATTTACGATAAGGCAATAGATTTTAGATGTTTATCATACTTTAAAATAGTAAATTCTTTCTTAAGTTAAAATATATTAGCCTGAGTCATAAGTAATTTCCATTTGTGAGAACCAATTGTTATAACAAATGTATCAGCCTAACTACTAATCATACGAGGCATTTAGGAATAAATTTAGCGTACACTAACATATTTTATTTCGAATAAACCAGATACAGCATAAACAGTGAATTAAATGAAAAATGACAAAGCAAGGCAGGAAGAATAGAAAAGGAAAAAAATGGAACTCGGTTAGTATGTTTTACCATAAGCGCCATATTCACCAGACCTTGTACCAACATTTTTCGATCACTGAGAAATGCTTTCATTGGGGATTCATTGATTCGTTTTCTACGACTTATCATCTCTTTGCAGGTTATTTAAAGCCAAAAAATACTTTTAGATTGTAAGATTTTTTTCTGATGATAATTGTAATTTAGTGATATAAATCTTACTAATGAACCCATATCTAGTAGTTGAAGAGGATTCATATCTTTCACAAGGGTATTTGTGCGTAAGTGAATAGAACAAACCCAACTGGAATTGGAACTCGGCCCAGCGATTTAACAATTAATACACCTCAAAGCATGCAGTACTTCGTATTACCAAGCTAGGTACTGACCTGGCTCGACATTGGTTAACTTATGTGATCGTACGGGTAGCAGTGTTTGAACGTGATATCAACGTCACCCAACTTTGATGGGAAACAGCTTCTTCCAGATTCAAGGGTTCGTCGAAAACATTTTCACATCCAAACTTGCGCAATTTCGTTCAAACTGTGTTGAAGACCTATCTGATGAAGTGGCAACAACTCTGTGTAAATAACAGTGAAAGTTTAAATAAATAAAATGCAATTTTATATTTATTTAGAAAGAAAAAATTTTGATTTTCCTAAAACGGAATTTACTTCTGACGCATTCTAATTGTTTATTCTTTTAAAAGTACATGTCCATAACATAATGGCACAATTATCTTTAATCCGCTGCATTTGTTTGAAATAAGATTTCGCTGATCTGGAACAGGGGCCAGAGCTTATACAGATAAAAGTGTAATGAGAATAAGTAAGTTCTGGGATTTTATCGAGATGGACGTAAGCGGATTTCGTTCCAAGAACAGTTAAGGAAACAAAGACTTGAAGCCTTTGTTCTATTGTTTAACAAAAGGAATAAACATTTATGTGAAACGATTAATATCAGGTTGTCATTCTAATTATCTCGGAGATAATGTTCACTCTAAAGATGTCAATTCCTAAAGTCGAATTCAGGTTCTACTGTGACGTATATAATCATACAGTGTGTCTGATTTTATTATGCGAGTCAACGGTTTTGGAATAATATTAACATTAACCTCCAGCTAAGTCGGTTAAATTTTTAGTATATACTTATTTTATAAGATTTGGCTCGGAGAGAGAAGTTGAAGAACCGAGTTCGCAATCCGGTCGAGTTTGTTACACTCACTTTTGCACAAATACCTGGGTTAAACAGCAGGGAAACCTGGCTTCTTTTTGTCAATCAAGCTAGAAAATGGACAACTCTGAATTTAAGACCCAGCGACCTGAATCTATACAAATGTGGTTAAATATGGGTGAAAACAGTATGTTTATAAAAACGATAGATTTAAAAATTATGGATAATACCTTTTGGTAAAAGATTATGTAGAATTGTTGACACCAACAGGCATAGAAGGCCAAAAAATTAATGAAACGATATAATTATTTATACCACATGGAAATTCAGCTTGCAATTTTTCATTTACAAATCTCATATCTATATAAAAATATATATATATATATATATATATATATATATACGTGTGTGTGTGTGTGTGTGTGTGCTCTCGCTGTGGTTATACACACCAAAGATATATATTAATTAGTACATATAAGTGTACCTACGTTTTGGTTTGCTACTAAAGCTTCGCTGGATTACCAACTCATCGGGCACACGATCTATGTTGTATCACTAATACGTAGCGCAAAAATAAAATTGCAGAGAAAATTTTAAATGGATAAAATTGAGTTACATTTGAAAAATCAAGCAATTGTAAAGGGTTTAAAAACAGTAATAAAGAAAAACAATGATTACAAATTTAAACTTAAAGAAGCAGCTTTCGTGTAGTCAATATAATGTTAAGTGTTCAAGTGAAGTAAAGAATGAATGAAAAAAATAACGATGATGAGGAAAGAAATATAATAGAAAACACGTGTGGAAATGGGGATGAACATAAGTCAATTATAATATATGGAAATATAGATTAAATTGGCTTAAGGTAAACAGGTTAGAATGGAACAGACATCCTATTAAAAATATAAGTGTAGGAAAAGGATATGGAATTTAAACCCTAATAAAATATATATATATATATATATATATATATATATATATATATATATATATATATATTTTGTGTAAAATATATAGAAAATAGGAGAGAACTCGTTAGGTAAATAATCCAAAGTTTTTTATTATTTTTTATTATTTTTAAAAATAGTGCTCGATACAAAAGTAGAGCATAAATATAATTATTTATTTATTTATGTAGCGATGGAATCATATTTTTAAATAAATATTTATATATATATATATATATATATATATATATATATATATTTATTTAAATATTCAATATATAATGTTCTGGACACAAATTTTTTTTGAATAATCCGATTCATGTAATGGAATCGGGCAAAAAATTCAATACTTAGACCACGTTAAAAATTTAAAATTCTCTGATATCTGTTTTCAACAGAGCAACAAAAGATGATATATATATATATATATATATATATATATATATATATATATATATTTAGAGAGAGAGATAGATTGTGTTAAAAATTAAATACGTATACAATAATCATTTTAACAGAATTTTCAATATTATAATTTGGTTCAAATATATATTTTAATATTGAATTGATTTAATTCCTTAAACGATTCAATTCATAGAGGAGGCTTGCCAGGAAATTGATGCTGATAAAGATTTACACCACGTTTTAGTTCTAACAAAAGTGTCTACTTTAGACTATAGAGGAATTGAATTATAAGGGCAAACAGTTTGAACATTTGCGGTATTGGTATTGTTATTATTGATATGTTTGTGTAATAAATTCAATAGGTATACCTAATTTTGCGTCCTCGGGTATATATAGGTATTAACTGACAACGGAACCAAATATAACGCAAGGTCGTATTTTTTTAAAGTGGGTTTATCGGCTTTACCGTGGAAAAAAAATTCCAAGTCTCTCGGCACGCCCATTTGTAGATAAATAAACTCAGCCCTAAAATTTAAGATTAAAAATGGGGCTAACTGATTCGGCAATTACGCCGTGTATATATATATATATATATATATATATATATATATATATAAAGAAGATGATATCAGCCAATCACATTACCTTTTGGTATCCTCAGGCAATTCGGGCCAAAATTTTGCTTGAAACTAAGGTAGCGTGCTTGGCTGATCTACTATTTTTTTTTTAATTTATAAGCGCTGCATGTTTTATTTTTATTTTCTTTATACCTGTATTGAACACTTTTTGATACAACTGTTTCCTGGTATAATTCAATTAATTGACTTGTTTTTCTATTATATATATATATATATATATATATATATAGAAAGAGAGAGAATGACATAGTTCAACGTTTATAGTCTGAAAATTATGTTCAAGCAGGAAACACTGATATATATATTTTGTATATTTTTTATATATACATACGTTCTTTTTTTTGATATTGGAAATTTTCAATTTATATATATATATATATATATATATATATATATATATATATATATATATATATATAAAAAAAGAAAGAAAAAGATATAAAATCCGGTGTTCTTATAGATATTTTATTTTTTACAAAATAGTGCTCAATGTAAATTTATATATATATTAATATTATAAATTAATTGATTTAAAATATGGTTATTTTCGCTACACAGTTCCAACCATGTTTCAAAATAGAAGCTAAAAAACCCTAATTTTTTTTTGCAAATAAATTAAAAGCATTAGTTCCATTTCATCTTCAAGCGAATTTTGGAGTAACTTTTAAAATTTACCGGGTTTTAAATACACAGCTAAAATCACGTTTCCATGGTTACAGAATATTCTACTCAAATTGAACAAGGGGTGTCTAGATTTTCCTTATGACAGTATCATTGTATCAGTTATTAGCTACATTTTGGTAAGGGGTGAGGATGTATTTTACACTGAAACCTGACGTCGGTTGAATGGATGTCGTCTGAATAAAAAAAAAAAAAAAAAAAAAAATTGTTAACGGTAAAAAATTTTCAACGTCATCTTTTTAAAATTAAAGATTTTTTTTTTACAATACTTTTTATTTAACTACGATTTGAAATATTTTCCTTTTAATTTTTTATTTTACTATATTTTTTTTTAAGAACAGTTAAATGTATTAGAATCCATTATATTATGTAGGATTATTTTAACATTAAGTTTAAGTATGTATATGAGGTTACATTTTTTTTTTTTTTTTGTATATGACTATGACAGCAGAAATGGTTACTTAATTTCACTGATTCAGTAAACTTTTATTTTATATATAAACCTATTATTATAATATTTCATGTAAGTACTGAGGACATGGGTCATTCAAAAGCTTACATGTTATGGTATTTCATATTAATTTTATTTTACTATAGGTGTTTTTTTGGATTCTTTTTAATGCGTGTAGTATTATTTAAAAGAAATTTAGGTTAGAATTCATTCAATTTAACTACAATTTTAATTACAAATTCAAAATTACTACTTTAAAATTTTAAAATATTTTCATTGTTTAGTTTTAATAGACTATATTACTTTTATAACAGAAGGAAAATTACTCATATTACGTAAGATTATTTTTCCATATCAAATTATATGTAAATTTTTTTTTTTTTTTTTTTAAATTTAAATATTATTTAAGTAATATTAATTTGGCACTTACTACAAAACTAGCTAAGTCATTTCTCAGATTTAGTAAACTTTATTTATTTATTAATTAATTAATTTATTTATTTCAAATATATGTAACCTAATTAATAAAGTTTCATATGTATGTATAAATAACATGTTAGAATTCATTTTATTTTACTACAATTTTAATTTCAATTTTAAAATTATAACTTTAAAATTTTAAAATATTTTCATTGTTAGTTTTAATTTAGACTATATTTTTTATAACAGAAGGATAATTACTCATAGTAAGTAAATTTTTTTTTCATATCAAAGTATATGTAAATTACAATTTTTTAAACTTTTAATTTAGATATTATTTAAATAATATTAATGGCCCAGACTACAAAAACTATCTAAGTCATTTCTCAGAATTAGTAAACTTTATGTATTAATTCAAGTTTAAGTATGTATATGAGGTTTTTTTTTTTTTTTTTTTTTTTTTTTTATATATATATAAACCTATAGTGATATAATGTTTCTCATGTAAGTACAAAGGACATGGGTCATTCAAAAGCTTACATCTTATGGCATTTCATATTATTTTTATTTTACTATTTTTGCTTTTTGGGATTCTTTTTTTAGTATGTGTAGTATTATTTAAAAAAATTTAGGTTAGAATTCATTCAATTTAACTTTTAATTTTAGTTTCAATTTTAAAATTACAAACTTTAATTTTTGAAATATTTTCATTGTTAGTTATATTAGACTATATTACTTTATAACAGAAGGAATATTACTAATAGTAAGTAAAATTATTTTTCAATATCCAAGTATATGTAAATTACAATTTTAAACCTTTATATTTTAAAATATTATTTTTAGTAATATTAATGGAACTTACTACAAAATTAGCCAAGTCATTTCTCGGATTTAGTAAACTTTATTTATTACTTAATTTATTTATTTATTTTAAATATATGTAACCTAAGTAGTAAAGTTTCATATGTATGTACCAAGAACAGGTTAGAATTCATTTTATTTAACTACAATTTTAATTACAATTTTAAAATTACCACATTAAAATTTTAAAATATTTTCATTGTTAGTTTTAATTGACTATATTACTTTATAACAGAAGGATAATTACTCATAGTAAGTATAATTATTTTCCATAACAAAGTATATGTAAATTACAATTTTTAAACTATTATATTTTAAATATTTAAGTAATATAAATGGCATGAAACTACAAAACTATCTAAGTCATTTCTCAGATTTAGTAAACTTTATGTATTAATTAATTAAATTATTTATTTTAAATATAATAACCTGAGTAATAAAGTTTCATATGTATGTACAAAGAACAATGGGTCATACATTACCTTACATCATCTAGCTTTAGTTATAATTTCATTTTTCAGGAGGTGTTTTATCGGATTCATTCAAGTGTTTGTAGTACATTTATTATAGAGGTGTTTCGGTTTAGGATACATTTTATTTAACTACAATTTTTAAACGGTGTTTATGTTTTAATACGTTTTAACCACAATTTTAAATTTTAAATAACAGTTTAAAACATTTTTCCTGCCATTCAATAGACTTTTTTTTTTTTTTTTTTTTTATATATTATTTAAAAGAAAATTTTTGACAATGACGGCATATAATAGCTATTTCATTTCTCTGATTCAGTAAATTTTTATTTTTTATAAACTTAGTAATATATAGTTTCTCTTGTATACATAGAGGACACGGGTCGTTTAATGATCTACAAATTCTAGCTTTTCTTATTAACTTCCATTTTACTGTAGGTGTTTTATTTGATTCTTTTTAGATGCCAGAAATATTTTGAGAGAGATGTTTGATTTTTATATTTATTTATTCTAAATGAAGTTTGATGTTGGTTGAATCTTTTTTTGAATTCATGGCTAGTGCAACCTATATATATTTTTATGTTATCAGGATTTTCAATCGAAGAGATATTGCATTGGTATACTAATGATTCAGTGCAACATTTATTTTGTAGTGGGCAATTTTGAGGGTTTCGACAATTACATAGTTTTTGTTTATTTACATCTGTTTTTATCTTAATTTTTCTATTGTCTAAATTTTTTTGGTTTTGGTATAAGTGTTTATTTAAGATATTAGCATTATGGTTCTTAATGATTTTTTCTATATATATATATATGTATTCAATAAAGATACTGGGGTTAAGTATTTTATTTAATTTTTCTTAGGTTCTTATAATTTTCTTCATTTCTAGACATAACTTATTTAGAAGTTGTTCGAATGTTTTGTATGTCCGACCGTTTTCGGCTCCAGTTTTAGCCATTATCCAGGATGATTTTATTTTTAATTTTAACTAAGTGCATATGTTTTATGTATGTATCTAGAGATATATGAACGTCTGATTTTCCGAACACAGTCAGCACTTTATGGCCGTGTTCATAGTTGATGTTATTGAGTGTTGGCTTTTTTTTTTTTTTTTTTTTTTGATAATGTTTCCATTACTATTTGCCTTTTTACGTGTCGATGAAGATATTACATTTACATTATCAACGAGTATTGTCTAGCTAGTGCAATCACAATTGAATAGTGAGTTCGTCCCCTCACTGGAGCTCTATATTTATTTTAAATGCCATTTTTCTGCTACGCTTAGAAAATCAATATAATACTTCGACGTGGTTTAATATTTAGAAGCTTATCTCCTAATCATATTACGAATGTGTAATGATTTTCATTGAATGGGGAACATAAATTTGGGCCTTGTGCCACATTTAAGCTGAGGAATTTAATTGAGACACTTTGACGTGGTGTAATATTTTTTATCTTATCTTAGTAAATCTATTACGAATGTTCCTCATCTTTCATCCTTACTGGGGAACAATTTTTTCGGCCTTGTGCACATATTTAAGCTGAGGAAAAAAAAGACACTTTGACGTGGTGTAATATTTATGTAAGCTTATCTCCCCAGATTATTTTGAAATGGCGTGTAATGACTTTCATCCTTACTAAACAACACTTTCGGCCTTGTGCCACATTTAAGCTTTGACATTGAGGAAAAGATTGATAACACTTTGACGTGGTATATATTTAAATAAAAATATTAATTATATCCCCAGATCTATTACGAATGTGTAATGACTTTCATCCTTACTGGGGGAACAACACTTTCGGCCTTGTGCCACATTTAAGCTGAGGAAAAGATTGAGACACTTTGACGTGGTGTAATATTTAGCAAGCTTGTCTCGCTAGACCAATTGGTGCCCGCTGCTTTTGGCCTTGTGCCGGACTTGACCAGGATGTTCATTGAAATCCGATTGGTGGATTACACCAATGGAAAAGCTGATTTCCTCGTAGAAATGATTACTTCCGAATCAATTCTTAATATCTTGATGGTTCTCCGTCTTGTTAACAAACTCCCGCTATTTTCGGGACAGGCACTGAAGATAAGTTCTAACTTCTAAATTAAGACGTCACAGATAGGCTCAGTCCATCTCGGGCATTCACATGCAATATTGACTTCTAGCCCCCGATGCAGCTGTTCCCATTCATACGAGATATGGTTAAAAATCGGTGACTGGCGCCTTTGAAATCAATTACTTCGGGTTTCGTTTTAGGCTGGCAGCTCTCATAAACGAAGGACAGCACCGAATTTAAAACCACCTATGCCTTGCGGCGTTAGCTTCTCATTTGAAAGGCGTTGAGAATTAACATGGTGGGAAAATCCAAAGTCAGTGGCTATTTGCGATTGAATTTAAAAACGCTCTGGAAGCTTTTGACTCAATGGAAATTGCGCTAGCTTTAACTAGGTTGAACTAAAAAAGAACAAGAATATAGACCCACATATATCGGCAATGGGAGCAACTCCGACGTGGCGTAATGTTTACCAAGCTTTTCTTATTAGATCAATTACAACTAAGTAGTGAGTTCGACCCGTAATGAATGCGCTATATTTTCAGCTTTGTGCCACATCTTAGCTATGCCAAATAAATCACTATTTTAGAAGAAAGCTGCGAAAAGCAAAGAAAGAAATAATTTTCAAACAACTCTACAAATTTAAATACATTTTATTATTGAGTATTTCTTTTCTTTCAAGTTGAAAGAAACAAATTACAAAGAACCTCGCAAAACAAATGAGAGAGTCACATTTTTAAGTTGTTATATGAATGTGTGTAATTTTCCAGCAGTCCGCAAATATGTGTTATTACCACTACTAATATTATGTTCGTATGTTTTACGTGTTGCTTAATTTACTTTAAAAATTGCGCAGTTATTGCAAGAAGTAACTAAAATATGTGAAAGGTTGAGTAATTAATTATGCGAAAGATGTGAGTAATCAATTCACGTTCAACAAAAACGCTGGTCAAAGGTTTTTCCGAAAAACTGAAAACTGATTTTCTTAATTAATGCGACGATATTTATAGAAAATAGATGGATCAAGGGGGGCAAATTTTGAATTTATTAAACTCTGTATTGGTTAAATATGTTTCCCAATTTTTAAATATCTATTTTTAAGAGGGGAAATATTGTTAACCATTTTCTTGAGTGATCTCTCAGCACACATGTGATCATCTGACAATTCGAAGCCTTAAGTGCGGTGGAGATAACGTCGCTGATAGTTTAATAAATGCTAATGTGGAAATTTAAATTGGAGCCTACATTTCTGAAGTATTAATTAACGTGATTTTGTGAGTGAATGGTAGAACAAAGAGAAAATTAGATGGTAAGGTGTAAAGGTTTTGTTGAATCATGTCCCGAAGTACAACTTAATTATGCTTGTCTAAGTGGTTGGTAAAACAAAGTTGAATGGTCAAGAGTCAAAAGTTATTTCGAGCAACAAAAAATCGTGAGAATCGTGATAACTAAAGTATGATCACAAAAGTACTACTTGTTTTTTATGTGGGTGAATGACAGAACAAAGACAAAGATGGTAGTAAAGTTATGTAAACCACCAAAAATCAGCAACTGATCACTGACATCCTGAAAAGGCACTGAGCGAAATTTGTTTGATTGGATAGCAGAGCAAGGACAGAATATGATGTGAAAAGAGTCATATGTTTCTTAGACCAAATAAAGTTAGGAAGCTGTGGAGAGCCACGACATCACATTCTGAATGGAATTTTAATAACTTTGTGTGAATGGATGAGAGACTAAAGGCAAAGAAAGATGGTAGAGAAGGAATGCTACATAAAGCAACAAAAATAGAAAGTTGTAGAAAGCCATGATCGTTCACATATAAAGGAAAATGCATATAACAGAAACCATTTCCAAGTCACCATGCTAACTCTGCTAATAGATTTTATGAAAATCATCAAACCATCAGTGAAATAGCATCACGGTTCACTCTTTCGAAGCGTCGATGCAAACATGGCCGTCAAAGTTTCTATTTTCCTTTGTTTTCGACACTTAATTTATGCAACGAACCAACTGCTTGTTATTTTTGCATAGCCGTGAATGATTTATACAGGCGAAACGATGACGTGTCTGAGTTGAAAAGCGTTCATCGCCAATTCTAGACGGAATATCACAAGTATTGATAATCATGCGTATACAGAAAACTTTCTCTGAATTATTTCCTTTATCAGCGGAAGTTCTTTCGCTGCCGGACAGAAATATATCGTGAGCAAATCAAAATTGGTTTTACGAGTCATAAAATTCAGAGTTATGCATGCGTTAAAATTTGTATTAACTTATATAGAAAGTGATAAATTTATTGCGTTTTTTTTTTATTGTTTCTCAGTGCAAAAGTTTAAAAAATTATGTTTAATAGGAATTATTATAAATAAAATTTTTTATAGGATTAGTAAAAATGAAATGTTTTAATTTTGTTAATTAGTATTAACCTTTAATAATAATAATAATAATAATAATAATAATATATATATATATATATATTGTTTGGAAGGAAAGTCTGATAATCCGCAGTCCTTTCAAAAGGGCTGTGGTGAACTTAATTATTACATGGAACCAGAAAGTGGTCTATATTTATATATATATATATATATATATATATATATATATATATATAAAACTTGTGTATTTATGCAGCAAATACTCTTTTAGGCATGTCTGATTGAATAAATTACAAAGATTATGTCTGCTTATTTTTAACATAATCCTTTCATGTTCTCGAATATTTTTCGGTATATGACGTCTTGCACATCTATAAATCTACCATTTGTCCGTGTACTGAATATGTGATCTGTTGCTTCTACTATAAATCAAGGGATTCTTGAAAAATTCAGAATATCTGTTATATAAACGACTCTGGCCTGGCATCTCGACTTCAGTCAGTTTCTTAACGACGTGACATGAGTTCCTATCTTTACTCCAAATATTTTCATGGCAATTGTTCCGATGATCTCTCCTTCTTCGTTTCTCGAATGTGTGATTGTAAGCGTGCTACTAGATTGGCAAGTAGGTCTCAAAGTTTTATTGTTAAATTAGCTAGATACAAACGCATGTCTTATTTTAATAATTTATTTTTCTCGCAGTTTTCACCTGTGGAACTTCCTTCCGATTTTTGTTTTCTGCAATCTTCAAAAAGTTAAATGTAACGCCAATCCCAATATTCTGTCTCGAAACCTGTTCTTTTATTGGTCATTCTTCTGGCTAAAGATTTCGCATCCTATTTCAATCCCAGTAACCCCAGGCGATCTACTGGCATTATCGCTTTGCTTTGGGTGAAATGATTATAAAAGAGGCAAATCTCTGCTGGCATTATGCACAAATGGATATCCAAGTCTTGTCAAGGCGATTCTATTTCATCAGAACTTCATCCAACATCCAGCAATAACGCTTCTATATTTGGTGTTATAGTGGAACACGCCTATTCTATAGTTAATAGACTCTCCCACCTATAATAAGTAGTAGTAGTAGTAATAGTAACGAGTCAGTCGCGGAGTTGGGCAGTCAGTCGATGCCGGACGACCGTTAGTCGGATATTAACGTATCAGCCACCACAACTAGATTTCTCTGCGTCATTACCTATTATATCAAGTTTTTAACGGTTTTGTACGTCGAACCTATTTTAGGACCGACTTAGTACAAATACAAGCCTCCACTGTGAAACCACTGTACAACACTTGGCGACGACGATTCGAAACTCATACGGAGGAAAAAAAATTTTCGTTCACTCTACAACATTTGGACAAGCCTGTAAGTAACTCATTTGAAATTGTCACGCGTTGGATTTCGATCCAATATCACTCATGAAACATAAGGATAATTATCTGCATATCCTGGCTTCGTTGTGCAGAAATTATTTTTTGTTGGAATTATCATATAATTCTGCTTGTTCTTTAATTCCTTTGTTTTGTTTCGTTTTGTTTTCTTATACGGCATATCAATCTCATTGGGTTATTTAATGCTAGCAAGATTTTTAAGATAAGTTCGTATGAATAGAATATGTATTCTTTGTAAGAAATTAGTTTGTAGATCAAGTTTATTTGACGTATTTTTGTAAAGAGGATTTTTGTCGGGAGTCTAGTTCGGTTTATTTTGTTTTATGGCATATCAACCTCAATGGATTACTTAATGCCGACAAGATTTTTATTGCTGGTAATATTTTTTTAAATATAATGCTATTAAAAAATTTTTTGTTTGTAAATATATAGATGGTAATAATATTTTGCTCATAATAATTTTTTCTTCAAAAAATTATTGCTGGTAATAATTTTTACAAAATATTTCTGGTATTACTACATATTTTTACACTTTCATAGTGTTTTGACCCCAGTTTGGGGGTTATGTACCTGGCCATAGCTGGGACCATAACGGGTGCTACCACCCCGGGTCAGGGTGGACCTGGGAATACCAGCAATTAAGAGGTGGTTTCACGCTCATCAAAACCTTCTTATAAGACGCTGTGCTGTTGGACGTAGTTTATCTTCTTACCCAGGACGTGGATGTAGTTCATAGTCTTACCCAGGACGCGGATGCAGTTTATTGCCATACCCAGGACGGGAACACGATTGAAATGCAAGTACCTCGGATTATAATAATGATATAGAGTATCAAATATATTTATTAAATAACTGATACAGAAGATTTCAACATATTATCTAAAATTTGAATATGAGAGCCCTGGAATGGTCACCACCGCGAAGAGAACATGTATGACTTCTGATCAGGAGGTTTTGAGGAGCGTGGAACCACCTCTTAATTGCTGGTGTTCCCAGGTTCACTCTGACCCGGGGTGGTAATACCTGTTAGGGTCCCAGCTATGAGCAAATAGTTAACCCCCAAACACTATGAAAGTGTAAAAATAGGTTTTAATGCCAGAAATACTTTGTAAAAAGTGTTACTACCAGCTATACTTTTTTGGAAAAAAATTACAATACATTTTTGAAGAAAAAATAGTACCAGAAATAGTTTTGAAGGGGAAAAAATTACCAGCAATACATTTGAAAAAAATATTACCAGCAATAAAAATTTTGTCGGCAATTAATAACCCATTGATGTTGATATGCCGTAAAAAAAAACGAACAAACAAAACATGCAATGGCTTACTGCTGCATATCAAGCACATCTTCGTCGTTTTTTGAGTAAGAGTCCACAGGTTTCGATATGAGAATATTTTCAACGAACTCTTGAATCTGTTTTCATGTGAGAAAGTCTTCTCTATCAAAGCAGTAAAAAGATCAAGAAAAGTAATAATTGTTTGGTGCATGTTCAGATGAAAATTTCCTGTCGACTAGAACACACCCATCGAGTCCTAAAACTTTTTACTTAGTTATTATTTTTGTAAGGGGCCTGGTGTTATCATGGAGGAAAACTACTTTTTCCAGTTCCCGAGGGCAGCACATTTTTTTCGAACAAACGTTACGGTCACGTTGCAGCTGTTAGATTTATAAATGTGCATTTAGTATTTCACTGTGTTTTACGAACTCTAAATGAATAATTTCCCGGCGATCCAGTCACAGGAGAAACATAACCTTTTTCCATGGACGCTCAGCTTTTAATTGACTGATTCGATTTCTAAGGCTTATCAACCCGTTTAGAAGTTATTTAAAGCCAGAAAATACTTTTAGATTATACGAATGTTTTGGGAGGATAATAATGGTTTAGTGATAAAAGTTTTACTAATTAACCCATAGGTCGGGAAGAAGTGGTAGATTTATACCTTTCCTAAGGGTATTTGTGCATAACTGAATATAACAAACCCAGCGAGAACTGGAACACTGCTCTACAATTAACAATTCCGAGCCATGATCTATTAAACCAGTCGCATATACAAACGAACACCAATGTAGGTACAGACCAGGTTCGATTTTCTTAAACTTCGATTATTCTACGGGAACCAGGTTTGCAATATAATGTTGTTGTAAGCCTCAGATTATAGAGACGGCTGTGGAGATTTACTCAATCCACTCCACTGCTTTTAGCGTTGTATATTTTTGTATGTAATACGTTTTCCATTACCTATTGTGATATGTTTAAGAAACAGTTAAGTAGGAATGTGTGTTCCTCAATACAATTGTTACCTAAAACGGAAATTAATTATGACTGATCCTGATGGATAAGCTTTTTTCGTTGTTCCGCTCTTTACAAATTGCATTCTGTTTATTCGCTGGCTTTTAACGGAACATTTAATATATATATATATATATATATATATATATATATATATTGCACGCATGGAGAGACAGCATAAAACAAGATTGACAATAATCGAACATGGCAGTGGAAACAAAACATTGCAGACGACACAGCAGGTTTGTTCTTCCTCAACCTCGGCAAAGTAATACTTAAATACATGAACAAGATTTGAAATTCAGCTTTAGAATAAAAAAAAATTAAAAAAGAAGCGTTTTTCGATGATGATTAGCTTGCCGGCTGTCAGTATCATTTCTGTCATGTAAAATGACAAATTGAAAAATCTTCAAAGTTAACTATTATTCTTGTTTAACCTTCATTTCCAAGTTTACGAGTGTCGACTGAAAAGTTAATGGGCTGGCCATCATGGAATGTGACCAAATGACATTTATTTTTTAACATTGTCTCTCTTGCGGTCCACACACTTCTTCCATCGGCGTTGGTATGGTTGAATCTCATTAGTGAAAAAGCTTTCATTCTGTCGGTCAAAAAATTCATCAGCAGATTTTATGGCATCGTCATAACTGCGATACTGGTTCTCAGCCAAGTGTTTTTCATGTTGGGGAACAGATAATAGTCAGATGTAGCAAAATCAGTTCAAATTCACAGTCACGCATTGCAGCCATTGTAACCAAGAACTTCTGGTCCATTGGTTAGAGCATTTTCCGGATGAAATAAAACGGTTTTCTTCAGTTTTTCGGGGCGTTTGATCTTGATAACCTTTCGTAACTGCCCCAGCAAGTTGGCATAGTACTCTCCATTGATGGTGTGGCCCTTTTGAACTCAATAATCACAAGACTTTTTGCCCAACCCCAACAAAAAAAAAAGTGAGACCATCACCTTATCTGCAGATGAAACAACCTTGGCCTTCTTTAGAGCAGGTGAGGAAGGATGTTTCCACTGCATAGAGTGTTTCTTTGTCTCTGGTTCGGCACTCATCTTGAATTAGAAAATGCTCGCCTCAAACAATGTCAGA
>CAHIKZ030001689.1:0-195000 GCA_903632075.3 Acanthosepion pharaonis
GCAATAAAAAAATATAAACATATTAAAAGACAGCTCATGACTTTTAAAAATGAGATGGTAACAAAAATTTTTTGTCATAAAATGGTAATATCAAAATACAACAAGAATTCATGAAAAAAACAGCTAAATCAGTTTCTTGAAAGGTCAAAGACAAAAGTGTGCACAGTGAAACAATATGAAAACACAACACAAATGTTATATGAAAACAAATATAACCCTTACAGGCTAATTATCTTTAAGCCTACCAACCACTCCTTTTACTTACAGAAAGATGTCTGGTAGGACTTAATATACATAGATTTCAACACTTGAAAGTGTTGGAACTAACTTTACTCAGCACTGAAAACTTTCCAGAGACACTGCTGGTTGTTTGTCAAATGTTCAACTCTCTTTCTTAAACCCTGTTCTGTCAACCATTTACACAATTCTCTTAGGTAGGTGATGTGTTACTTTCACCTATTTCTCTTGGCTTTAATATGTCCAGTGAATGTCACATTTTCTAAGCCTTCTTTCCTCATAGAAATTTCAATTATATTTAATGTAAAAATCAGATGCTTAACATGAATTAACTTTTGTCTTGCTAATGTTTATTCTTCTCTTTAATTTTCTGATGACACCAGATCTCCAGTGAAATATGTTGTGATTAAAGCTTTTCTAAATTCTCTCATTTATTTTCCATATGTGTGTGTGGACATAATGAATTGCTATAATTGTTCTCTGCAAAGAAAATGGAACTGGGGGAAAGAATTCAAATTCTCACAGAAGCTGTTTACATTCCCATCTCACTAATACCCTTACGAGTCAAGTGAACTCTGACTAATGCTGTGAGTTAAGTGAACTTCAATAACTACCTTATTTGCGCAATAACAATGGACATATTAAAAGAAGAAAATTTTTAAAAAAGGGGTTAACAAAAATAGGTTACTGTAAAGTGGTAATATTGAAATACTGCAATTAATGAAAAAGACAACTAATACAGTTTATCAGTCTTCTCTCATTAGAGAAAAGGTCAAGAACAAAAATGTGTACATTGACTAAAACAATATAAAAATCCAAGACAAATGTTATATGAAAGAAAATATAACACTTCCAAGCTAATTACCTTTTAGCCTTCTGACCAATCTTTCTGCTAACAGAGAGATTGCTGGTGGGACTTCATATATACAGATTACAACACTTTCAAGTAAAACTTTCAATTAGACCTTCTCAGCACTGAGAACATGTTTATGTTTTTACCAAAGTACCTTGAGTAATACAATCTATACATCTGTTGGCTGTTGATCAACTTATAACAATGGGGACCTTATTTCTTGGATGCATTCCTTTTTTGTCTCTTTACATTCAATCTCCTGAAATAACTGACAAAAAACTACATTTTTTTTTTTTTTACAGTAACTTAGTTTGGTACAAGGCAAAACAAATAGGGAAATGATGGTGAGAAAATTGTGCTGTACCAAACTTCTGAGTGGAAACAGCCTGCCTAGAAAATTTCAAAGAGAAAAGAAATTTTAATATAATTTTAGGAGATATAAATAATTGTCATATTAAAAGAAAAACTTAATGATTTATTCCAGGAGTTGTCAACCATATTTTTTATCAAGGACCACAATGTTGTCCCTGTTGAGTAAAGTGGGTTGCATCACTACAACAATGCAAGTTTCACAGGACAATATAAATACTAAGTGGATTTAGTACACTTTTTGAACATACTGCATAAATGTATTAGAAAATAGTTTAATATTTAAAAAAATGTTTTACTATTAATATGATTTGCACAGTAGAGAAAATGTTTTTGCAATAATATGAAATTCTTGATGAATCATGAAAGACGTTCATCACAAAGCATAGAAATAATGGTATATGTTTTTTTTAATCAATTCACCCGATGCAGAGGGGTACTGAGTGTGAAAGAGAATAAGAAGAACCGGGAACAAGGGATAAACCTCTACTATGTTTATCTCCATTTAGAGTACACCAAGGCATCTAAATGCCTAAACCATTTTACACTGAGCCAGTAATTGAGCATCGACATCAACACATTATAGGATATGATGATCTAGTTGTCTGTGGTGGTACATTATGGGATTTGTTGAATTTTAGGAAATTAAATTCCTGAGAGTTCGTGCTCACTGTTAAATATATATGATTTTCGTTTTTGCTTTCTTTATTCCGTTTTTTGAATAGCTTATTATATTGTGCAAAACGTAATCCTAAAACAAATTACTATATTGTGCAAAATGTAATCCTAAAATAGATTACTATATTGTTCAAAATGTAACCCTAAAATAGATTATTATATTGTGCAAAATGTAATCCTAAAATAGATTACTGTATTGTGCAAAATGTAAACCCAAAATAGCTTACTATATTGTGCAAAATATAATCCTAAAACAAATTACTATATTGTTCAAAATGTAATCCTAAAACAAATTACTAAATTGTTCAAAATGTAATCCTAAAACAAATTACTATATTGTTCAAAATGTAATCCTAAAACAAATTACTATATTGTGCAAAATGTCACCACAAAATAGATTACTATATTGTGAAAAATTTAACCCCAAAATTTCCACTTACTTTTTTTTCAATTAATATGTGAAAAAAATATTGTACTTTTCAAAAAATCACCTTGATTTATTTAGTACTTCTGGATATTATGTTGAGTTAATATCTTTTGGTCACTTAAATGCCATATGTGATACATGCTTGGGCTATCATGTCTTTTTTGATTTGTGACTGACTAGGCAGAAGATTTTCTCAGAAGGTTACCAACCAAGGCTACAGAACCCAGTCTGTCCTGCTATTCAACTCATAGCTGGAGGGAGAAGAGATGGATTCATACCTTTCTCATGGGTATTTATGCATAAGTGAATGTAATAAACTCGGTTGGAATTTGAACCAGGCTCTCCAATTTCTCATTCTGAGCTGATATCCATTACGCCACAATGCAAATCTGAAGTCAATATAAAATCATGGATATAACTTTTGATATCTGTCTATATTATGTATGGCCTGGCGGATAAAAGTGTTGGTTGGATCCAGTGACTTGACCCAATGAGTTGTGAGTTCAATACCTAGCTACTGCAGTGGTGAACAAAATCTTGGAGAGTCGAGTTAAAGGGAGATAACTGATCCCTCAGAAGAGGCATGACACATGGAACTAGAACAATCTACCCTGGTGGATGAAATAAAGGGTTTAGTTCAAAATCAAAGGCTAGAGTGTACCAAGACCAAAACGTTGTGAATATGGCAACAAAGATGAGGGCAGCAGTCTGAACAATGTAAATAGTGTAAATAATAACTTTTGATACTATCATTTTGATACTATAATTATCTTACAACTAAGAGGACGGTTCATGCCATTCCAAAGGACATTAATATGAAATGAACATAAACAGTCGCAGCTGGAATTTGAACTCAGCACGCTGATTCCATATTCTTTGCTGTTAATCATGAGGTTACCCACCTTTCATAGTGAATCGTTAACAATAAATTGACAATACTATCAACAACATGAACATAACTGCTTCCATTCAGATAACAATGCCAACAGTAACAACACAGGTTTTATATTCAGGAAAGGTATGACTCCTTTCCCAGTTATGGATTGTCAAGTTTACAATAGATCTATGATCCTAACTGCAGTTGGCTTTTTATTTGAATTTATATGAATTTTATGGTGGGAATCAGTTAAGGATGTTAGGAAAAATAAATTACAAGTTAAAACTTGTTTTATTTTTAAAAAAATACTATATTTGATATTCCATCAGACTTCCAAGATGTCAAAAGACAAGAAAAGGTTGTTAAAAGTTAAATAAAAAAATAAAAATAATAAAACTGCCCCTACCAAAGGTTTGTGGTGAAGAGACTGAATTTAATGTCTTTTGGTGGGATGTCCGTATTTTAACCTGTGGTATTATTTGCAAGTGCTTTCCAAAGGTGCCAAATACTTGGACTACCTCCCCTGACCAATAACATCAAGAAGTCCCTTCCCCTAACAAATTGAACATGGTGAGAATTTAACTTGGGTCTCATGATCAAAAATCAAATCTGCTAAACATTTAGTCACATATCCATATGTGCAGGTGGTGTAATGGATTGCAGCTCAGGATGAGAAATTGGAGAATGAAGTTCACGTTAAATTTTGTTACTTTCATGTTTATGCAAATATCTTTGGGAAAGGTATGACTCCTTTCCCAGTTATGGATTGTCAAGTTTACAATAGATCTATGATCCTAACTGCAGTTGGCTTTTTATTTGAATTTATATGAATTTTATGGTGGGAATCAGTTAAGGATGTTAGGAAAAATAAATTACAAGTTAAAACTTGTTTTATTTTTTTAAAAATACTATATTTGATATTCCATCAGACTTCCAAGATGTCAAAAGACAAGAAAAGGTTATTAGCATATTAGTATATTTTAGTGAATAACTTAACTTCACTTGAAGTTGGATGTTATTTTCAGCTGTTAGCCATTTCTTTTTTGTAAGGTAAGTATGCCATCAAATATGGTACTTTGAAGGTGACAAAATAAAATTTTGTTCCCAAATTTAAAATTCTTTAATAATATGAATTCTTTACATCTTCATTTTTTTTGTAGGAGCACAATGTTGATAATGAAAAGCTTCAAATAAAATGATGATAGAGTTAGCTAGCTCTTGTGGATTTTTAATTGTAGAATACATTCTTATCAATATCCACTGCTACCTGTGGAAATGCTTGAAATTCTTTAAAATAGACCTTCTCTTAATTACCATGGAGCCCTCTTCAATTTACATAACAATAAATTAAGTGCCATGAACCACCCAAACGATGAATCTAAATTTGCATAATTAAACTAATGGTTTTATGAGTCAGAGCCATTTAGAAATTGGGTAAAGTATATATGGGGTGAATTTGGAGTTATGTTCTTCTCTTCTTGTGTACAGAAAAAAAAATAATGAAATCTAATTAAAACAATTTAGGAGATTAGAATTGGAGGTGACGGTAGTTTTTGGGTTTGTTTTTGGACAAGAGAAATTTTTATCACTCAAAATGAAATTGAAAATTTTGCCAAGACTTGGTAGAAATAAATTGCATTTTGTATTGAAAAAGGAATGAAAAACAATTTGAACATTGGCAAGAAACCAAACACGTTTAATTTATAATTGAATGGTTTTTCTCATTTCGATTTTATTTTTATTTCCTTCTTTTTTTTTTTTTAAACATTATGATTGGGATTGGATGTCATTGACCTTAATTCAGATCAAGATTTTAGATAGTTGAAAAGTTTTATATATATATATATATATATATATAGTGTGTGTGTGTGTACATATGTTATTACTTATTTAACACATGATATTGTTATTCTTACATTGTTAAAAATATGTAATTCAGATCAAGATTTTAGATATATGAAAAGTTTTATTCATATATATATATATATATATATATATTGTGTATGTGAATATGTTGTTACTTATTTAATCTGGGAGCAAACAGATTATATAAGTTACACATCTTATTGTTATTCTTACATTGTTAAAAATGTTACTTGAGAGTGTTTAGTTAGTGATATATTTGTAAATAAAAAGCTCTCATAAATTCAGATGTATTTGTAGACATACATACATTTGAGAGCAGAGGTGTATTACTGATAATTTTTTTTATATTTGTAGTATATTTTCAGTGCAACTATCACTGAATGTTTCTATTCTGTTGCAGTTTGCTTAATTTTGTAAAGTGTTTGTTGAATATTTTATCTCTATTGATACATTTTTATTATATGCTGGATTGAACCATATTTTTTCTTGTTTGATGCAAATGTAAGTTTTGCTATAAAAGTTACTATTTTTAGTGTCATTTTATTGTTATTTCTGGCTGTTTTGAATTTTTAAATTTTAACAAGTTGTCAGGTAATCTGCAGATGATCGATTGTGGCATTCTTGGATTATGCATTGTGAGAAATGGTTGTAATATGCACATTAGCTAGGATTATAAACAAAATTATATAGAATTATTCAGATATGGCATGCTCATAATCCTTAGAATCTCTACCCCACCCTCCCAGAAAACCAGAAAAGAAATTTAAAAAATTTACAAAGAAATAGGATTTAAAATTGGCATTAAAACAAACCAAAAAAGGGTAAATTTCTTAGATGTGACTTTCAAACTCCAAAGTGGTATGTATGAAGCATTCAGAAAACCAAACAATAACCCACTTCACATTTCCTCTCCAGATCTACTCAATTGAAGAATGAAAGCTAGTTCATTTTTTTTCAGATGAAAACAAAATGGCAGCTATTTGTATGAAATGTCCTTAATTACAAATCTTGAAATGCCAAGCAGTGTGTTTGAAGTTTTGAAATGGATTGTGAGGCTGATTTGAAGGATTCAGAGCTTGCAAAACGTAAAACAATGTTGGTTTAAAGAAATTTGTTGAAGACACAGGACAAATTCAATGAATGTCTGAAGTGTATGTCATAGACTTTATCTCATTGATCCCTATTTTCAACAATATTAGTAATAGCACAATTCCAAACTCACTTTTTGTATAACTTGTTTTATATTCATGGAAACTTCTTAGAAAATTGCGTTGAAACACCATTTCCTATACAATCACCTAAATTAAGCAGCATTGAGCCTGGTCAGTATCTAAATGGGTGACTGCTTAGGAATACTAGATGCTGTCTGTAATCTTGAATGTGAAGGTGGTTTATGGATAATGAATCACACTTGTTAATTGGAGTCCCAAGTTGGGTTCGTTATATTCACTTATGCACAAATAACCTTGGGAAAAATATGAATTTACTTCTTCTCCATTAGCTATGGGTTAATTAGTATGACTTATATCATTAACTGATTATTATCTAAAAAAACATTTAGAATCAAAAAATATTTCCTGGGTTTAAACAACCTATAAATGTTTGCTAAGCTGTAGAAAATGAATCAATCGATCAATCACTTCAAAAATTGTTCCAATTGATCATTTAAAATTGTGAAACTAATTTGAAACATATTCTAAAATTTAGTTCAAATTACAGTTAACTGAATTTTTAAAATTCTTTCAAATCATAATGAATAAAAATTTAATTGTTTTACTTGATGTTTCTCTCATAAAAAATAGACAAGGATGTGGTAATCCTCAGCAGAACGCAAGAAGGGCTTGACGAGTAAGCAACATGGACATGACTCATAACTTTTCGGAATCAGTTCAGGGCTATATACAACAGCAGTTGCATTTACTCACCTCTCTATGGTCATGGGATTTGATTATGTGGAGTTTCCTATGCAAATTGGTTACACTGGCATCAATATTCCACCAATCCTCTCTATTTAGTGCAATGATGTAGATGTTACCACAGAGTTCGAATCCCGGACTAGGCACAATCAAATGTTTTCTGCAAACGACCCATAGACAGGAACATGGCAGAGGGGTAAAGAACAAATACGACACATTGATCTCGATTTGAAAACTGAGTGGGATCAAAGGAGCAATGATCATTAAACACCAGATGATCCATGAAAATAGTTTTACCGCTCTTTGGTCTGTTTTTTATTCTATGTGCTGTGTCCTTTCCAGTTCATGTTTTATCATCTACTTGCTTAAGCCCGCTAGGTATGTCCTGCATTGTTTTCCTTGGTCTCTTTTCCCCTATATTTGACCCGTGAGTATCAGAGTCTCCAGGCCTTCCTTCCTCATTATGTGCCCCAGGAACTTCAACTGCCTCTTCCTGATGTTAAGTATAAGCCTCCTCCTTGTTTACATCCTCTCTAAGACCTCATCGTTGCTCACACGCTCGGTCCATAATATCCTTAGCATCCTTCTATAGAACCACATCTCTTCTTCATCTTTGAGGAAATCGTCCAACATTTGCTGCCATAAAGAAGGACAAATGTCACGTAACAGCTCAGTATTCTTTTCTTCGTTACTTAAGAAATCCTCCTGTCTCGCAATACTATGCCCAGCTTTTGGAATACTTCCATGACCATCCCAATACGCCTATGGATCTCAGTGTCGCATTTACCGTCCTCTGTCAGAACGCTTCCCAGATATTTAAACTGCTGAATCTGATTGATTTTAGTGTTCACTACTTGCAAATCGCATCCCATCTTGTACTTTATGCTTAGTCCTTTCTTCACACTCTCCGTCGCTACCTTCTGCAGGAGATTTTATAATTTCTTTTCCATGTCTGTTATCAGTATCTGTGTCATCTGCGTATCTTATGTTGTTATCGTGGCCGCCTGTGCTAAATCCCGATAGGGTTTCCAATTCTTTCAGAATTGCCTCACTGTATAGATTGAATAGGTCTGGTGAGAAGACGCATCCTTGCCTTATGCCCCTTTCTATTTTTGCATATTCTCTTAACTAGTTCACTATGCGTATACATGCTGTTTGCTGCCAGTATAGGTTCTTGTGTGTTTACAATACTGTAAAGGCATTTGGCCAGTTTACAGTGGCAGTAGCAAGTTGTTACAGAGCAGTATTTTCTTGTGTGTCTTGTAGAGACATATATATATTCGCTGAAAATGAGCATACATGATTAGAAAAACATTCAATACTTAATAAAAACAAAATTTTATCATCAAAATCTTTGCGTTATTAATAAGAGGAAAGGTCAAAGAATTTTTTGCTGTCAAATTTATTGTTTTAATCCTTTTTATAACCTTCGAAATCTTGGTTAGAAATCATCTTTCGCCAACGAGGAACTAAATTAGTATGGAAAATTTCGACGTCTTTTTGCGGTGAAAAACATTGCTTTGAAAATTATTATAAATATCAGAGAAATGTCGGATTTAAATGTAACTTTTAGGACTTTTATTCATAAATAAATGAAATTATTTTTTAAATGTCTCTTTTATAGAAAATCTTGATATTTTTTCTACATTTGTTATACAACATTTAACTTCATGAAATTTCAAGTTATTCTTTTTTGTAGCGTTATTATTTAGGTTCTATATTTCGTTGCCGCCATCATTGGCATTTCTTGCTGTGTGAAATGAATCCTATGTTAGATCTGAAGAGACGTCCGCACTCATGGTAGGGTAGGAGGGTTCAGGGGATGGAGAGTTCTGGCTTTTCTTTGGACTCTTTTCGTCTCTTCTATTTATCTTCTGGTGTTTTCGAAAGATGTTGCTTTTCTCGTGGACTGCTTTTCTCCATTATTTACATTATTTGGACTATTGTCCTCATCTTTGTCACCATATTTATCACAACATTTCGGCCGTTGTACACTCCGGCCTTCTTCAGGTGGTTGGAATGTCGAACTGAACCCTTTATTCCACTCACTGGGGTAGACTGTTCTAGTTCCACATGCCATGTTTGGATGTCAGCTATCAGTTATCTCCTTTTAATTTTCCCTCTGAAACGTAGCGATAAATATGGCGACAAAGATGAGGACAATAGTCCGAATAATGTAAATAATGTACATAATACCTCATCTCAGAAATATAGACACACTGCTTTTCTCCAATTGGTTCTTTCTGCAGATTCCGTCTTCCAATTGACCGGATCTATTTATGTCCTCAGATTTTGGTGTTATGAACCCAAGGAAAAATTAAGCGTTTTGACGAATCTCCCAAAATTAACGGATTTTAAGTTTTACATTATATATATATAATATTTTTTTAAAAAATGCACCAAAAATCCGCCATGTTATTGAGTAGTAGTTCCGCTGATGAAGAGAAACAAGGTTTTTCAATCAAAAGTTAGAATGCTCTAATTAAGATAGAAAATTTTTTTAAAATGACTCTGTTCTTTCCTCTTAATAATAACATAAACGTTTTGACGATAAAATTTTGTTTTCGTCAAGTTTAAGTCCGTTATTATCCTGCTATGCTCATTTTCCAGCGATCTCATGCCAGTACCTCCAGAGAGACAGAGAGATGTGTGTGTGTGTATTTTATTTCAGACCTTGTGGTCGCCTGATGTATTTTTATTTCGAACAAGACATAGTGTAGTGATGGTGTTGTTGCATACGACACGTGCTTTCATGGTGATTGAGAAGATCCTCGAAGGGGAAAAGAGATATGTCTCGTCCATACGGCATCCTATGGATGGCGAGAAAAGGAAGTGAGATAGAAAGTTTGTGTCGTTTCCTTTTTATACGACGCCACCTAGCTGATATTAGAAGTTCTAGTCCAGAAAATGTAAGGTAATACTTCAATGTTATACATTCATTCAAATAAACTAAATTCTAGGCTAATTCTAAACACTCCTAAGATTTTTCCAAGCCGCTGTTCATTAGACTTAGTCATAATTTCCAGCACCGACTGCAGTGTATCCCAACCTCACTTTTATTCAAGATCCGAGAGTTCACATTTTGTTAAAATTACCCAAATTATGGGGTAGCAGTTCGGATATAATCTTAAAGCAAATGTCAATTTTTTATGCAAATGGCTTATATTGCTGAAAATTTAGTTTCACAAAAGGTGGAGAAAAATAATTTAACACAAATTTTGGCAACATCGGCCTGTGCCAACGTAGCAAAAACGAAGACATTCTGTACACTAGTAAACAAACGGAAGCCATTTTTATTACAACTCTGCATTTTCAGAGTGCCGAATTATTAAGTAACCACAGCAAATTTATCAAATTATGGGTAGTAAAAGTGATTATTTGCAGACTGTGAAGAATTATATCATCACACGTCATGGAAAAGGCAGTAGAACGCGTAAAATAGCAAGAATGCTAAACAAGAACCGTCGAAGACTCTCTAGTGCATTACGTAGAAGACAGAATTTAGAGACGCATCCAGAGTAGTAAATAACACTATGAGAATCGTCTCAAATTAATCATGTTGCCAGGAAAAAACTCCTGAGCAGCAAAACTATATTCAAAAGAGCTGATCGTGCTAACTTGTTCAAATCATTTTGAATGTAAAAATTCCACCTTGTTGAAAAATGTGTTAAAACTGATATTGGACAGCCTTTGGAACACGGGCAAGATGTGAAACGTTAGGAAAAGGTAAGTATTTCAAAACTGGCTTGAATGTACTTTTTTTTTTTTAAATTACTGACGATTCCCGACTACCCTTAAGTGAACATATGAAGTGTAGGCTGGATTCCATAGTAATAACAACCTTCAATATGACTAAGGCATCTGCAAGACGGCGAGAGATATGTTTTGAACTGGAATTGTAGGAGAAGATATAAGTCTCTCGGTTTCGTAAGAAAGCGTTTATCAAAAAAGATTATGTGAAAAAATACAACCCCATGTCTTCTTTTCACTACATAGAGTGAAGACGTTCCTAACCAATAAGGTATTTAGACGGGGGATCTTTTTGATAACCCTTATTTCTGAGCTTGATTATGGCGACACTGTCTAGTTCAGGATAAAAAAGGAATGTTCTAGAAAAAAAATGAATCGAGAAGAAAGTGCCTTCTCTGGGAGTTTTTCAATCAGTGGCAGGAATGGAATTTGAAATGCCACGAAAATTTTGAAAGGTGGCTTGGTATCCTACCGGTAAAATTGTAATAGGAACGGCCATGTGGTTTCATTACTTTACATTCACAATACAACACTGAGTGGAGGGTCAAAACAGATGAACTCTGAGAAACCATGTGACCAGAAAACAAGGACGACTACATGTACCGTGTGCCTTAAGGACGTTGGGGATTATGGCCCTCCTCAATTTCGTGTCCTTTTTAGCTCTTCATTAATTTTATCTTTTTGATCTTTCCTAAACCTTTCTGTGCCATCCATTAGCTTAAGTTCTCTAATTATGCGTTGTGAGTACCAGATTGTCAAAGCCCCCTTTTCCTCGTTAAGTGCCCTAGAAATTTCGACTGTCTCTTCCTGATGTTAAGCACAAATATCTTTTCGTTTCCATTTTCTCTATAATTTCATCGTTGCTCATAGTATTCCTAGCATCCTTCTGTAGAACGACATTTCTGTTGCTTCAAGTCTCTGCAAGCAACATAATATAGACTTAATGTGGACATGTGAAATAAACACAGTCAGTTATGTGCCATGACTAACGAGGCAGATTTTTCCCGCAGTAGGTTGCCATTTCTTTCTGCGGTAGATCAGTTGCCATCTAAGGTCTGTCCTGCTATTTACCCATAGATGCGGCGAGAAGAAGAGGATTTATACTTTTTCCAAGGTATTAACACGTAAGTGAATGTAATTAATTTCTATTGGAATTCAAACTCGGCTCTCCGATTCCTCAATCCGAGCCGCTATCCATTACTCCACCGTGCCTCCGAAAACAAACGCTGCAAGTTTTAATAAAAAAAATATATATATGTATATAAATAATACAAGACAATTCATAATTCTTCATTGCTGTACCAACTTTTACACTTTATTATAAATGGCATTCTCTCGGCATCTCATTTAACAGCACTCGCTTCCGCTATTACATTGACCCATCAACTCCGAACTGCACAGAAAATTAACTGCATCTCATGAACTTATCCGCCACTCTCTCTGCAAAGGACTTTTTTTTACTTTAGCAATTAATTCCTTAAATCAATCATTTCTTTAAATCATTTTTACCTAGCTTAATCTTTAGGCACTGAAAAGAATATATTTAGCAAGCCTCTACACGCTTCTTCTTTTCGCATAAATTACATTAAATAAGAAAATTCTGTTTCAACTTCACACTGAGTAAGATTAATTTTTTTTATTGTGCGCCTAAAGAGATAACTCTTTGATTTTTTTTGTCTTTAGGAAAATCTCCATACTTTCTTCACGCAAGATAACGATCCTTTGCCCAGTGAACATGAAACGGTCGACTAAATAGGTTTCCAAAGCACAACCAAATTGAAAATCTCAGAAACATCCTCAAGCGGAAAATGTCTAAAGATTCTGTCAGTTTACAACCAAAGAAAACTTAATGTTATTTTGACGAGCGGGAAAGTGATTACAGCTAAAGAAATTCTTAATTCAATAAAGTGAAGAAACACTGGATTAATATTTGTGGTTCGTGGGTAAGGATCTGGCATTATAAGTTGATGTGAATTGCATAGATTTGTTTGCTTTTAAAGGTTTACTGGCATTTCGTGTGTAAATTCATTTCATGTATATGGTTAAACTTTCTTCCTTCAGCTTGCTATCCAATGTTTGAACTGATATATAATTAGTACTTTTCTACCCATGTGATAAAAAAGGAAGTTATCACACGTCAGGAACAATGGACACCTACTTCTATTGAAAATAACTTTACTCTCTGAAAATGGCCAAAGTGGTCGAAAGTACTTGGAGAAATAATATACGCCTATAATCTATCACTGTCAATAAAAGACACCTGTCAGAAAATGAAGAAAATCACTAAAACACTTTTTTAAAAGAATGATTTCCCTGGGTTTTAAATCAAAAATATAATCATTTCACCCCAAGTTAGGTTACAATGCCATGAGGACGCAAGGGGTTACTTTAGTGAGTAGAAAAGTCAATAAAAGAACAGGATTCAGGACGACAAAAGTTCCCGATTGGCGTGGGATTTGAATTTTTGAAAATTGTAGGTGGCAGACGAGCAAGAAATTGAAATGGGGTTTCACAGGCGAGAAGTGCGAGAAAAGAAACTACTAGAATAGAACATACGGTTGCACCTAGGTAGTTCAAAGATAAAACCGTGAGACCTAGTTACCAATCTCACAGCATGCTTAAATTAATGCGGTCGAGGCACAAAAAATAAAAAGTTAATAAGATATTTGCAGAAAAGGCAGAGGGAAGACACATCACATCGGTGAGAAAGTAGCTGAAGTCAAGATCCCAGTTTCGAACTGATTTTATTACAAACCATTCTTTGAATTTTGTCAATAATATCGAGATATATAGGGAAGGCACCATGCCAGATGCACGACGAGATATATATATATATATATATATATACGCACACACATACTTTACTCGTGCCGGAGGTTTTTTTTCTTTGGACTCTGAACTTTGATTCTAGACGATTATTTTCGCCGGAAGTACATGTTTTTAGTTCTTTCTTTTTTTTTCACCCTTTTTTTTCTTGAGTATAGGTTTGTTCATTTACAAGCTAAAACAGCTAAGGTTTTGCTAGACGAGTATAGCTGCTTATATTTATAAGATTATTAGTATTATATAATATATATATATATATATATATATATATGTGTGTGTGTGTGTGCGTGTGATTAATGCAAATAAAAATTGTCAGCTGATTGATGTTATATTCAGCACCTTGACTCTAGAGCTTCGGAAATTAATGTTTTTGTAATTGTTCAATCCACTCTTCATCATTATATGGACCAATATTTTAAGTTAAAGGATAAACTGTGTCGGCAGTTTATAATTAATTCTCTTCTTTGGTTTAACAGCGCTTTTTTTGTTAGCATATTTGGTTATTTGTAATTTTTCTTGTAAACATAGGAAACTCGGTTCATTCATTACACCACATGAAAATAACCCAGCACGCTTATTTTATAAGTTTAAAAAATCCCACAGACATAACTCTTCTAGATGGTACTTGTATTTGGTACAAAATGCTCGAAAGAAAAATCAACTTTAGACAGTTTTTTTCTGAGTTTAATCTGAGTATATGGCGATTTTTTAAGCGTAGATGTGGCACAAGGCCGAAAGTATGGGGCGGCCAGTGAGGATCAAACTCCCTATTCAGTCGTAATAAATTTATCGAGACAAACTCGATAAATATTACATTATTCCAAAGTGCCCAGTATATGGCAGTGGTAATAAAAGCCGTTTCCTTATATGGAAACATTCGGCATTCATTGATCGAGCAGCCAGCGCTACTGTTGGTTTAGCTTATAAAATCTTTCTATTAAAACAATTTTTCACGAAATATATTGAAATCCAATAGCTTTTATCACACTTTTCAGGATTTGAAGGGGGTTTCCCTCTTCATAACCCTTTGTTTGAGGTTGTGTGAAACTTTAGCAACTTGTTTTTGTTATTATTTTATCTTCGGGTTATATATAATATCCCATTTAATTGTTGGTGTTGAAAGTCCGCTCGTAATGTGGTTATTTGATACATTTCTTTGTGATTCCGTAGCGCCAGTCGACGATGTTCGAAAAAAGATGGTCCTCACATAGAGCTACAGATCGTATTCGCTCGAACGATTGATCTTAAAAAGTGGTAGCATAGAGCCAAAAAAAAAACACACACACACACACACACACATATATATATATATATATATATATATATATATATATATATATATATATATAATTAATAGAAATCTTAAGTATAAGAAACTATACTCGCTCGGAAAACCTTCGGTATATTGATTTTCAAATAAACAAGCCAACACCAAAGGGGAAAAAAAGGTATAAAAAAAAAAGAAAGAACCAAGAACATGTACGTTAACCGAAAATAATCGTCCAGCAGACGAGTTCAAGGCCCAAAGAAAAAAAAAACGATGCGAGTACCCGAAATAACTAAATAAAGTGCTCAATACAATGAGTAGAGCAGACCTAGTTAAACCTAGAGAGCCAGACAAACCTACCAAGGATTCACCTAAGCAGATCGTCAGGAAAGGCCGGCTTGATAAATAAACCGGCCTTCCCTGACGATCCGCTTAGGTAAAACCTTGGTAGGTTTGTCTGGCTCTCTAGGTTTATAATATATATATATATATATATATATATAATCATTGATAATGGTTAAAAGAATAGAACATTCGGATAATTTCTGCATATTGTACATCCAGGAAAGAAAAACGTGTGTATATGAGTGTGTATTTCTATTACTTTCAACATTATTATAGTGGATACTCATATTTGAAATGGGACGTCTATTTCAAATATGAGTATCTACTATGATAACGTTTTAATTAATAAATTCAAATGTATGTAAAGCATATTTTTTAAATAATTTCAGTATATTTAAAAGATTAAAAACAAAACAACACAGCAATCCTTCGTTTGAAAACAATGGATAAGGAATGCATTTTGGTGAGTTTCTTCTGGAATCAAATAAGTCCTTCGATGCCGTGGGGTTTAGCATCGTTTCTATTGTGATGCTGTTCCACAGTCATATCCATTGAATGTATTTATTTAAAAATTTGGCCTGCTAACAAAATATACGTTCCACTTGCTACCTCGCGTCTTTCTTTGAAAACAATTAACGATGGTCGAAAGTACTCGGAACATCAAGCACAATTTCAGCATGTTTCTTGGTAAGTCTACACTCAAGTTTAAACTTCTATTACTTTTCACATACGTGCGTGCGTTTGTGTGTATGTATGCATATATCTACATACAAGCACGCGCATCTGTGTGTACGTTACAGTTGTCCATCTGAGAGTATCTCCCTTAGAAACAACGTTATGTTGTAATCATTATACAAGGTGTCCCCCAAAAGGCACTCACTCTTTAAATGACAATAAATGCATTGTCTATTGACGTGCAAACAAGATTAATTAAGAAATATTAATGTTTATTGACTTACAAAGATGCTTAACGGTTTAAATTAAATATTAAATAAATGCAAGTTTATAAACATTCAAACTGACGAGCACCATGTGTCGTTTCTTTGGAGATCGAAGCAGGGTTTTCAGCAATCGCTCTTCTTTTTGGGGGCTGGTAGATGATCATGGTCTTTCTGAATGTTGCTTATAACATCGTGATGAACATTTCTATCTGCTTCAAACTTAGGTCTGATGCGAGCAATTGTGTTGTGTTGGTGGATCGCTGTGGAGCTGTCTTCTATACTGTCTTTGTGTGTTTTCTTTCTTCAAAATTTAGTCGTCATCTTGCCATTACTAGAATAGTTTCTGAGTTGAAGAAATCGCACGTCTTTCCGGCTAATAAATTAATCATTTGAAAATAAATATTTAACATTTCTCAACTAATGGGTCGCGTACCCACCGACAATAAAAAACCTGCTTTGTGATTCCTTTGAAGAGCATATAAGCCAATTTTCTAGATCAGATAAGCTAGTAAGTAGAAAGAATGGCAGCATACTGCAACAGTTCATGACGGTGCGACTTGAAAGAAATTTCCTTACTCATTCATCCCATCTTACTCATCATGCTACGTGACACTTACACTTCCCTCCTAACTTTCTCCCTTGACTCATATTTTTCACACATACACACGAAGAAATCACATTTCTTTTCATCTTAACAGACACAAAGAAGAACTTTAATACTGATACAAGCTAAGAAAAATTTATAAACCGTTCTCGGCTTTTTCTTTGTTATGGATTAATTCCAATCCGCAACACAAACAATATAAATATAAATTAATATTGTTCTTAAGACTGCTCAAAGATAGAGCTCCAACGCACACACACATACATATATATATATATATATATATATACACGTGTTTCAGTTTCTATTCTTGTTTTTATTTTCTTAAACATTGAAATTAATAACAACCGGCCAAGATCTAGAAGTCCTAAAAAAGAAAAATTGTACCTCCGACAGGAATCGAACCTCTGTTTTTCCCACCAAAGAAACCTCTTCTATAGTTGAAACGTGCGGCTACCTTTGTCGAGGTCCTACCGTTCCCGACGGTATCATTTGGTACATCTATGAACTTTTTCTGGCGTTATTTTTCTTTTTTAAATAATTGTGATTTTACGGCTTTTTTTACCCTGCCGGATGGGCACATTTTCTACCCACCCTCGTTGAGTTTAGCTGCTGTGTGTATGATATGCATGCATCAACTGTACTTTTAACATTTTGGGCTTGCTTAAGATGTCCATTTCCACATATAACCGTTACCGACCCTTTGATGATTACGGGAAAACGTATGAAACTGTTCGTCGTGGTCGGTCACAGTTCACTGGAAATTTGATTAAGATACCCAACTGCATGAATTTAAGCATCTCGGACCTACCCTTTTACTGTCGAAACAGTTAAATGTAACCGCCTCGTCTACACCAACGGCTTCTTCTCTCGCACTTCCTGACAGTGGAACTCCATTCCACTTACTTGCTTCCCTGATAACTATAATATTCAAATATTTAAATATTATGTTAATCGATATCTTCTGATGCTTTGATTTGATCACGTATTCTTTTTATCCTTTCTTCAAACAATCCTCTTTACTCTTACTTTCACTCTATGTAATCCCTTGCGTGCTAGTAGCACCCCCGCCTTGCTTGGGGTGAAATGCTTTAATATATATATATATATATATATATATATATATATTAAGAAATGGACAAAGTCTGACAATTTATTTTATTAAAGACATTTTTATGTTTAACGTTCTTTTTTTATAGATACAAGTATTTAAGTAAATGCTCTGTTTATAATAAACAGTATTAAATAACATTTACCGGCCTGAATTTCCGAGAAATTTTCATATAAAATATTCGTCCTTTGACAGGATTCGAACCTGCATCCTATACGGAACCGTCATTTACGCTGACGTGCCTTACCAATCGGCCACGTATTTACTGCTTAAAAATGTACGAGATTCATGGAAGATTGAAGTTTATAAGCAGTAAATTCGACCTTGCCTACCGAACGCTCCTTTGTTAAATGTAACTGTCTCTTCTATTTCAAGAGCTTCATGTCTCGCACTTTCCCTGATAGCTATAATCTCAACTATTCAAATGTAATGTCAATCGACGTCTCCAGATGCCCTGATCTATCCCCTAACCTTCTCTTTATTTTTTTCTCTATCACTCCTCTTTGTTCTCGCTCCAACTCTCTGTAACTCTTTGCGTGTTAGCGGCTTCCCACCTTGCTTGGGGTTGAATGCCTTATATTATATATATATATATATATATATATATATATATATATATATTGTTACGAACTTGTAGCATATAGATGAACCACGGGTTTAAGGAAAACGTGGGATCTTTTCTCGGTTTTCACTCAGAAATGGAAGCGACACAAGGGAATCAACGAAGAACAGACACAAGACGATGGATTTCAAAATAAAACATTTATTTATAAATATATATAAAGAAATAAAGAAAGAAAAAAAAGAACATTCATTTAACAAAAGGGGAAGGAGGTTGTTAAAGAACAGAAGGCGCGAGCGAATACATACATATATAAAAACAGATCAAATCAAGAGAATCAACTTATCTTTCAGTCGAGTTGATATTTTCACACAAAGTTCTGATTCGCCGAAACGAGAGTTCTGATGCTAAAACAACATTTTGGCCGGCCGGCAATTTTCCTGGATTTCTTTTCTTTTCAGAAGTGTTCGATGGTCCACAGCATCTCGTACAGGCGTTTCGTTGAGTTGATCAGTTCCATTGCAGTCCTTTCACCCCTAATCGACAGACTTTGCTGTCTTCTTCATCTCAGTGGGCAGTCTGACGATTTTTTCCCAGCGACGTTCAACTGCCGCTGGTCAAAGGGAAACTGAAAATCCTTTTTTTGATTTTTGCTGTCCCCAAAGACAGTCACGGAGGTTCCCTTCGTCCTTGACCGGGTACGCAGGAGGATAGGGCGCAAATCACGCAGTGTTTGTGTGATGGCCAAAAGTTCAATACACGCTTAGTATGTTCTGATCACGTGAGTCACAGCAGGAGACCCTGATGGTGCCTGGAATTCACTTATGGTCAGCCGCCTGATAGCTGCGAAATTTTGGAACCAGATCATTCTCGCGTCGGGTCACTTCAAAGTTCACGGGCCCTTGGCTTGTGGGTGGAAGAGTAAATAAAGAGGGAAAGAATTTGTGAAGAGAAGAGGAGTGTATGGCTGATCATGGAACATATTCGCTCGCAAGTCGAAAGCATTGGATTAAATTTCTATTTTTATTTATTTATTTATTTTTCTTTTATATCTAACTAATTTTCGACTAGAATTTAAGATTTTACTTTGGGGCGCTTTTTAGCCTAACGTCTATGTGGTTAATGAAATCGGGGCTGCGTCATAATATACACATGGTCACCCCCACATACTGTAGGCTGATCAAAGAAATCTGAGATAAAAAAAAAACAACTATAAATAATGATGATAAAAACAATATTTATCGCATATTACTAGACCTTTAAACCAAATAGAGGCATAATAAGAAAAGATGTTAAAAATTGCAATAATGGTTGAACTTTTAGGTATTATTTTTTGTGTATGTTATTACTGATGAAATTTAATAGTTTGGGCCTAATTGTTTGCCACGATTAAGGGTGTATAGTGTTTGTAGATGACATTTTGTGGAGACTGTATTCATTGGTTATGTCTAAATTGCTATTTAAAATTCGAATGTGTGAATTTATTTTTAAAATGTATTTAAACTTGGATCTTCGGCGTTCTTGTTGGCAAAAAGAACATATCTAACATTATCAATGCTATGGTCCAGTTGTTTGTAATGTGCAGTTACAGTGAAATTAATATTGTTGCCTTTCATAGTTTTGTCAAACTATATTATTTTTTTTACTTTCACACACACACACATATATATATATATATATATATATATATATATATATATGACAGAGAGAGAGAGAGAAATGATCAAATGCATACTGTGTTTGAAGGCTTCTGTGCATTTACGTATGATGTTGTACAAAGGTCAAAAAGCTGGGAGCTCCACATGTCTTCTGCAGAAAATCACGACAGATTTCCACACGGAAAATGTTTTTCAGTGCATATCAATATTTACTCTACTTAACTTAGTACAGAACATGACCGCAAGTGTTGAGCAACGAAATTGAATTGAGTGCAGTTGAAATGGTCCACAAAATCAGTTTGCTCAAACGTCGGATAAGCACAAAGTCTTCGGGCACCTAGTAGTGATCAGACTCGCTGTAGTAGAAATGGACATCGTCCTTCCACAGTGAGGTGTTCCAATCAATATTTACAAAACTTAACGTAGTGTGGCTCATGTCCACAAGTGTTGGGTACTCATTGAACATCACACTCACTAGATTAGTAGTGGTGATGGCCTGCACCAATTAATAAGAAGATTCTCCAACAAGTGTTTATTAATGTTTACCCATCTGTCAAGTATGGCACAAGGACACAAATGTAAGCAGAACGGTCGCTAGTGTTTTTAGCGTTGGTGGTCTTTAAGTCAGTGGAGATGCATGTAAAAATGTTGTATACTAATGCATCGATCTAAATTTTAAACCTCAGTTTGGTGTAACGTTGACTGTTTCACACATTGGAAAAATCATAAATAAAAAAATGAATAATTTTTTTAATAAGGATTTAGAATAATTTTTTTCTTGATCAGTACATACAGCGGAAAAGTGAAATAGTATCAAACACTGAAAATGTATTCGAATAATGGTTTATGTTGTAAGAATCATTTTTTATGTGCCCTTCAGGGCATTAGAGATCATGGCTCTCCACATCTTCTTGTTCTTTGCAGCCCTTAATAAATTTTATCTTTTTGCTATCTCTACTAAACCATGTTTTGCCATCCATTTACAGAAGCTCGTTAGATAGGTTATCGGCTGTTTTCATCCTGTGTCTCTTGCCTTCAATTTGTCTTATGAGTGTCAAATTTTCTAAGCCTTCTTTTCTTATTATTTGCCCTAGAAATTTCAACTCTCTCTTTCTGATGCTAAGTATAGATGTTCTATTTGTTTTCATTTTCTCTAAAACTTCGTTATCTCTAACATGTTCTGCCTGTGGTATTCTCAACATCCTTCTGTAGAACTACATTTCTGTTGCTTCCAATGTCTTCTTCATCTGTAAGGAGATTGTCCAGCATTCACTGCCGTATAGAAAACGATTAACAAACTAAAATATTTCACATCCTTTTCACAGGGAGTGAGCCAAATTATTTTCTCAGAGGACAGGCTTCCTTAGCCACAGGTCTTCACCCAGAACTGAGTACTATGTCTGATGCATACTATTTTTTAATATGCATTTTTATTCTTTTTTTTTCACAATAACCTACGCAAGCAGAAAGCGCTCAGAATTTGGACAATGCTTATACAAAAATGTCTATCCTGATGTGTAACACAGAAAGAAAAATTAATAAAAAAAAAAAAAAAGAACTCGACAAAATTTCGTTTCTCTTTAATAAAACTTCCATCAATATATTTTTTTTTCTATATACATATGTCAGTATTTGACCGGATATCTTTTGCTGTCAGTTTCTGAACGTTTGCCTATGTACTCAGATGTGTGCGTGCATACACATCAAGCCATAAAGTTGTTACACGTAAGAAAACAGCGTACTGGGGTCAAAAAGGTTGGATCCCAACATGCCCCCCCCCTTCTCTGCATAAAATCACGGCAGACATGCACTCGGCCTGATTCAGGACAATGTTTTTCAATGCGTATCTCTTCTGTAGGAAACTATCTTCAGTTGGCATGCAGTGACATGTGAAAGAATGACAGTTTTCAGCAGGGTGGTAGTGCTCACGGCGTTGTTGATTCTGACAGCCCCAAACCTTTCGAAGCACAAGTGCTTGTCACAAATTGTTAGACTTCAACTCATAGGTGTTACACCCTTGTCAGCCAGGTTTGCCTGTGTCCATATGTTCATATGACTGAAACATACATGCGGCTTAGTTTGCGTTTCTAAGTTACAGATCGGTGAGATGATAGCCAAAAGAAAGAAAGACGGAAAAGAGAAGGAGAAAAAATATTTATACCAAGGGAAAAAAAAAAAAAAAAAAAAAAAAAATAGAAAACCTACATTAAAACTAAAATACGAATATATATCTATATTTATTGAAGGGATCGTTAACGATTATATTATAAACCCATTAACTGAATTGCTCTAGAGGCCTTTTGGCTTGGATGAAAACATATCTGTTCTCTCCTCAATTTAGATAAAAGGCGGCGTCCGATCCCGGGGATTCCAACCCTGCACTAAGAGAGGTGAAGTCGATGTATTATCAACACCAGCGTGACGATGGTCGCGGAGATGGGCTCTCTCCGTGTTTAAAAAAAAAAAAAAAAAGAAGACATTGTGTCACATTTTGCCTTAGTGGGGAGGCCACTTAAATACCTTAATTGAATATTACGGCCACATCACGGTTAAATACGAGTTCCTGCCCGATCACTGAATTGAAACAACTTTGATTCTTGTCCGCACTTAGATGGGTGACCGCATGGCCGTGGGGGTGATATGATGGATAACGGCTAGGAATGAGAAACCGGAGAGCCGAGTTCATTACATTCACTCACATGCAAATACCCTTTGGGAAAATTATGAATCTGTTCTCCTCCAGCTATGGGTTAAATAGCAAAACAGACCAGAATTGAATTTAAATGAAAGAAAAGTATTGCATCTCTTTGGTTACTAGTAATATTCATGATTAAAATATTTGTACATCAATTATGTGCCGCATCTTTTGAGGACAGGGGCGATCATAGCTCTCTACAAATTTCTATTCTTTGTAGCTCGAAGCAACATTTGTCCCCACCTCCTCGAGTTAGTGCATTTACCAACCTTTTAAATAAATTTGTTAGGTCGGTTATTTTTCATTCCCTTTTGCCTATGTCCTGCAAGTGTCAAATTCACCAAGCCCTCTCTCCTCGTTATGATACCCAGAAATTTCCATCGATTCTGATCATAAATATGTGTCGTTTTTGTTCTTATTTTCTTGAGAACTTCCTTATTGATCACATGTTTCATCCATGGTATTCTCAGCATATTCTGTCAAAGGGTGACGCTAGAGCTGTGAAATCTTGCATGCATTAATTTCAACTCTTGTTATTAATAACCTCCTTGTTCCTTCCAGGTAAACTGACATCTGACTGTTCAAGGAAGACTTAAAATGTAATTATTAGCAACTTCTCTTGAAAATGGACAAAATGTGGTGTCATGGTGTTATCAAGTACCTGAAAAAAGCTCCTCAGTCTTATTACATCATACGAAAATCTGATATCTGCAGGGGGGATGTAAAAGGCATTGTGTTTATTGACTATCTTCAAAAGGGCCACACCATCAATGGAGAGTACTATATCTGTTTACTGAGGCAGTTATGAAAAGCTATCAAGAACAAACACCCAGGAACAACTGACAAAATATATTTTGTTTCATCAGGACAATCCTTCAGCACGCAAGACTTTACTTTCAATAGGAAAACAGCTGCACCATGTGGCAGCTGTCTGGTCCAGGCAGAATGACTAACTCATGTGTCTTGACTACAGGCACTTGACTTGACTATCACTTTCATCTCTTTATGAAGTGATATCACTAAGTGGCTGTTACGTAACTCACAGGACTGCATCTTGACCCAAGGGAGATAATTGCCTTTTGTATCCTACCATAGATTGTGCATGACTGTGGCTTTGAACTAATTGATCACCCTACCTGTTCTTCTGATCTGGCCCCATCTGATTATCATGCATTGTTTAATATGAAAAAAAAATTGACTGGGAAACAATATTGCAGTGATGATGATGTCTTATCAGCTGTTGACTCTTTTGACCATCAGGATGAAAACTTCCTTACCAATTGGATCCAAGCACTGCAACACTGATTGAAAAATAAACCTCATTTGGTCACATTCCATGAGACTATCTTGGTCATTTTATGAACTTTTCAGCTGACCGTCATATTTCTAATGAAATTTTCTGATCTTTTACTATTTTTCTGTCTGAACTTCTGGGATGAGGAGTTATTATTTACACTATCTATATTCATATTATTGTCCTCATCTTTGTTGTCATTACTATAGGACAATGCCCTACTAGATAAAAGTGTTGGTTTGTGAATTTGGTGATATGATGGTTCAATCCCTGGGTCAGGCAGTAGAAATGGGTGAGGAATAAGTGAACAGTACTAAATAAAAATAAGAACTAGATGATATCCCTACACATGGGCAGTGGAAGGAGAACGGTCTACTCCTGTAGATTAAATAAAGGGTTTTCATTTAAGATTTCCCTTTAGGTTACCCAGATTGATCTTACTACTTTCTTTAGCCTCTGGGAGGCATCTTTCACTATTCCAGGGTTATAGAACTGTGAAGAGCTTCCTTAGAAGGATTCTTCATGTTTTCTCATAAATTCATCTCCTTCCACAATCTCTATCTATAAAAGGCAGGATGTGTGTGTGTGCGTGCGTGTGTGTGTGTGTGTGTGTGTAATGAATGCACAGCTGCAATTTTCGACGGATTTGCACCAAAACTTACATGCACATGCTCCAAGTTAGTGGGAAGGCCAAGACTGACGTTGCATTTCCCAACTCCCATCGATAGTGGAAATAATCGATTTTCTCATGCTTCTAAGGCAGTTTTCATGTAGTTTGCGGCCATTTTCTACTGGCCAGAGTGAGAGCTTATAGCTGGCTGCCACAAATAGGCAGGAAGATTCTATTGGCCAGTGTGAAAGCCAACAGCTGACTGATACGAATGTTAACTAGCATGCTAGCATGCAAAAAAAATCAATAGCTGCATTCGTCACAAGTGGGAAAAATTTAAATCTGCATGGCACTTTACTCCAATTGGCTCATTCGCTTGCTTAAACTCAACGTTGATTCTGATTCCGCAGAACTGGGTTGGGTGTGAAAAAGTATTTGTTGTTAACATTCTATTTTCATTCAGTTTTTCTAGTTACGAGTCCTTTTTTAAAGCTGATCATTTTGTGTTCATTTCGTTTAGTTCTTTTTTCATAACAGATTTAATGTTTAGTATAGAGCTTAGAAAAAATTTGCAGTGAGGCAAGAAGTAAGGCATGTAGAAGCATCAGCATGGCAAAGGGCACTCCTTTAAAGGCAAGGAAAGGCAAAAATATTTTAAGTCAAGTGATAGCGATTGCTGTATGAGTCGTACGATTTTTGAATCAAGCACGGGCAACACCGGGCCATGCTGCTAGTCTTTAATATAAAAAAATCTTGTATTTAGAAAACCATTGTTAATTTGAGCTTCTTTATGCCATTCTCATTCAGGATGTTGATCATGTCTTGCCATAATTTCCTGTCTCAGTAAAATAGCCTTCAATATGTCCTGGAGTGTCAAAGTTTTCCAAGCCTTCTTTTCTTATTATGTACCCTAGAAATTTTTAACTGATTTTATGTATAAGTGTTCTTTTTGTTTCTATTTTCTCTAAAACTTTATCATTGCTCACATGTTCAGCTCATGGTATTCTCAGCATCCTTCTGTAGAACCATATTTCTGTTGACTCAAGACTTTTCTTCATCTGTGAGAAGATTATGGAGCAGTCACTGCCATATAGAAAAATTGATATTATATCTCAAAAAAAATCGTGAAAATCGAAAATAAGTGTTAACTTTAAATGACCTATAAAGAGTTGATAACCTGTAAAAAAATCAGTCAAATTAACTAATAAATTCTGTTATTGGTTATGATACTACCCAGTTATATAAACTGCTTGATTCTGATCTAACCAAATCATAATGCACACTTTCTCTTTTGTTAATTTTTATATATTGTGTTTTATAGTTAATAGCCCTTTCTTCTTGCTTCCTTTCATGAATTTATTCAATGCAAATTAACAAGGATTGATTGCTAACTTAAAGGTTCTTCATAAGATCCAGAGGCGGATATGCAATATAATTGGCCCTGATCTGGCATCTCGTCTACAGTCACTCTCTCACAGATGCACCGTCGCCTCTCTCTGTCTTTTTTACAAATACTTTCATAGTAATTGCTCCGAGGAGCTGCATTCGCTGGTTCCCAGACTTCATGAATTCAAGCGCCCTACAAGGCTGGCATCCCGCTCTCACCCTTTCACTGTTGAAACTTTTAAATGTAGCCGTCTTTTCTACTCTAATAGCGTCATATCTCACACATCTCACCTGTGGAACTCCCTTCCCTATTCCTGTTTCCCTGAGAGCTATAATCTCCAACTATTCAAATGTAATGTCATCGACATCTCCAGTTGCCTTGATCCATCCACTATCTTTCTCCTCATCCTTTCCTCTATCACTCCTATCTGATCTTGCTCCAAATCTTCTGTAACCCCTTGCGTCCTAGTGGCTTCCCATCTTGCTTGGGGTGAAATGCTTAAATAAAAAAAAAGTCTCCAATTACATGATAAAAGTTTTGGATCAAATATAACCATGAAACTAGTAAATGGAAATAAATGTATACAATGTAACCCGGATATAAGAGAAACCCAGATATAAGAGATATTTTCTCTGGTCCCAAATTAGAGCCTGTGTTAATGTATATAAAATAGACCAAACCCGGATATAAGAGATATTTTCTCTGGTCCCAAATTAGAGCCTGTGTTAATGTATATAAAATAGACCAAACCCGGATATAAGAGAAACCCGGATATAAGAGACTTCTTCTCCAGTCCTGACAACTCTCTTATATCCAGGTTACACTGTATTTCTTAAAAATTACAAATTTATTTTGTCGGCAGAGTTACTATTTAGTGCTATGCATTTTTTTGTCAAACATTCTATAAGCTTTTTCATTCTGTCCATAAAGAAGTTTCTATTTTTACTTTTGAGCCAATTGGGCACAGCAATTTACAAATATGGCATCAGATGACAAATTCTGATCTTTTAATGCCACCTTTCAGTTTTGGGAACCACCAAATTTATGATGGTGCTAAATCAGGGCTTGTCGGGTTTGGGCAAAAACTCTGAGGCTTTTCAAAATTTCTCGGTGGCAATGCAGAAAAAAAAAAAACCTTCTTTAGGAACATGTTCTGCAGATATATTGTTCAAAGGTTAACACAATTTACCCAAATTTACTGAACTAGAATTTTTTTGTAACATTCTGATGCATATTAAAATTCTCATAGTATTTAGTATCATTGAAGTTATTGCTAACATTTTTTGTTGAGAGTTACAAACTCTAGGTTTCATTCAATTTCACAAAACAATTGATGAGATTTGAATAAGCTGATTTGTTCTGAAAAATACTTTGAAAAACCCTACTTTGTGGTTTAATAATTTCTTTAATTTAATTTTATTTTATAGGACTTCATGGTGGACAATATTTCTTTTTTTCATTTTTAACTGCAAAGAATAAATTCTTAGGATTTCTTACTCTTGAGCATGCATATTACAACTGGTCATGCATAAATATTTCTTTCAGGAGCTAAATTCCAACATTTTGAAGCATTTAGCCTTGCGATTTCTTTATAGTTCTTGCAAATGTAAGGGGCAACTAGAAACTGGATTCTTGTATATAAAAATTAAAAGAAAAGATATACAAAGAATAATATTGCATTTTTATTAAATAAGTATTTGTTATTTTAATCATTATTTTTTAAAATAGTGGGAGTACTTTGTATGATAAAAATAAAAATTGATTTTTCCACAAAAATTAATCAAAACCAACTGTACTTTGTACCTTCTTAATTGTTTGTACCTCTCCTTAAAATCTGTTTTCAATCAATCAGTGTATGGCTATTTTTAAAGGGTGTGATGAATGGATGGATAGACGAACTGACTAATGGAAGTTACAGAATTTTATATATAGATTAGTCATGTTTCTCTTTGGCATCAGTTTTATGAGAATAACTCCTACACACTAAGGTCTTCATGAGCAACTTGATGGAATATGCAAGGGCACCTCTGTTTCTTTTTTTAATCTCATATCCCTTCAGAGGCACGATGAAGTAATGGATAGCGGTTCAGATCGAGGAATTAGAGCACTGAGTTCAAATTCCAGTCAAATCCACTAATTCACTTATGTGCTAATACTCTTGGGAAAGGTATGAATCCTTTTCTTCTCCCCGCAGCTATGGGTAAATAGCAGGACAGACCAGGTTCAACAGACTCGGATAGCAACTGGTCTACCGCAGAAAAAAGTGGCAAACTACCACAGGAAAAAATCTGCCTTGTTAGTCATGTATTGAAAGATACATGATTGCCTAAGTGTGTAACATGTATGGCATGTAACTGACCCCTTCAGGACATAGAGAGTCATGGCTCTCCACAGCTTTCCTCTCTTTAATATATTTAAAATACTATGACTTGTTGATAAAGATTATAAAGTGTTTCATTTTTTTTTTAACAATTTTGAATTTTTTCTCATAGACTGGCTTCTACCCAAGGCTCAAGAGACCAGCCTGCTCTCCTATTTAACCCATAACTAGGTTGGGGGGGGGAGTTAGCTATTTTAATGATGAAATTTTGAATATTACAAATGTCAGAGCAATATATATCCATGTGTATTTAGTGTTCTTTCTTGTATATCATCTCTATTCTAGACTCTAGAATACTAGTTTTGAAAATATTACAAGATGACTAGATAATGCCCCCTTGAAAGTAAACAGCCCTCAGGATATCAACAAGTGGCTTCCTCATTACATTTCTACAGTCATCTTGTATATCCATCTTTTGTTCTAGCAAATTCCATTTACCTTCTTGATTCATAATGTCTGTCAGAAGTTAACCCTTCCTCTTCCCAAAGAGTGCTGTTTATTTTGCGATTTGTTTATCTATTGCTATTTCTTTAACCACTTGACAACTGAAGACCCCTTGTAAGCATTCTCTTCTCAGTTCAATAACCCAATCATTTATTTAATATAAGCTTTGTTAACCAGAGTTAAATGCATCCATTCTTTCCTTCCCCAGAACATATGATATACTCAATGGAGTGTAGACATCTTTCAAAGACTAACAATCTCCTCAGTGTGTCATTATCTTTGCTAACAGTTTCCACCATAATGCTTACATAAGTTGTAGTCCTGCTGAAACATCTTTTATTCCTTTCTTGATCTTGATGTATAAACTTATCATGTTTCTTTTAGCAATAAACTAGAGAGAAAGCACTTGTTAAATGACAGGTCCCTATCAAAATTTTACACACATTTGGAAATATTGTTTCTAATGGCGTTCCTGCAATTATGAGAACTTCATATATCTATGTTGAAGAAAGAGAATACAAAGTAGTTTATAGATTTTAATCTCACAGCTATCATCATAAGTTATGTTTTAAATGAATGTATAAACATAATCAAACTTTCTTAGACTTCCTTTCAGAACACTGGGCCACAGCCTAACCACAAAATGGCTATGCCCATTTCTATCATGAATATGTTTTTACAGGGTAGAGTTGCTAGATCTACGCACAACTACTTTTGATTAGAGAGTTATCCTTCTCCTGCCAACCATGACAAGAGAAGCTACTCTGCTATACCACTTAACAGAGAGATGGGGGGGGGGGAGAAGAGATGGTTTTGTATCTTTTCTCAAAGATATTTGTACAAAACTGAGCACAAGTTCAGACAGAACTCATCATGCTGATTTCACTTTCACCATTAAATGCAAAACTACACACACCTGAATGTATTACCATTATTATTTTTTTGCTAGCTTCACATTGTTTTTGTTGATTTTTTAAGCCATTTCTCTTTTCTTAACGGCTGTCTGCTTAATGGTCATTTTGAAATTATTTGAGTATTGCGAAAAAAAAATTGGTAACAAGATGAAGAATAAACTAACTGAAAATCCCTTAGGAAAATACTTCCTTTTAGAAATTCAAATAACAACATTAACATTTTCTGAATTTACAATTTTGAGGAGAAAGCATGTGTCTTAATTATGAAGAAATTGATGGATGACATTATTCCTTATGAAAAGTTATCATCTTCTGCCTCCAGGGCTGGCTCAAGGTAATGGGAAATTACCTAGGGGAACCATCAATGCTGATGATGCCATCATACTGCTATGTCATGTGTTTTGGATCTTCCATAACTAAAGATTATAAAAATATACTTGCGGTAATTCATGACTCAAGGCAGATTAAATTCTTTGACTATTTTATCAATAGAAAATAATCTTGTTAAGAAGATAGGTGTAGATATTGCCATGAAAAGATTTGCAGATCTAAAGTTTAGAAAAAATGTTTTAGGTAGCATAATGAATGTTTTTTTTTTTTTTAGCTTGTATTAAGTTGTATATTGTAATAAACTAATTATTTTACATTTTCAGTTTATCTCCTGAAATTTAAAAAAAAATTACACTTGTAACGGCGTTTGGCTGGGGTGCCAGCAACCCTTGGGCCATCACCATCTGCCTCTTATTCTGAGTTTGATTCACTTGAGCATTTTGCTATATTCCATTTCATAGAAAAATGACACAGCATTGTTGATGGTTAAATGCCTTTTTTTGTTCACCCAATATATGACTCAAGAGTCACTCAAAATAGAGGGTTATTAAATGAGCTTGTTGTAAGGGCTCAAGCAGAGGATGTAAGGCATGTATATTATGAGGATATGTAGGATAGATAATGGTTGACTCAAGACTTGAAGACTAGGTTAAGATCATTAGGATTAAGGAGTCTGTTCCATAAAGTAACCATTCCGGGAAATAAGCTCTCCCAGTGGAATGTCTTCCTTAACTATGAAATACATATAGAATGTGGATGGGATGACCCTGTGTACTAGCAAAATTGCTGGATTTAATTCCTGAAAATTTGTCCTGCTTCTTAGATCTTTGTAGATCAAACAAATGAAATTTATAATTATTTTACAATCCCTGTCATCATCTAAAAACTTTGTATTGTCATTAGTCAAATCCAGCTTCATTTTCATTGATGTTTGTTTACTTTACTGGGCTCTACAGGAATCTGTTTTAAAATGGTTTATTATGAGTTGTTTAACTAGTGTACATAAATGTTCCATAGAATTTAGTAGTTAAATACAAGTTTATTTTTATTAAATTAGTGTTACTTCAAAATAAAGCATATACGTTTACTATTTCTATAATACAATTCCTAAACTTATCTATTAGATAAAATAAGCTTTTTTTCATCAAATGCTTATGGGGATCCACCAAGAAGAATTAAAAGTGTCACATGGTTGAAAAAAAGGGGTTGAGAACTACTTGTTTACATTCTCTTCATGTAACTATATGGACTCATTAGAAGCATAGATTCTGTTTATTCTTGGTATGTTTTGATTTCTAAAATACAATGAAAGGTAGAAAATATATTGTGGTGGGGTGCAAAATTTTTTAGTGAAATTGCTTTTTCAAAGTATATAAATATTTTTTTGTCAACATTATTAATAAAGGAGAAACTGTAATCTTCAACTTTAAATAACTTCCAATAAAAGAAATGAGTCAGAACCTTGCTTTCCACACAAGGAACAATATGTTAAAATGTTCCCCTAGATCTAATTAACATATATACCAAAATTGAGGGCTCTTCATCAGGATGTTTTTTCATGTATAACAAGCAATGAAACTCTTCCTAGTGACATACAGAGATATCAGAGAGAGAGAGAGAAAGAGAGAAAGAAACAGGAGTGGTACATTCTACTCCTGAAACCTCTGGGCAGTGCTTTGTGACCCTTGATATCTTATCAACATTTGCCTTTTTCTCCGTATATGTTAAAAATTAAACTAGGCACAACTAACTATTAAAGGGTAGAAAATTTGCTGATTCTGATGTCATTCTGGGATCTTTTTTTGTCCAAATCCATGAATTTGTTTTTCTCATGCTAATTCTCTAAAAAAAACACTATACAGAATTCATTATTTTTATCCATAATGCTGAATGCAGTAAATTTATTCAACTTTTTAACAAGAAAAAAAAATCAATTTGATGTTAAAAAATGCTGCAAAACATTGTTAATTTATTTAACATGGTATGATCTATTATGACATGTCTCTAATTATTTAACATGGTATGATCTATTATGACATGTCTCTAATTTGTATTTAGATACATTGTATTCATTTTCAATTTTTCTAGCTGAATTGTTCATCTATATTGCATATGATCCATTATTGTACATAATTTGGTTACAATAAAATTTGTATTTTCTCTGAATACTACCTTATGAAAATCGAGATATAGTTGAGTGGGAAGAATATCATAGATTCAGGGGGTGGGGGAAGAAACCTTTGCACCAGGCCTGGAAAAAGGTATGCCTGCAGCTAGATAAATAGACAAACTTACACATCTGTATAGGATATTTTGTGTGCATCTAATGTGCATATGTACCTTGTCTGTTGTTAATTTTAAAATATACAGGATGATGCTAACTCAATAAAACACACTTATAGATAAGCAACATTCAGTGAACAAGCAAATCTCTTGATAATATTATTTGCATTATTCAGACTATTGTCCTCATCTTTGTTGCCATATTTATTACAACGTTTCGGCCATTGTACGCTCCTGCCTTCTTCAGGTGTTTGGAATGTCGAACTGAACCCTTTATTTTGCTCACGGGTTAGACTGTTCTAGTTCCATGTGCCATGTTTGATGGATGTCAGTTATCAGTTATCTCCTGTTAATTTCCCTCTGAAAGTTCTCCACTGCCTTAACCAGGTATTGAACTCACACTCTTTAGGCCCTGTCACTGGATCTAACCAACATCTTTATCCACTGTGTCATATGTCCTTGAGAAAGACTCTTGAGAAATTTGTCAAAATTTCAGTTTGTTTTCATCATCTTCGGTATATGATTAAGTATAAAATTCCGAAGATGATGTGAATATCCATTGAAGTATTAAAAAAAACTATTCATTGTTCTTTTTTTTAATTGAATTTTTATTATCAAGCAAAATGTCTTCTTGATTATGTGAAGTCTGATCCAACCATTTAATATTAATGGAACATCCTCTCACCTAATGCAATGGTACATTAGTCCCCTTCATATTATGAGGATCCAAAAATTGTGGCCCTTTACCCTATTCCTCCAAAAGCTTATTTCTATATAGATTATTTATCTGAAAATTATATTGTGATATTACCCCACCTTTTCTACCAGAATGCCCAGGCAGTGTCATTGTATTGAGGACAATAAAAGAAAATTACATCAAACCCTTTTCTCATTTTGTTCCAGAATATGGCAGGTAGAATACATCTCCAGGCTTCCTTTCTGGGGGAGACTTACATGGCAAACCAACTTCTTAATTTTAAACAAACCACATGAACATCCAACACACATGCACAAACACTCTATACGTTAATTTGATAAATGTTTTCCTTTTCTTTTTATTGAGCTATCTAAAATGTATATCTAACATATAAATATAATTTTCTCTTTTTATTTTGTCAGCTCTGTTGTTCTTTATAAAATTTTGTGTACAAACATTCTCCACATGTCAAATTGATTTCTTTTGAAATTATGGAATTCATATATGACAACCTGCATGTCCATTACAAGGTAGCACCTACTTCAACAACATGAAATTTAGGCTTCATCTTTACAATAATAAATATGAGTGAAAATTATAAAAGATAGATTCTAAAAAATAGAACAAAAAAGATTTCAATCCACTACCCAAAGCTGATTCAAAAATAAAGTTATGCTTTTTTAATCATTTTTATAAATGAATGAATTCTTTCATTGATAGTGCATTGTCATCAGTGGATAATCTGGATCAAAAAAGACAGACAGTGTCAGGTAAGTGAATAGATTGTTTTGTTTTTTTCTGCTTTTTTGAATTTGTCAAATTCTCTAACAAATCGGCCCAGAATTGAATCAGAAATTTGATACTATTGGTCCTAATTTACTTTTCCTATTTGTCAAAAAAATCACAAAATGTATCCCTTTAAACCACACCTGTTCACAATCTTTATTTAGGTGGATTTTCAGACCATCAGATTTGAGTCTCTTATTTTATACATTCTTGAAAACCAAATTTTATACATGTATTGTTTTTTTAAACTGTTAGGCTGAATTTTAGTGTTTCTTTTACAACATCAATTTAAGTCTCACATATAAAAAAATTTAATACACATCAAATTTTGTTCAAGCCACTTTCATACTAACCATCTGGATTCATTATAACTGTTTTAATTTAAAGAATACATGTCAGTAACTTTATTCTTTCAATAAATGATTTTTAAACACTCTTCAAAAGAAAGTGCATTAAACAAACTTTGTCTATTATATTATTTTTTATTTACCCATTAATTATTTTTATATAATTTTACATTTCTTTTTTATATAAAGTTTTATAATATACTGATTGTTAAATTCTCCAAACCCACTTTCACAAGCCACATATGAATCATATAGAAAGATGCTTCAAAATATCACCTTTCAGAATCTGTATATTTGTTAGAAATTTCTGTCACATGTGAAACAAAACCATGTGTACAATGACAATTCTACAAACCTTTCTTCCAACCATATAAATACCATAAATTGTGGTGTACAAAATGAGCTTTCAAGCCTAAAAATCTTTTGGGGTTACAGTTTTGGGTCACTGATAGCCTACCGTATGTTCTTGGGGTTCAACCTATATGGTAAGTTTTGGCTGAATTCAAAATTTTGAGCTAACAATTTTGCATTTGACTACTTATATGCCACAATTTATTATATATATATATATATATATATATATATATATATATATATATATATATATATATATATATGTGTGTGTGTGTTTATCAGGGGTGAAGTGTCCTTGTATGCAACACATGCACTGCATGCCTTACATTTTTTTCCAGGATAAATAATTTTGTGTAATATAAAATATAATTCTTGGCTTCTTCTTAAAACCTGGATTCAATCATTTGACATTAACCAGAAAGGTTTCGACCAGTTCATATATGGAGCAAAAAGGAGCAACCAGCAAAGTCTATTTTATGTGATTAAAAGGTAAGTTTTTATGTTTCAATGTCTTATGAGTTAATTTTAAATGTTCCAAATTATTCTTTTTAAAGTTATGTAAAAAATTTTCTTGCTAATATTGTATATTATTTCATTAAACATGTTAAATTATGTTAAAGGACATTTTAAAAAAATTAACTGCAATACCTAATTTTAAAATTAAAAGTATTTCAATTCAAATTTCCTGTATTAATGTTATTTTAAAGAAGAAAGGTTGAACTTCATCTTAAAAGAACAGTTGGGTAATTAAAACAATTCAAATTAAAACAATATTAATTTAGTTTGTGTCAAAATTATAAATTTTCACTTTTCCATTCATTAATCAATGCCATTTTACGACACCTGCCATCAAGCAGTAAGAAACTTATTTAAACATTATTTTAAAAATTAAAATAAAAATGTCTACATCTTTTTAAAACAGAAATTGTTAATTTGATGAATTGTAAACAAGATTAAACCCAAATTACTTACTTTTTTCTTAAAAAGCAGTGAAAAACCCTTTTTTTTGTGAAGGGAGCTCATATTCTTATGCAGCCATTGAAATAGCAAGTAGGTTCTCCTTTTCCCTCTACATCTTGGCAATTAGCCTGCATAATATACCTTCACAATATATATATATATATATATATATATAAATTAGTGGTCAATATATATATATATATATATATATATAAATTCCCAAGAGAATAGAATCCAGGTAGAATTCAAAGTCCAGGACAGAGTAAGAATATAATATAAAAGGCTCAAACATTTATATTCCATGGTTATAATTTATTACATTGGAATCATAATCACGATCCAATTCAACAGACCTACAAATTCAAAAAGAAATCGGAAAATATAACTAAAATTTTGTTTTTTTATACCCAGAGATATGTTTTCTGGTTTCTTTTTGAATTTGTAGGTCTGATGGAATGGATCATGATTACGATTCCAATGTAATAAATTATAACAATGGAATATTAGTGTTTGAGCTTTTTATATTATATATATATATATCGGGAGAAAAGGATATATAAATTATAAATTTTTATATACCACCACAAAAAAAGCATTTAACACAATCAAAAATAAACCTGTCCCTACCAACAATTAAAGTCATAGAAATCTTCTGACTCATGATCAAGTTCTTCATATACCCTAATTGTTTCATATTCAATGTGAAACTTAAATGTAAAATATTTTTAAAAAAGTCAATCATTCTCACCAACACCACAGATCAAAATATATTATTCTACCTAACAACTCTATCACAACTACAATTGAAAAGAATTTATCTGAACTTTTATTACAACTACTTCTGGAACAATAAAAGACTTAATACAAAGTAATAATAAGCTAAAACTTGAAGGACGAATTTACACTATCACTTGTAACATTTGTCACAAGGAATTTAAATCAAAGATTATATGAACAAAGAAAGGAATCTTTTACAAAAGAACACACTCAATACATTTGTTGCTCACCATAATGAATTTGACCATAATTTTGATTTTAAAAATGCCACTTTAATTAAGGGATTTATTATGACAACTAGTTTATATAAAGTGCTTTAATTACTAGATCGTCCACAACAAATTTGCATCCCATTTCTTACGACATTTTACCTTTCTTGACAAATTTATTATTGCATTGTGGGATACTTAATATCAAAAGTGATAAAAACATAAAAAAAAACAAAATGTAACTAAATGAAATTCACTAAACAGAAAAACATATATTAAAAAAAAATTAATTTTAAAATTTCAGCATCCCATCCCTTTTATGCGTGTGTTGTTATATCAGCATAAATTTCACTTTAGTCTGATGAAGATTTGATACAAAACACATTACATTCATTTTTTTTCTATTTTGTCATTAATTTTCCTAATATATATATTAGATGTAAATAAGTTATTTTTCATAGCATAATTTTCTTTTAATTTTTAACATTTTTAACTTTATTTTACATTTTAACATTTTCCTGTGTACAAATCCCATTGATTTGTTCATAGATATTTATTTTTAATTTTCTCCACTGTTAAATTTTCAAAATAATTTAAAATGAACTTCAACATTTCTAAGTAGCAAGGTTGCCATGATAACGATTTTTTCTTCCTTTATTCAGTTCTTCTGATGCTGTTCTTATTGAATAAAATGACAGCAACAGAATAAAAAAAATTAAACATCCAACTTGTTTTCAAATATTTCACATTACATCCTTTGTTCAGATAGTTCATATTCATTTTATTATATACATATGTTCGCAATACTTATTGAAGATCAACTCAGAGTTTTGTGATAATTTTTATGAATTTCTGATTCAATAATTATATCTCTAGATTACTATCAAGCACTTTATTAGCAGAAATTTTTTTCACCTTGATATACATTCAATTACATAATTTTCTGTATACTTGTAGGTGTCATTACTATTGATATTTTGTTATATAAAGCCAGCTGTATGCAAACGGTAAATAACAGAAGTGAGCTAATCGAATTCTCAATTTTAACAGGCAACAATTATTTTGTCTTTAGAAAGATTACTTTATGAGCAATATATAACGATAATGATACTTTAGTACAAAGTTGTGATTCGTAATTTCCTTGGCATTTTTCCAGAAAGCAGCTTCTGATCCTTGTTATTTTCCATGTTATTGTTATCCTACTTGTCATCTTTTCAGTCAGCCACTCTGGACAGATGGACAGACAAAACTAATGGATAGATAAGTCTGATGATTTCTCTTCTTTTTTCTTTTTTTTTTCTTTTCTTTCTTCACTTCCTCTCTTTCACCTACATTGCATATTTAAATATCAAAATCATGTCAAATGCAATTAATCAGAAAATGAGAGAAATTTTCAGTTGGGTATTTGCATATTTTTGCCTCCCTGAACAAATTACTGCAATTAATGAGAAGCATTAGAGTTTTAAGATTCATAATTTGACCGCTTTAAACAAATCTAGATTTGATTCCGTCATGAGAAATACACAGTCACCAAAATTAGAACAAGGCAGTTTTGCTGGGTCCTTCGTTCTGATCTTTCAACCTTACGTACCTTAACCCCTTATTCATTCTTTTCAGCCTCCCCCACCATGATATGTACTTCCCTACATGTATACATGCTTGTCCCTCTTAAGTAGAATGAAAGTCAATTGACTTTGATACAATTAAAGAGAAACATTCATTAGAATTACAAATGCCAGGACACTTAGGAAAAATCTTTTGCATCTGACCCACACCAGATTTGCATGCTTCACAGCAAATAGAAGCAGCCCATAGTTGTATCATAAAGAAATAAAGTGTAGTACTCAACTGGCATTGAGATCTCGTCAATTTACAGTTGAGCTGGCTAGATGTAGCAGTAAATTCTATGCTGACAGCTTCTTTTCTCACTTGTGGAACTCCTTTCTCGCTGCATGCTTTCAATCCAACCTTAATCTGCAAAAATTTAAATGCAATGTCAATTACTATCTATTGTCCTGATTACTCTTTTCTCTTCCTGCTCATTATTAATATTTCTGTTCCTAATTCTTTCACACCTAGTAACCCCCTTGTGTCTTAGGAGTTTTACTGCCTTGAATGGGGTGAAACCCTTTACAAAAAATGAAGAATGCTGGACTACAATGTAATGTCTAACTTTGGATATAGCAGGGAATCATGGACAATTACATCACAAATATTAAAAAATGATGAAAGGGAGTGTGGGTACATACAATCCTGAACATCCCCGCAACCATTATCCGATTAACAATTCCAAGCCATTATCTATTAACCACGTACACATCCAAGATTAGAGCACCTGGTATTCTCGATGTAAAAGCATGCGATAAAGTATGATGCAAAAATCTATTTGAACTGATAGAAAAACTTTATTTATTTCAGAAAGATATTTCAAGAACCCTAAAGATTGATGTGGAGTAAATCACCTAACTATGGATAGAAAATGAGTTGAGTAAGTTCATAAAACTAGAAAAGGGTTATTGAAAAAGTTTTGTAGTGAAAGAGATAATCAGTTACCCCGAAAAAAAGTTTGTGTTTTGTGTGCGATCTGCCAAAGAAAAATTACCAAAAAGTAGTCAGCAAAAATCTACATCAATGACTAGAAGCTATGCTAATGTTCTTCCCTCCCCTGAATGGCGTGACCAATCAGAAAATTCTCTCGTGAACAGAAGTCATTGTTTTTCGCTTATAAAAGATGATTTTTTTGATCAGGGGAACGAACATGCGTTGTTGTTGGCAAGAAGTGAAGGTTGGATGTGTGACCCCATTTTGTCATTTCTGCGATGTGTGTTGGACTGTTACATCGGACTATCATGTGAACTGCGATTTGGCTACAAGTGTTGCGGCCAAGAAACAAGAAATCTATTGCAGTTGCTACTATCAGTTGACAGTCTTTTCTTTACTACTACAAGTTTGTATCTTCTAAATGCATTTATTCCACCTTTCAGTGAAGTAACATCTGATATACTGATGATACAGTGTTGAAAGCAGAAACACAAAAAGAAAACTCCACAAACTCCTAGAGAATATAATAAAAAAGAAAAGAAGAATTAACCAGAATGTATAGTCATTAACAAGAGAGACACTTTAAAATGTAAGATATTAATTGGAGATGTAAAAATCAACTAGTCTGACGATAGACTATAGCTGGCAGCAAGGCCTCTGGTTGGGAGATTGGAGGCTTTGAGGAGTGTGAAACCACCACTTAATTGCTGTTGTTCACAGGTCCACACTGACCCAGGATGGTAGCACCTGTTTGGGTTCCAGCTACGAACCCCTAAAAAAAAAACACTATGAAAGTATAAAAATACCAGCAATACATTTTATATAGTTAAATAACCAACACTACATATTTATAGTAAAATCACCAACAATACATTTTATAGCAAAATAAACAACCATATATTTTATCTGTAATTGAAGGCATTCAATTGCATTCAAAATTGTTGTATACCTTAAAGAGATTACAAACAGACAAAGGTGGTAGGCAAGTGAAAGAAACAGCAAAGTGGGTAAAAGAAAGAGAGGTTTATTGTAAAAGAGAATAGACTGAAAGACAGGGAATTGGTTAGCAAGCTAATAAATCCTGAAGCAAGTTTGCCATGTATATCCTGTGCTTACTATATATATCTACTAATATAGTCAGTCCACATATGTGATAGAGAGTGTGACATATTCCATGACAACGAAAATATTTAGATTTTGGCACTAAATAACCCATAGAAGTTGAGATGCCACTAAGCAAAATCAAGCAAATACAGAAATTAAACTATGGGAATTGTTTTAACAGAAAACCAAAAATGTGAATCAGAATTAAGAAGGCACTTTGGAAAAGTTAAATAACAAAGAATATTTTCATTAGAAACAAATAAAAAAATGTGTGCTGAACTATTTCCTCACTGACGAAGGGGATACTAGAAGCAACAGAGATATGGTTTGACAGAACACTGAGAATACTGTGGTGGGAGCAGATTAGCAACAAGAAAGTCTTAAAGAAAATGTAAATAAAAAGGACACTTTGAAGGAGTTGAAATTTCTGGTACACATAATGAGAAAAGAAAGCTAGGAGAATTTGACACTCACAGGACATATTGAAGGAAAGAGGTGCAGAGGAAAGTAGAAAGTAACCTACTTAACAAACTATTATAAATGGATGGTAGAACAAGGACTCAGAAGCATAGTAAGGAGACAACCATTACTTAGAAGTATAAAGAATAGGAAATTGTGGAGAACCGTGATCGGCCATATCCAGAAAAAGCACAATACATAAAAGAAGTATATATATATATATATATATGTATATAAATAAAAAGAGTATGTATGACGACATCCATTCAACTGATGTCAGGTTTCATTGTAAAATACATCCCTACCCCTTACCAAATTGTAGCTAATAACTGATACAATGATACTGACAGAAGGAAAATCTAGACATCCCTTGTTCAATTTAAGTAGAATATTCTGTAACCATGGAAACGTGATTTTAGCTGTGCCTTTAAAACCCGGTAATTTTTAAAAGTTACTCCAAAATTCGCTTGAAGATGAAATGGAACTAATGCTTTTAATTTAATTGCAAAATTAAATTCGGGGTTTTTAGCTTCTATTTTTGAAACATGGTTGGAACTGTGTAGTGAAAAAAAAACATTTTAAATCAATTAATTTTATATATATATATATATATATATATATATATTAAATTGTGTATTTGGACAGCAGTCTCTCTTTTATACAGGTTTTCTTAAAGTTACACATATATATATATATATATATATATATATATATATATATATTTCATTAAAGTCAACTGACATGGTACTGTGATTAAGATGTTTATTTCTTGTGTTCATACAAGTGTTTTGTTTTCTAGACACAAAGTCTATAAAACTGTCCAAATGTCCTTGGATATACAGAACTTTTGAACAGTTTTTACACACTCTGTGTTCAGAAAAGAAAACACTTATCACTTGTATGAATACAAGAAATATTAAATTAAAAGCTTAATTGCAGTACCTTGTCAGGCATCTTTAACAAAACATATATATATATATATAAGTGGACATTGAAGTCAACACCCAGAGGTCTGTTTCATGCTAAATGTAATCCTCGGGCCATATGCTTTGTGTTTTTGTTTGGCTATTTATATATACAGATCAGTGATGCATTGTGGGTAATCTATTGTCTTATTCTCATGTTTATTTGAGTGGGTGGTAATGGTTGTGTTTCAAATTATTCTAGGGGCTATTATTGGTCTAGGTGCTGTTTTTGGCTATTTATAGTGTTGTTAATTTTTTTTATGTGTTATTGATTATTTTATTGTTGGTCATTATTATTATGTTTAGAGAGAGAAAGGATTGTCAGTGATCAGTGTAATTACTCTTGATAGAAAAATAGTTATTAAATGCATAGTTTATTGCTAAAAATTTTACTATAGAAAAGATTGAAAATGTTTTTATTATAGAAATAAATTGAAAATCAAGAAAAAAGATGAAATTGCCTGTGGTCTGGAAATAATAACAGAACAGGATTATTAATTTGTATTATTGACTGCTGACCTGAGATGGAACAAATACATTGAGTCAATGGCTTCATCCACCGCAAGGAAAGCTGGCTCCCTGTGCCACACCAGGAAATTTTTCTCACTGGAGTCAATCCTTCAAATCTACAAATCAACCATTTGCGTTTGCATGGAGTATTGCTGCCTTATATGGTCTGGAGCCCCTTCTGTTTGTCTCAAGGTCCTTGTTAAAATCCAGAGACTGATATGCATTGTAATTGGCCCTGATCTGGCATCTTGTCTGCAGTTGCTCTCTCACTGATGTGCCATTGCCCCCTCTGTCTTTTTTTTACAAATGCTTTCATGGTAACTGCTCTGATGAACTGCTTTCACTGGTTCCCAGCCTTCCTGAATTTAAGCATCCAACTAGGCTGGCATCTCGCTCTCACCCTTTCACTGTTAGAACTGTTAAATGTAGCTGTCTCTTCTACTCCAATAGCTTCATGTCTCGCACTTCTCGCCTGTAGAACTCCCTCCCCTTTCTTGTTTCCCTGATAGCTATAATCACCACCTATTCAAATGTAATGCCAATTGACATCTCCAGATGCTTTGATCTATCCCCTATCCTTCTCTTCATCCTTTCTTCTATCACTCCTCTTTGCTCTTGCTCCAACTCTCTGTAAACCCTTGTGTGCTAGTGGCTTCCTGCCTTGCTTGGGGTGAAATGCTTAAAAAAAAAAAATTCCCCTCACATACACTTTCATTGGTTTTATATATGGATAAAAATATTTTATTACAGTTAATCCTTAACAGATTACTTCTTTAAGTCTTTCAAAATGGAATTACTGAAATTTGGAAGCTTTTTTACTTAAAACTTATTGCAGTAATTTTTTGTACCCTGTATGTTGTTGAAAATCAAGAAAAAAAAAGGGATTTTATGTGGACAGGAATTCATGCAAGCCTTAGTGACAGATGGAATAGGGCGATATTTATAGCTCTTCCTTTTTCGGCTAACAATAGGGTTAACAAGGGATTTAAAAAAAAAATTTTTATTTTTGAATATGTTTATTAAAAAAGGTGCATAACTTCACATTAGCACTGTAAACAGCAGCAGCCTATGAATTAAAATAGCTGAACCTGTCAGTGTCACATATACAAACAGATATGTATATCTAATATATCGATAAATCATTTAGACATGGATTAATCTAATCCATTATGTGTTACAGTAAATCTCATCAGTGTTGTAAAGGTACTTCTTTTTCTTCTCCTTTTTTTTCTTCCTCCTCTTTTACTTTTTTATTCTTCCTCTTCTTTTTATTCTTCTTCTTCTTTCTCCTCCTCTTCTTCTATGTGCCATATTCCTCTCTGCCACTCTTGCCTTTCATTTGGCATTCCTCCTTTTTTCTTCCTCCTCCTCTTATTATTCTTCTACCTCTTCTTTTTCTGTTTCTTCTTTTTTACTTCTTCTCTTTCTTTCTCCTCTTTTTCTTCTATGTGCTATATTCCTTTCTACTACTCTTGCCTTTCATTGAGCACTCCTGTGAGTGCCAAATTCTCCAAGACCTCTTTCATCATTATGTACCCTAAAAATTCCAATTGTCTCTTTCTGATTGTAAGCATAAGTGTCCTATTTGTTTCCATTTTCCTTAAAATCTCCTCCTTCCTCAAAAGTTGTGTCCATGGCATTTGCAGCATCCTTCTACAGAACTGCATCTCTATTGCCTCAAGTCTTTTCTTCATCTCTAAAAAAATATATCATCTGTCATAAAAATGATAGATATTACATAGAAACAAATACATCCTGATGTTTAATGTGACTGTCCTCATGATTGGTACACTTGGCCACAAAAATTAGCAAGAAACTCAGTATTCCCTTGACATGGCCTTTTGATGTAAAAACATTTGGTTTATTGATAAGTTTTATAATTATGACTTGGGTTCAAGCCTTGGAGCAACCACCTGTATACCAGTCATTCTTCTTCTATGTGCCATGTCCTTTCAGTCCATGTGCGTTCATGGTTTGCCACAACTTCCTATACTTTGCAACACTGAGTAAAGTTTGCTTTTTAGCTATTTCTCCTAATCCCTGTTCTGTCAATAATACAAAACACGTTATTTACATATTAGTACAAGTGAGGATATTGCTTGTACCACTGGCCCCAAATTGTAGTTACTTTTTTTTTCAAGTAACTCTAAGGTGAGTCCATTTAACTTCCTTGAGGATACCCAATATTTCCCCACTGTAAGAGAGAACATCTCTCTCAGTGGTGTTGATATTAAAAAGATATTACACAGTAACTCCAGTGTCAGTTCATCTCCTTCAAACTTTCTCAGTTGTATCTGATTGATATGTCTTTTATGTAGGCACACATTTCCCTTGTTTATAGATTTCTCCTGCTTCCCATTTCTATCTGCCAGCTCAGTAAACATGAAATAACATCAGTTCATCTTTTTGAAATGATTGTATTGCTATAATATGTATCTTAGAGCTTCCTGGCAGCATTTTATGAAATACAGTTGTTATTTTGCAGTTGAACATTAGTTCTACTGGCAAAGCTCCATCAATAGTGTTTGGGATAGGGGGTTGTCAATACACAGCCAAAATCTGCTGCAGTGTCTCTTCTTCTATTTCCATACAACTTGATTTTTTTCAGTGCTCTCTTAAAGGTTTCAACGAACCTTTCCACTTGTCCGTTTGACCTAGGGTGGTATGGTGAAGTGGACATGTGTTCAGTCATTTGGCATTTGCAGAATTCTTTGAAATCGGCTGAAGTAAACTGTGACCTGTTATCGGACACTATTGTGTCCGGGATCCCAAACCTAAAAAACAAATCCTGCAAGATGGTTATTGTCTCCAGGAATGTTGCTTTCCTGCATTTGCTTTTTACTGTTATTCTTGTAGTTATTGTTTTTGAAATATTCATTGCAGTTGTAATTGTTGTTGTTGCTGTAAAATCAGTTTTAATTCCTTCATTCAGCTGAAATGTTTTCATTGCTGCTTGACTGACAAGATACTGAATCAACACTGTTATAATGGTCAACGTATGGTAGTAATAAGAAAACTGAACAACAGTGTTTAAAACACTTTATTTAGACATTAATACAAGTAAGGATATTACTAATATAACTGACCACAAGTTGTAGTTACTTTTCTTTAAGTAACTCTTGGATAAGATCATTTAACTTCCTTGGGGATACCCAGCAGTGTAATAATTCAATATAACATATGGTGATTAGAAAAACTCTAGAGAGATTTTGAGCTATGATGTCTTGATAGCTGTCCATAGCTCTCTGACAGGATCTTGCATGTGAATAAATCTTTACACCATATCCTATAAATGCTCACTTGGGCATATTGGTGGTGAATGTGGTGGCCACATCATTCATAGGAAACTCCAGAATATATTCCTTTAGGGTGGACCTGATAAATGGTAACCTACTAGAATAAATTTATTGTTACTGCAAAGTTGTTGGTACAATGTTGGTCAATGGATTCTACCCAAGCTTTATGAATACAACCATACACCAATATTGAAACACTAGCAGCCTGCACAGTTGATAATTGGAGTGCATCTCCTCATGGTGTGTGTACCACATCATAACTCTCCTATCAGCCTGAAGCAACTGCAACCATGCTGAACCTTGTGAGTTCTTCATTTTACTGATGTTTCAAACCTATGCAAAACCATGTATCTGATGGTATTAACAGGGCCACCCTGGTGGACCTTCTGCTCTCCTATTCCATAGAAGCTAAAGAAAACTGAATTGATTTGCTATATATATATATATATATGGTATATATATGCATATATATATATATATATGGTGCAGTGAGTATAATTGGTGTTTAAGCCAGTGCTGCTTGTCAGTTACCACAGACAAGTTTCATCAGATTAAGATCATTAAGGACCTCTGGTAATGGGTGACCACTTGGGAATACCAGGTGCTGTAAGCTTGGATGTGTTGGTGTTGCATTGGTTAACGCTTGGAATTAGAAATTCCAGTTGTGTTTGTTATATTCACTTGCATGCAAATACTCTTGGGAAAAGGAAAGAATTCACCTCTTCACTCCCAAATTATGGGTTAATTAATGGAACTTGTATCAATAAGAATGATTATTATCTCCCAAAAATATTTGAAATCTAAAAATTTTTCTGAATTTAAATAACTTGTGAAAGTTTGATAAGCCGTAAAAAGTCAGTCAATAAAAAAATAAATCCTGCATTGAATGTGAATCAGTTTTGCTGACAATTCTAGCTAATTGTATTTGGTCATGATTAAAAGCACTATGCACTCCACAGCTCATAGTAATACCTTCCATTAGGTATTTGCAGTACATACATGACTAAAAATGTCAAATGTCACCACAATTTCAGAAACAGTATGTTCCATTCATCTGGCAATCACTATCACGCCTCCATTCAAACTTCAATAATTCGTGTTGTCTTGCTATGAGCAGCCTAGTCAGTGTTCATACTAACTCAGCAGATATCAGAGTACAACTGATATAGGTCTGGGTATTTCTATGATGTCATGTTACATTGGTGCCACTTATCATTATTTTTACAAACTTGTGACACATGGCTTTTGGCATGTTAGTGATTAATACATAAAGATAAACCTTTCAGAAATAGTAAAAAATTTGTCACAATTTTAATCACAGTAAAGATGATGATTCTTCATTTTATCTGAACTATTTTCACCAATTGAAATAATTAACCTTTAAGAAAAGAATTGATGTTATCTTACTAATGATTATAAGCCAAGTGTAACCATTTTAGGAACAATGATTTTAATGGAGAAAGTTCTAGAATCAAGGTGAGTATTATCATTCATGCCTGGTACTACAGTTTCCATGATTAATGATAACTTGTTTTTTAATTGATTCACTTGAAGCAAGGTTATAATGGCATTAAGATGCAAGAACCATCTTGGTGTAAAAGAGAATGAGATAGCTTCAGAAGGAATCTGAAACCAAATCCTAAAGAAGAAACAGGAGATAAACTTCTACTCCTGTTCAAATTACCAAGGTGTATGAACTAGATGATAAGTGAACCTATCTACATTTTTAAGTATGTTTCATGTTTGATGTCTTCCATAGATTTAGATCCCTTTAAGTGGTATACTTGTATAGAATTTTATATTTCTTTTAATTTAATTTGTAGTTATATATATATATATATTATATATATATATATATATATATACACTGATCCAGCTGATTGGATGAATTGACATGAATGTCAATTGTTTAATCATCTTACATTTCAGTGCTATTCTATATCTGTCATTTTGACGTCATTCTATTGAGGCTTTTGTGTTTCCTCTCCTCTTTGTACATGGTTATTAATCATCACAGTAACCCCACCTTATATAAAAAATACAGACAAAAAATTGATTTTTGTTTGTGGCATAAACATTTTGATTACAATTACTTAAATTTCCTGTTGTAGGTATTTATTTCCTCACACAATAATTTCCCCAGAATGTGAAGCCAAATTTATTACTAATAAATACTAATTTTCTTTTAGTTCATCTTTGATTTAAAATCTCAGAGTAAAACTAAGAACCATATTTTCATCATGTTCATGTTTACCTTACACTTTTAAATCTCAAGAGATTCAAGTAAATTTAGCCTTGTGTTAGTCACCTTAGATTTTCAAAAATGGATAGTCCCCTGGGGGTCTGTCTCCTGCAACAAGTGTGTCACGCCACATGCTACACACCCTCACTGAATCAGTAGAATATTAAGAAGGAGAAAAAGAAACAAGTTACCAACTTGGAATTACAAGTATTTTAAAAAAATGGTTGCCTAACAAAACACTCCATGTGATGAATGCAGGGTTAATATAAAAATGTCTGACACTTTTTCCAGACTTACTTCAACTTATTTTAGGAAGACCAGGTCAAATTAAATAACTTACTCTTTTCCTGAACCAATAGTTTTAAGAATCAGGAGCCATATTAAAATTAATTTTGTTGTTTTTTTTTTTTTTATGATCAACTTCAGATTATAGCTAGCATTTTTATTTAGTCACAGATAATTCCAGAAAGTCCGAGTTATATTACAACCCAAACTGTTCCATGAACCCACCTGTATTAAGATCATCATTGCAGGTTAATTTCATTTAATTAACACAAAAAAAAAATCTCTTCATCGGAACACTTTTCTCTAAATCAATATGCTTCCAAAAAATACTCAACCATTTAAAATGCTTTCCTAGTTTTATATATTTGTTTTATTTTGTTTTAGGCACAATTCCAAAATGCTTATCTCTGGTGGAATCAGCTGGTGTTTGCATAAAAACAGGTCAAGAAATTAATTTATGAAAATATTGAACCAAAGCAATATTTATCATTATTTTTCCTACATCTTGTCATCAACAGTTTGCAGCTGCCAATTCGATCAACATTTCATTTGGTGACTTCCCCCTCCTCAGATAGCTGTGGCAAAGAACTTGCTACAATAAAAAATGAGCACCACATGAATTGTGCCATTTTGAAAATGCTCTAAACTGGTCTTCTGACCGCTTTGAATATACGCTCCTTTAGCGCTAGAGGGCGTCGTCAGTGATATTCTAGAAAAGGATCATTGGACAGTTTTGGGTCTTTCAAACATCATACTGACCTCACCAAATTGACCCTTTCAGAGCTGATCAGACTCTGAAACGCCCTATAAAAAAAATGCTTGTTTGTGCTGACTTTTATAAGAATACCCCGTAATCTCACATTTGATTGGAGATTGACCAACAGCAAATCACAACGGTGCGAGATCTATTTAAGCCGTTTACGGGTAATTTTTTATTTTTTAATTTTTATTTTGGTGGACACCCCCTCATCGGATACTTAGAAGGTAATTATGTTTTCCGTTTTAACTTCCCTCATGTTTCATTTCACCAGCAATAATTACTATATACAGAGATAAGAAATACAGCCTTTGCTTATAAATAAAACCATTTTAAAACTTTACGAATAATAATGTATGTATAAGAAATAAATAAATTACAGCGAGTTAAAAACCGAGAGATCTTATAAATTACATAAAAACATCTAAGACATGTTGACGAATAAAAAAAAAAGAAAAAAAAGAATGAAATAGAAATAATGAAACGTTTAAAACATATAAACGATAAAAAAAAAATAATAATCTCGTTTACGCGATTAAAATGAATAAATACAGCGAATTAAACCGAGGATGCTGATAAAAATCTTAATGACACGTTTAAAACATGTTGACGAGTAAAACCATAATTATTTGGCCTTTAATAAATTAATTCTGATCATGCTTCTTTTCTCATAACATTGGCATTCAACATATGAAGTACTCAAGACTGGTTTATCAGCTTATCAACGTCAGACATTTGTTTTTTAATCAGTTCATCCCAAGCAGAGTGATAATGACAGTAAGATGCAAAAGTGGGGGGGCTGCTGGGAGTGAAGGAGAATGAAAAGATTTTAGAAAAAAACTGGAAACCTACTCCTAAACAAGAAACCAAGGATAGACATCTACTCCTGTTCAAAAGAACCAGATGATAGTTGTTTACATTTTGAAACATCAGTGTAGATACAGGGTGAAACCAATAAATTCTCATCTAAATTACACAAAAATAAATATAACACTGATATCTTATTTTAACAGATATATTTACCAAAATTACACAAAAAAGGAAGAAAACTTATCAAAATATTTGCCATGAAAATATTTATAGAAAAGACAGAAGTAAGCCATGAGGAAAAGTGACTGAAGTCAAGGTGCCAGGTCAGGACCAACAATATTACAAACCCTTCACCTTGACGGCATAATTAAACTCCTTCCTATCTACAAATATTTCCATAATATGTGTGGGATTTTAAACAAGGAAATGCCTGTAAGTTTCTCTTTTTGGTATTTTTTTGTTGAAGAAGTTTAACACAACCCTTCATAGATGATGAATTTTTCCAATATGAAGGTGATAGCTTACATCAGTAAAAATGGCAGTAAATTTAGGCAAAAGAAAAGATTATAATTATAGAGATTAACAGTATCATTGTATGATATATTTAAAAGACTGATATCTTCCTTTCCTAGTGATAGCATATTGAAAGATTATAATGTAACAACTGGATGTTACAGGTTTAAAATGGATGAGATTTCTTTTGGTCACCATTTTAGAGTGAGAGGTGTTATTTTATAATAGATACAGTTGTTAAAGTATTCTGATGAAGAATTTGAGAAGTTTCAGAAGAAATAAATTTCAACATGTGGAGGAACTTTACATATATCTTTATACAAAAAACAACAAATAAAAGAGGAGAAAATTATATTTACATGTATGCAAATAGTTCAAAATAAAAGTAAAGGAAACATCTATGTACTTAGCTGTAGCAAAAGAGTGTGCAGATGCATTAAATTTTAGTAGTTCATCACATTGGGAAAAGAAATTTCTCCAGAGGGAACAAGATGTATTGTTATCACTGTTACATCTAGAATATATGTCTATACCAAAAATATGAAATGTTTACAAGCAACCAAGATTAAGTATTAACAATTGAAAATTATAAGTCTCACTTATAAAATAATATTTTTGCATATTTAAATTATATACATCTACCATTGTTGTCATGATAGGTAATTTTTCTTGAGGGCTTTTGCATTTTTGAGTACCTGCACTAAAATTAAAGAGTAATAATATATTTTCCTGTAAACAAGAGAGATTTATGGTAAGATTTTCTTAGAATTTTAATTTAGTATCTCTGTAGCTAAAATATTAAAACTTTATAACTATTTTACTATAAACTATCCAATTATTAAATATTAAAAATAGTAAAATTATATTAAATATTAAAATTATTAAATATTAAAATATTAAAACTTTATAACTATTTTACTATAAACTATCCAACCTTTACTAGAAGATATTTTTGTGAATTTATTCTTCATAAAAAAAACTTCATTAAGTCTACTTGTAAATTTTCAGGAATAAAAGATCATATAGCTTCTTAGCTTATTGTGTTGAAAAGCCACAGACACACAGAAAGAGAGAAAATGCCGTTTATATATTAAATCCCAGGTTTAATGTTTCATTTGATAGGTTTCCAGCATCTAAATATTCTATTGGTAAGGATTTGGATGTTTGACATCATGAAGCAACAGGATTCACTTTATTAACCCCCTGTTTACAAGCCCAATAAAAACCCACCAGCTGATTTACCACATTTCTGTTCTTTGATGATGTGATAATGTCACTTCTAATGTCAATTTCTCACTATTAATTGTTTTACTGGTAATAGCTTTTACCAAAATCTTATCCCCAAATTGCTGGTGCTGTTTAACTGCAGACAATGATTAGAGCCCGAGTGGGAGGATATCAGTGAGGATGCAAGGTCACTTGGAGGGGGTGGGGGTGGTGGGTTTGTGTGTTTGGTTCATTGGCTGACTGGAGTCATTCTGTTTCATCACTGACTTAAATAAACTTAAGCAATAATAGATAATTCTCTCTAATTTTATGCTATAATCATTTCAACCCATAAAATCATTTTAAATCAGATCGCAATTTTCTGAGCCCAAAACTATTCTGCTAATGAATAGATTATTAATTAAGAATTCTTTGTCAGTACTTACATATTTCAGAAACAAAATGTATTGATAACATTTATTTAAATGCTGAGTAATTTATCTGTCTGTAAATGAGATTTGTAATTTTGTTTTCTTCTGAATAACGGACTGCATGATCAATGTCAATAAAATTTGTATCAGAAACACTTGGATTAACTAATGAACCAGCATTTATGTTACTATACAGCATTGTTACAATGATCTACACTGATATTCCTTAAATATAAATCAAGCAATGACAAAGCTACAAGTGACAAATTTTACTAATTAGAAACTCAGTCATCATAATTTTTTCTCACTTATTGAAGTGTTTTAATAGGGAATGTAAAATGTTTAACTAAAATCTGAAGGTGTATTCAAATAGTCAAGGACACCTTTCAAAAGCTAAGTAGAGTATTAAGAAATAGGAAAATTTTCTTAGAAACAAAGAATGCTGAACTGTTATGTAATAAGGGTCCTCTAAATATAGCAGTTAATGCAGGACAATCTCCTCATAGATGAAGAAGAGAAATGTGGTTCTACAGAAGGATGGTGAGCATACCACAGTTTAAACATATGAATAATGAAGAAGTTTTTAGGAAAACAGAGACAAAATGGACATATACTTAAAATCAAAAAGAGATAGTTAAGATTTATGCAACACATAATGAGAAAAGATGGAGAATTTGACACTGACAGGTCATACTAAACGTAAGGAAGGTTTGGTTTGATTTATTTTATGACATATCAACATCAATGGTTTATTTAATGATGACAAGATTTTTATTGCTGGTAATGTTTGTTTTTTTAAAATATATTGTTAATAATTTTTTTTTTTTCAAAAAATGTATTTCTAGTATTAAAACCTATTTCTACATAGTGTTTTGACCCCCGGTTTGTAGGAGTAGTGAAAAGAGAAACCTTACTAAGTGCTAAAAAGGATAGGAAGTTCTGAAGAGCCATGATCACCCTCGTCCTGAAGGTGCACAGCACATAGAAGAAAATGATGTTAGTTTTGAACATAGGTAAGACAATAAGTTTGTTGTTAGATAATGACAAAAAACATTTATTTTAAAGTATATATTTTTGACATAATCAACATTATTGTAAATTCACTTAGTGCTTCACTATTAATCACATAGACTGAAAATTTCGGATCAGAATACTAATAATTCTGTCAGGTTATCAAGCCAACCTCATGAATTTGAATTAATTTTGTTCATGTTAACCCAGATTCCTTTGTTAACAAATCACTGAAATATTATTAGAGATGCCAGTAGAATATCAGATATGAGAAACAATATTAAAGTGCTTGTTTACCTCACAAACATTCTCTGAATATAAGAGCAAATATTAAAAGCATAAGTGCCAACATTGAATATTATTGACATTATTGTAAGAAGCAAAAAATATTTTTTTAAATTCTAAATCACAATGGCTAAAATTAAATGAAGCATTTTTTAGAAACAAAGACTTTAGTATTTTCATTGTATGAAACGAATTAATTTTGTAATTGGTCTTGATATGCAGTTACATATTGAATTTAAAAATTGATTGCATAATTTAAAATGAACTCAGGCATTTTCAGAGACGAAAATATTTGCAAAATATTAACAGTTTAGAATTTGTATTTCCTGCAAATTCACTCTTCTTTGAAGATGTTGTCTCATGAAGAGGAAGTTTGATAAGCAAAAGGAGCCAAGATCCTAAACAACATTTAAAAGTTAAAGATTTGCTTCTTCCTTTCTCAAAGAATGTTTTCAGCTTTGCAGTCAAAGTGAATAAAATAAATAAAAATGATCACAAAAGCAGCAGAAATGAGTCCAATTTTCAACCTTACCCTAAACTGACCAAAAGAGTAATCAGTTTAGTTTCATTTCATCCCAATCAAGTTGAGAATGCTACTAATGTGCAAGGAGTTACAGGAAGTGAAAGTGTAGATTGGGTAATAGGGAAGGTTGATGAAAGGATGAAAGATAAAAAAGGGATTCAAGAAGACAGAAGATGATGATTGATGTTGTATTTAAATTTTTGAAGATTATAGTTATCAGAGAAGCAAGTAAATGGAAGGGAGTTCTACAGGTCGGAAGTCCAAGAAAAGAAACTGTTGAAGTAGAATTGGTGCTTGCATTTAGCTATTTCAACAGAAAATGTTGGAACCTAGATACTAATCTAGTAGTATGCTTAAATTCATGTAGTCGAGGCACCTGGGGAAAAAAACTTGTCAGAGCATTTACCATGAAAATATTTGTAGAAAAGACAGAGGGAAGCCACATCACATTGGTGAGAAAATGATTGAAGTCAAGAGGTCTGGTCAGGGACAACTACATTGCAGAGTGTTATTTAGATTTTCTTAAGAACCTCAAGATGAATAGCAGGAGCACCAAACCAGATATGCCAACAGTATTTAATGCATGGATGAATGGTAGATTTGTAAATGTGGAAGATGAGTTTTGATAAGAAAAATTTTCTGGCACAATACAGTGACCCAACTTTCCTTGCAGTAGATGAAACTATTGATTTGATATATACATACATATGTGTGTGTGTGTCTGTATATATATATATATGTCAGAAAGTGTATGTCTATATATATATATATATATATATATGTATATGTAACTTTAAATAAAGACAATTCTGTGAGTGTGTTTGGTCAATGAAGTGCTGACAATTTCTTGGCCCAGCCTACTTGACAAAATCTCATTAAAAGACCAAACATCAATTTTTTTTTCAAGAATTCTTTCTTGTCAAGCCCAAAACTTTTCAGCATGTATGTGATATATATGTTTTCATACATACATACATATATGGGAGTGGTTGGTGAAAGGTCAATCAGTTCCTTCAACTTCCCAAAATCAGTGTTATGTTTTGTCATTGATTTTGAGAAGTGGGTCAGGTTAAGAAATTTTCAGCACCCACTCAAATATATATATATATGTGTGTGTGTCCATGCTTTTATATAGTTGTGTATATGGTTATACATGTGTGTGTATGTGTGTGTGTGTGTGTGTATATATATATATATATATATATATATATATATATACACACACACATTATAGGCATGTATATATGTAGGTATGTGTATATATATATATATATGTGGTATACAGACAGATGCAATTTTGATTCAGAGACAAGAAAAAAAGTTGAGGAATGATTATCTCTCTTTCGTATTAAAGCTAAGAAAAGTAATGCATTTGATTAAAAAGATAAAAGTAAAAATGAAAAAGTGCTTGTGAGACTTTCTTAAAAAGCAGTTTCTACCATCAACAGAATGTGACAGTTTTATTTTCAACAAGGAGTGACACAATGACAATTGAAAAAAAAATTGTACAATAAAAGAAAATGCTTGAAGAAATTGGAAATTACCTCTAAAGTCATCATCATTTTTTATTATTAATTTTTACTTTTCATTCTAGAATTTATACTATTCTTTTATTTAAATTGTTTGTTCAGTTATTTTCTCTAATTTTTTTTTATCTCAGATTTTCTTTTGTTATTAATTCATTCAAGTTGTTTTATTCTTTTCTTTTATTCAACTTTTCTTTTATTGCAGTAATTTATTCCTTTTGATTCACTTAGTTTATTTTATTCTATTTTAGTAGTTTACTTTCATGTTCTTTTGTTATCATTATTTATTAGATACTGTTGTTATTTTTTATTGTTCAAGTAGTATATACTCTCATTCTTTTATTTTTCTAATTACTGTCATAATCTTCTTCCTCAAATTGTCTTTTCTTTTATTCTCAGAGTTCATTCTTCTATTTTACTCTTTTGTTACTTAGTTCAAGTCAGTTAACAAACAATTCTTATTTTGTGATGGAATATATTCCTTTGTGTAAACTGGACTTTTTCAAATGTATGATTCTTTCTGTATTTCAATTCATCATTCTGATGATGTTGTTTTGGTCCTCAAACAAATGGTTTGAATCCTGCACTGTCTTATCCAGTATTTGAACTCCTAACTCCAAGGGACATAATTAAAGCTTATCACTTTGTAGTTCTAATATTTCGGCCATTGAACACTCCAGCCTTCTTCAGGTGGTTAAATGTCAAACTGATTCCTTTATTTCACTCACTGGGGTAGAATGTTCTAGTTCCACATGCTATGTTTCAATGGATGTCATTTATCAGTTAACTACCCTCTCCAAGTTATGCACTGTCTTAACCGGGTATTGGACTCACACTCTTTGGGTTCTGTCACTGAAATTCATACACTGATGCCCTCAAGGACACATGGCCAAATGGATAAAAGCGTTGGTTAGATCCAGTGACAGGACCCAAAGAGTGTGAGTTCAATACCCGCTTAAGGCAGTGGAGAACGTTCAGAGAAAAATTAACAGCAGATAACTGATAACTGACATCCATTAAAACATGGAACTAGAACAATCTATCCCAGTGAGCGAAATAAAGGGTTCAGTTCAACATTCCAATCACCTGAAGAAATATGGCGACAAAGATGAGGACAATTGTCCAAATAATGTAAATAGTATCTTCGTCATTCTTCTTGATCTGACTGAGAACATTTCAGCATCTTGCTTTTCTCTGAGAGTTCTTCTAATAAAAAAGAACAAATAGTAGCTCTTGGAGAATTCAGCGTTTCATTTCTGATATTCAATATTTTTACATTTATACATTGACTGTTTTGTCTTAGTCACATTGGAGCTGTTCTATGATCCATCTTTTCTTGCATGTTTGTTACATCTGGTAACCTTCTAGAAATGTCAGACAGAATTGTTTATTTGATCCATTTATTTATCATTTCCAGAGAAATTTGGGCTTATGACCATATCACATTGAAGCACTGATCATTGTATGATCACTAGAGTTAAGCAACATTGAATCTGGTTAGTATTTAGATGGTTTACCACTTGGGAATATCAGGTACTGTAAGGTTGGATGTTGCAGGTGATGCAATAAATAACAGATTCAAACTGGATATCAAAGAGCCAAGATCTGATTCCAGTTGTGTTCATTATATATTCAAATACCTATGGGAAAGGTATTAATCCACCTCTTCTTCCCACATCTATGGGTTAATTTGTAAGAATTGTGTAAATAAATCGCTATTATCTCAAAAAAAATCTTGCAATCTAAAAATATTTTCTGGCTTTAAATAACCTGCAAAAGGTGGTTAAACTGTAAAAAACAAATCAACCCAGAGAAATTTTAGAACTTCAGCAGTCATTTTACTGAGAAATATTTCTGTATTACTGAATATGACTTCCAAGGAACCAGAAGATGTGTGGGTGGTTTAATGGATCAGTCAGTTATGCGCCATGCATGATACATGCTTAGGCAATCATGTGTCTTTCGATACATGACTGACGAGGCAGATTTTTTAGCTGGGAGGAGAAGAGGAGGATTCATACCTTTTCCAGTGTGAATGTAATGGATCCAAATGGAATTCAAAATCAGCTCTCCAATACTTCAATCTGAGCCATTATCAATTACCCCACAGTGCTTGCTGGAGAGCTGCTCAGAATGAGAAAATGGAGAGCCAATTTTGAATTCCAATCGGGTTCATTAGAATCATATAAACACAAATACCCTTGGAAAAGGTATGATTCTATCTCTAACCCCCATCTATGAGTTAAATAGTAGGAACTGTATCTGGAAAAATCATTGCTTTTCTCAAAAGATTGTTTTTGTTTTGCTCACAAAAAAATGAATTCTTACAATTCAAAATCTGTTTGAACTTTAAATAACCCCCAACGATTTGATAAGCTGTAAAAATCAAATCACTCAATCCAAATAAACTATCACAGAGCTTTTAACCACTAGCCTGTGTCTTGGAGAACACTCAGTTTAAAACTATATATGATCTTTGCTATTGTAGTTAACAGTATATAAGAGCTTCTATTTAAACTTAATATTACACGATTCCGGAGTAAGGTTAGGTACAAGTACTTAGATGTCTAGAGCATCTAAGTAAATATTAGTTTTGGAGATACTTCAGCTTTGCATTTACAACTCAGAAGATAGCTTTTGAGCCATTTTTCTTCTAAGAACAAGGAACTTATATGTCTATAGTAATTTATGACTCGTGCCTTCCAAAGTTAAGCAAAATATTAAGAAGCACAAAAATTTTGTTAGAGACAAAGAAAAGAATACTGAACTGTTACATAATAACAGTTCACCTATATGGCAGTGAATGCTGGACAATCTCCTCACAGATGAAGAAGAGCCTTGAAGCAACAGAATGTGGTTCTACAGAAGGATACTGAGAATATCATGGACTGAACATGTGAGCAACAACAAAATTTTAGAGAAAATAGAAACAAAAAAAAACACTAATAATTAACATCAGAAAGATAACTGAAATTTGTAGGGCATATAATGAGGAAAGAGTGAATTTAACACTCACAGACATTATTGAATGCAAGAGGGATATATGAAGACAGGGAATAACCTACCTAGGCTTGTGTAAATGAATGGCAGAACAAGATTTAGAAGAAATGGCAAAAAGAGAATATTTAATAAGAGCTACAAAGGACAGGAAATTGTGGAGAGTCATGATCGCCAACATCCTGAAGGATACAGCACATGGAAGAAGAAAATGAAGAATTGTTTGCTTATAAATGCTAAGCAATAGATACTTGAGGAAAACCAAAACATCATGATAAAGACAATAGGAATGAGGAAAATGATCTGAAAATACAAGCACAAAAGAAATGAATTCAACATCTGCTTAGTTAACGAAATAATGAAAATAACATTTATATATTTAACAGAATTACACAAAAATATTTTTAAATACTAAAGAGTAAATTTATTCAATAAAATTGCCATTGGCTTCAACCACAGCCTCCAGATGACTTTGAAATCTCCTGCATCTCTTCTGGATGGTCACCTTGTTTAAATTGACAAATTCTGCCATAATCTTTGTCTTCAGTTCATCTTTGATTGTGAATCCTCTGCATTATCCTCAGATTGATACCCAAACACTCTGAAATTCATATTGAAATTTCTGGTGGAGTGAATTGCATCATGGTGCTCTTTCTCGCACAGATGGTGCCCAACTGACCCTACTATACTGTGCAGCTGATAAAATCAAAAGCAGCATACATGCACGAAATTAAAGAATATAAAATGGCGACAATTTACCCATCGCACCCTGTAAATTTTTTTTTTTTAATCGTTTTACCCCAAGCAAGGTGGAAATGCCACTAGTATGTGGGGGGGGGGGGGTTACAGGGAGTGAAAGTGAGAGAAAAGAATGTGTAAATGGAGGACTGAGGAAAGGACAAAAGTTGAACGGGATTCAAAAAGACAGAAGATGGCAGTTTACATTGCATTTAAATTTTTGAACATTGTAGTTATCACCGAAGCAAGTCAACAGAAGGGAGTTCTACAGGGAAGAAGTGCAAGATAAAGAAATATTGGAATAGAAGTGGCAGTTGCATTTAACTATTTCAACAGTAAAAGGGTGGGACCTAGATGCCAATCTAGTAGTACACTTTGATTCGTTTTTAACCTAGGGAAGGTTACTGAATAGAATAATCAAATGAAGGTTGGCAATGAATGATAATACTTAGGACAAGAACAACACATATAAGATTCGCCAGGGACATGTAGAAGAAGTAGTCAACTGCTAGAAGTGAATCAAATGAATTCTACAATGAATCTCCAACTGCAGATCAACATGCAGTATTTACTACTGTATTTGTGTGAATGGGGACATACCCATTATTGTCTGTAGGTATGTTACAACTGATTCATGTAGTCACCTGGGGAAAGAAAGCTTGTCAGAGTAGTTGCCATGAAAATATTTGAAGAAAAGACACAGGGAAGCCGCATCACATTGATGAGAAAGTGACTGAAGTTGAGATGCCAAGTCAGGATCATTTACATTGCAGATCCTTCTTTGGATTTTGTCAAGAATCTTGTGATGAATGGCAATAGCACCAGACCAAATATGGCAGCAGTATTCAGTGCACGGACAGATGCTAAATTTGTAAATGTGAAAGATGAACTCTGACAAGAAAAGTTTTCTAGCATGACCCAACTTTCCTTGCAGTAGATGCAGCTATTGATTTGATGTAGTCACTCCACTTCAAGTCAGTTGAGAACATGAGGTTTATCCTGTTAATGCAAGCTCTCAAAATGAGAACAAGACAATAAAATGAAGTTATATTGCAACAGTATCAGATTACCAGTTCATACAGGTGCCATCAGTTTGTCACATAGTTTTCTCTTTAAACTGGAATATTTTCTTGTGTTGGAGAAAAACCATTGTTATTCTTGAAAAAGTGTCAATGCAATATTCATTCACAAAAAAGAGAATTATTTTTATACTCCAAAAAGTATTTGGCATTAAATAACCCCAAATTAGTTGATAAACTGTTGCTTTGGGAATGCTTGTTGTGTTTATGTAGAATACACATGTCTCCTGGTACTATTTTTCCCATAACAATTATTGCAGACTCAAATATGAGTCCAAGTAATAAATGTGTAACACTAAACAATATAAAATAAACAACAATGCATGTATTAACAAAAGTATTAAAATAACAATAAATGATGAATATATTTAAAGACGAGTTTCAGAAAGCATTTATATTAGAGAATGTGTGTGTGAAGCTTGTGTAGGCAATGTAATAGACACATATGTAAAAAGTACAAAGACCATGAGAGAAAAGTTAGTCAGTGGAAATAAATGTTCCCCAATGGGGGACACTTTTTCACTCACTTGTGACTACATCTTCTAGCCAGATTTGTAAAAGAGGATAGAGAATCAGTGAGAATATCTTTGCCTATTTATAGGCTTAAGGAGTGTCCCCTATCAGCAGACATTTTAGGAAAGTTAAGTGGGATAACCCATGCTGTAAAAAAAAGTATCAATCAATATTGCAATATTGTATTGAAAAGATATATATGTATATATATATATATATATATGATAGATTGTAAATGAGATATAACTGTGATTGTTTGAATATTTTTTTTTGTTTTGAAAGAAGTTTGTTTATTTGCATATTTAGTGACATATGAATTCCTCATGGGTCATTTAATGCCAAAATTTATTTTTGGGGGGAGTATTAGCAATTTCTTTTACAAAAATGTATTACTGGTAATGTTTTTTTCAAAAATATCTTGCTTGTAATTTAAAAAATTGTACTTTCATAGTTTTTGTTTTTATTTAGGGATAGACTATTTGACCATAGTTGGGACCCTAACAAGTGCTACCACCCCATGTCAGGGTGGACCTCGGAAGAAAAGCAATTAAGAGGTAGTTCCATGTTCATCAAATATTTCCAATCTGAGGCCTTGCTGCCAGATGTAGTTTATCATCATACCAAGGATGAAAAAGTTAGTCTAGTGTGCTGTGCACAATGTTACAAGTGACATCAGGAAGGTCAGAGGTTAGAGCATTGAAAACATGGAGATAAAGAAAATGAAGATGAAGAAAAAGTTTATAAGTACATGGCAGTTAGTAACTGCAACAGCATGAAAAAGGCTAAAGGCATGAACACTGATAAAAAAAACAGGGATGAGGAGAAGTATCAATGTATAATCACAAGTTTTCAGTCTATTGATATTAATATGGTGTGGAAAATGTTTAGTTTGAAAATAAGCTTTGATAACATTTGAAACTATCAATAGATGTATCTCAGATTTTGAAAGGACGACATGCTATTCAAAGTGAAACTTTTCTTCATAAATTTGTCCTGGGTATGGTGATAAACTACATCCAGTTCCAGGGCAAGACGATAAACTATGTCCAACAGCAAGGCCTCTGATCAAGAGGTTTTGAGGAGTGTGGAACAACCTCTTAACTGCTGGTGTTCTCAGGTCCACCCTGACCCGGAGTGGTAGCACCTGTTAGGGTCCCAGCTATGGGCAAATAGTTAACACCCAAACTTGTGTAAAAATAGGTTTAATACTAGAAATACTTTGTAATAAAAAAATTATTACCAGCAATAATTTTTGAAGAAAAATTATTATCAGAATACTTTAAAAAAAAAATACCAGCAATACAAACAGTTATACATTCTTTGAAAAAATATAGACTTCTTCAAAGAAAAATGTTCCCAGAAATAGATTTTTGATGAAAAATATATTAGCAGCAATGAAAATTTTGTTGGCATTAAATAACCCATTGAGGTTGATATGCCGTAAAACAAAATAAACCAAACCAAACATTTTCTTCATAAATGTGTTATCAGTCTTATTTTCTTTATAGACTAAATGATAATGTGTGTCACCAATCTGGTTGCTATCCATTTTATGGTTCTCTGTTTCCTATTAAGTAATCATAATGATGTTTGTAGGTGTTCTCTGAATATTAGCTATTGATTATGTTTAAGAAGTGTGATTGTCCCAAACTAGTGGAAAACCTGAGTCGGTCAGTTAGAGATTAGTGATTCTTACATGAAAGTGTAGCCATTGCTTAAAAATCACAGAGGCCAGAAGATAAGTAGCTGAGAAAAGTCATTGGCAACAATCTTCAGACAAAAGTGTTGACTTAATGATCCTTATTGGCTTCGCTTATCATGATGATCCATAGCCAATTTGATCTACTTCATATTACATCAGTGCATCCTGGAGATTGTAAGTGCCTTCAACTCTAAATGATATTCTGTTTGAGAAGCACTGAAGCTTGAGCTTTGCATCTTTATTGTTCATCCCCACTTTAATTCATCTCCCCCCTAGATCAACAAATAGATAGGTAGATAGAACCCTTCAAAATCAGCACAGAGACTAAGTCAGTCCTTATCAATTTGCTTTGCTCATCAAAGAAGATATGGAGAGAAAATGATTAGGAGCTATACTGCCTCCCATTAACCTGTATGAACGTACTTCATATCTCATTATCCTGGCTCAAATATGGAGATGCAATTTGAACTCTAGTGGTCAGGCCACAGTTACAGCTTAACATTAAGTCAGTTTTCCACTTAAATGAATGGCAATATAAATTGGTAAAATTATAGTTAAATCTCCACCATCATAATTTCTTAATAATTTTCACTCTATTTGAAGAGTCTTTTAAAACCCAGGAAATCACCTTTTCTTTTCCTTTTTTTTTGGTGAGGGAGCTATAAAATTATATAATTTGGTAGTAAAGTCTTTTGAGTATGCAAAATAAAACTATTTATAGTCTCACCTTAGTGAGACTTACGACCAGGTTTTAGATTATCAGAAAGTCATGTTAAGAAAACTTTTACAAGTTCTCAAGTAACTTGTTGGATAGCATTTAAAGTCTATGGGTATATAAAACCTTTTATAATATTATTTAATGCCATGTCTTTTCAGTAATTTGTAATGAGTCATGATTACCTACATCCCAAAGAGATATGGCTCTCTATAGATTACTATTTTTTTTTATTATCGGTAAGTTCCCATGTCTTTTTGTGAATAATAATGAATGATTTCTCAATGCTGAAATTTTGCATTTTGTTTCTGTTTGATTGATTCTACCTTGCTATTTAAAGTGAGGCTGGTGAGGGAAGAGATGAATTCAAAAAGTTTTTTGACGTAACGGAATTTAAATTTGGCTTGCCAATTCCACTTTTTGCACTGTTAAACATTATACTCCCCATATATTTCAGCAGGACAAATTGTTGGATAGAACATAAAATATTATAGGAGTTTCATCCATGTGTCCTATTTGGTCCTGTTCAAAATCACTTTCTTTTGGTGCCTTTTTTTGTAAATGTATGGAATTCTAATATTTTTAGAGAAAAAAAAAATGTCTTATATACAGTCCCAGATTTATATGTGGCCCAGCATAGGCTTCAGCCCAGGGGCCACAGGACTAAAGAGGCTCCCAAATGTCCCTAGTACTGGGTTTCTAATAAAACTAAAAAGAAATAAAGGTATAAGAATTGAGTGGAATTGTTAATTTTTCAAATTTAATGAGGGCCCTTTGAACTAATTTGAAACAATTTAGGGTATTTGGGCCTCTCTAGTTGGGGTGGGACTTTGAAGGAACCCCATTCAGATTTTGATGCATCTTTTTTGTATACATATAGATTTCTGATGTAGCTACATCTAAAAATACATATTTTTATAGACATGGCGAAGTGTCAACATACGTAATGAAGGGACCCACAAGTTCTATTAATCCAGGGTCTTCTTAAGGCTGAAATCTGGGTCTATGTATTCATCATCAGTTATGGAAATATTTCTGAAATTTTAATTTTTCTTAAGTGCATCTTCATATTCCACTCCTAGCATTTTAAAATGAAATGTATTATAAAATTTTTAAATGAAAAATCTAAAATATAGGAATAATTTTTCAATTATTTCACTATTTCTAAATTAATATGCAGTTAGATTAAATAAGTGATAATGTGAGATTTTAATTACCAATTAAACTGATATATTCAAGAGGTTTATCTAAAGCTTTTTGGCCTGACCAACAAGGCCTGCCAAAAAATCCTGTTTGGTCATTGTGTCACACTTTTGAAAGGGAGCTAGATCAAAAATTCCCCCCTGCTGCCTATCTCTCTCTCTCTCTCTCCCTCTAATATATATATATATATATAATGAATCAACAGTACAGAATGTCAGTTTTACACCTTAAGTGATCATTAGATCATGTGTTACTTCTCTTTATATAGGTTCTCTCACTATATAGGTTACTGGGGGCTTAGGAGAAAGAGAAAGTGGGAAGCTGATTTTTTTCATATTTTTGTTTAGAGTTTATATTTTTATGTTTACATCCTAATCTTAAGTTGTTTTATTTATTTTTGTTTATTCTTTTGTCGTCTCTTTGCTTCTAAAGTGCTATTTGTTTTGAAAGAAAGTTCATTAGTTGAGGGTTAAATGTTTATTTAATCATGATGTATTGTGTTACCAACAACCACATCGTGACTCCAAAGACCAAACAACTAATAATCTTTAACCTACAAGCAATAAACTTTCTTTCAGAGAAAATGAACTTTAGAAATAAAGAAGCTTTATTTCAAAACCTGATTGTAATGTTTATTTCTGATGTCATTGGTGGTTTGGAACTCTAAAAGCACGAAGCCACATCTCCCAGGGATCTGATGTTTTTGGATCTGATAAATAAAATAAACAAGCACAAGGTCAGTATTATAAGTAATCTAAAAGTATTAGCCTTAAACAAAAAAATCTAGAATTAATACTTTCCCCCTTTCTCACTTTTTATTTGCTCTCAGTATAACAGCCTACACAAAGAGGAGTAATACCTGGTCTGATAATCATTTAAGGTGAAGCAAATTTTAAGCAAAATCTATGGTATATATATATATATATATATATATATATATAGGAATCAATCTTTTATACATGTATCATTAAATGAGATAGATTTTTTTTTATTGAGTTTTACTTTTATGCGAACTAACAATGTGTAGAAGCTGTCTATAGTGATGACTGTTCAAAGCAGTTTCACCTAATTCTTTGACCATTTTTAAGGGGTTTATTGTTTTTTATATATATATATATATATATATATATATATATATATATATATATATATATATATGAGAGCGAGAGAGGGAGATATGTGCATATTTTAAATCAATTTTCTTATAATCTAAAATAACAGGAAAGTGATGGAAATATCATTAAGAACTTATTAAGTCTTGGAACATCATAAAGAAATGACTATATATGTTTCAGATAAAAAGAAATTTTTAGTTTATACACTACACTTTTTTCTTCACTTAAAATTAATCAGTACATGGAGATGACTGAAGCATTTTAACAACAAATACATTTTTTTTTAATTCTGATATTTATAAAACAGACCAAAAATGTTAACTGTGTATTTGTGTTTTATGGACAGATTTGAAAAGTTACAGTTTAAAGTTTACTTGGAACACATTTGGAAAGTATTTATAGAAAAGGCACAAAAAGGTAACCTTATGGCAATGGGAAAGTGATTAAAGCTGAGCTGCCAGATCAGGACCAATAATATTGCTGATTCTTCTTTGGATTTTATCAAGGAGCTCAAGGGCACCAGACCATATGTGGCAGCAATATTCTAAGCATGGGCAGATGGTAGACTTATAGATATGTAAGATAGATTCTGGAGAGAAAAATTGTCTCACATGATGCAGTGAACCAACTTTCTTAGCAATTGATTCAATATAGTCTTTCCACTTCATGTCAGCTGAGAATTTAGGTGATATAGCAAAAAGATAAACTTTATTATTAAAAGGGCAGGAAGTTGTGGAAAGCCATAGTCCCTGTTTTCCTGAAGAGACACGGCACATAGAAGAAGAAAAATTTGAATTCTTATCACTAAATTCCATATGAAGATACATACATTAATATTTTTCCTTAGAATAAATAAAATCTGATATATCTGGTAAAAAAAAACAAAGCAAAACGAACTTATTTTCTGGTATTTGCTTCCAAAAATTAAAACATAAAATGGACTATCATGACAGGTTTAAACGATTGATGCAATTTTTTTAAAGAATTTGTAAGAAACATCTTTCCCATGATTGTAACCAGTTTGGGGTGAGGAGAGCTAGGGTGATTAAATCATTTGCCCCTCCCTAGTGTAAATATAATATAAGCTAATTTTTGTATTCAAATGTTTACTCAGAACAGACAGAAAGGCCACCCCAGACTCCCACTCAAATAAATCTGACAGCAGGTTTGATCTTTAACCAAATTAAATGACAAGTTAAAATCCAAAAATGTGAATATTACTGGTTATTAAAATTAGATGATAGTCAATTCATTAACAAAAATGGTAGTCATCACACTTTTAAGAATTGTTCATGACATGGATCACCAATAATAAAACTGACTTCTCATATTGAATTTTTGCTCTTAGGTATCATAGATAACAGTAATCTCAAGACAAAAAAAATCATTAAAATGTCAAGTAAACTGGGTTTTTAGTTTCATGAATTAATCAAAATTTCTTTTTTAATAACAAATAAAATTTATATTTATCTAATTTGATTGTTGAATAAAATGCTAACATGAAAACACATGAAATCTATTAAATACTAGCTTAAATAAATATTCTCAGCATCCTTCTGTAGAACCAAATATTTGTTTCCTTCAGACTTCTCTTTGCCTGTGAGGAAATTGTTGAGCATTCATATAAGAAGACCGATATTTGCAATCTTTTCTTTGTTTCTGTTGAAACTTTGCCATTCTTTAAGCTGTTGAGATTCATCTTTCCCCATTCAAGTGTGCCATCAAATTTGAGTCACATTTTTCATCCTCTGTTAAAATACTTGCCAGATATTAAATGTCTTCATACTTTAGTATTTTCAATTCATAACTTTCATCTGGAGTTGCTCCTCATTCTAACAAATATATATTGTCTTTTTACTGTTGATAATTAGTCCTTTTCTCCCACTTTCCTAGGCCATCTCTTCTAGGAGTCTAATTATTATTATTTCTCTTATTGGGGTCAAGTTTAAACAAATGGTCATATATCATCAGCCCGGTTGTTCATTTATATAAATGTATGTTCAAACATTATTTCTATATTGTAATTCATATGTTAATGACATAAAAATGTAATATTGTTTTTTTTTTTGTATTTGACATGAAAGTTATGTCTTCAAAATTTTGACTTTGTTGTAGAGTAAACAAAAAGTTTGTTTTTTTTCCGTATGAATCCAAAATACGTTCGTCGCCAAGTGTTGTATATGGCAAAACAAATTTTTTTTTTCTTTTTGTTTCCTCCATATGAGAATCCTGGTCACCCAAGTTGTTATTGAGTGGTTTTCACAGTGGGGGCTTGTATTTCACTGAGTCAGTCCTAAAAAAGGTTCAACCTACAAAACGTTAGGAACTTGAAATAATAGTTAATGACACAGCAATCTAGTTGTGTTGGTTGATACTTTAACGTCCAACATCCACTGACTCACCAACTCACTGCACCCACTGGCGACTGCTACTACTACTACTACTACTTATTATATGTGGGAGAGTCTATTAACAATAGAATAGGTGTGTTTCTGTATAACAGACTTTTAATTAACTAGCTTAAAAGGTGCCCTATTGGTGGCATTTAAGCTAGCTCTTGTGGATGGTTTTTGATTGGGCCTTAAGCTTGTTCAGGAGTTTGAGAGTTCCTAAGTCTCTGCATATTCTCAGCATTGGATGCTCTACTGACTGCCATTTGATCTGGGTTTTCATTTGCATGGGACTTTCTTTTCCTTGTTGCAGCCTAGGATCTTTTAATGGCAATCTGGTTCTCTGCTGATGGAGATTTCTTTTTGTGAAGCATAATGTTGTATAAACAATAAACTACAGAACTCAAAATTGACCGCTGCCTGTAAGTACTGTTTTAATATTTAAGCTTACCTTCTAAAAACTCAACAATATTTCTTCTGCCACTACTTAATTTAAATACAATTTGATGTGCACAGATTTTTACTTTCTGTACAAACAATTATTTTTATTTCATGGGGGAATTTCACTGGATTTTGCAATTAATTTCAATTATTCCCAAATTTATTTCCAAGTTATAAAAACAGTTATCATACAAAAAAATTTGTTGCAAAAAATCACATTAAAAAAATCACCAAAATCAATCACAGTAATGAAGACTTGGGAATCAAAAATTTCTGTAAGATGAGCTATTGAAAGTGAGAATGTTGTGTCCCTTTGATTAAAAAGAGTGACACGGTGACACACTGACATTTGCATTTGTTATATTGATTTGGAGTAAGATATAGGTTTATTATAGATGTTTGAACATACATTTATATAAATGAACAACCAGGCTGATGATATATGACCATCTATAGTCTTACATTTTGAGTTAGATTATTGTCTCACACAAAATTCTGTTACTATATATGGGCAGAGTACTGGTGATGTCTGGGGCAATTGTATGCCGCTAAGACTCAAGTAGGAAGGGGGCCTATTCCTGTCTTGCTTCTCAAAACATGGATCCACATTCACACCAGCTTGTTGGACTGTAAGATGCTTGTACAATGAAGATAAAATTTTATTTTCAAAATTATCTCCTTTATTTCACACTTTGATTAGATGCCCTACTGAAATGGATGACAGGAGTCGTTGCACCCTCTGCCCCACCTTCTGCACACTACTGGCTGCTATTTGATCTGGGATTTCAATTGCATGGGATTTTCTTTTCCTTGCTGCAGCCTTGGTTCTTTTGATTACAATCTGGTCTTCTGTTGGTAGAGATTTTTTTTGTGAGGCATAATGCTGATATATAAACAATAAATTAGAAAACTCAAAATTGATCGCTGCATTTAAGTATTACATTAATATTTAAGCTTACCTTCTATCACCATATGAAGACAATAAAACAAGATGACAGAAAACCTAGTCAAATTACTTGTCATAAAAATGACAATGTTTCATCTAGAAACTTCAATGTAAGGCTAATACTTCTAGAAGTGTTTTTAAAACTATTTTTACATAAAACTACATGTAGTAATGATCAAATTCTACAAGGAATAATTTTAAATACTTTAAAAATTCAATTCGAAGTCTTATATGAGTCTCAATAATTGAAAATGGCTTCAGGTGAATGAAACGTTTCAGTCTTAAAGAAGACTATCCTTCATAGGGTTTTAGTTTTACATTTCTTTGTTCTCAAAAGGTAGTGAGTGTTCATTCTTCAACTACCTCATCAGATTTCAGGTCACATGTGGATATCACCGCATGGCATCCAACTCATTCAGAACTGTCTAAACTATCAGTTATATACAACTGTTTTCTCAGGTCAGTGATTGAAAAATAGATTCAGGTAAATGAATCCTTTAAATCTTATAGAAGACAATCCTCCATCAGATCTTATTGACTTGTGCTACCAAATCACAAACAAAAGGTTTTACCAAATATAAATGAAAAATACTTCCATTTCCAACAGCATAAATATGCAGCACATGTAACTAAATGACAAAATTATGATATAGTAAATATTTTAACTTTCCACACGACTCTAAACAAAAGATTAGGAAGGAAACTCTAATTAGTACTAAAAAGAGCAATAACAGTAAACTTGAGAATCTAATTTCCTGAAAAACTGTTTTACGAAAAACTGGCAGTAACACTGTTTGGTCAATGAACGCCCAACGTTCCCTGTATGGAAATGGCTAATTTCACCCGTACCGTTTCAATCAAAGACATAACTTGGGTTGATTAGTTCAAGCAGGAAATGTCCCATAATCATTAATAATAACATGTCTTTTTAAAAGTCAACGAAAATAAAACAAATTAAACGGATCAATTTTGTAGGAACGGCTCGGTCTGTAACAAACCTAATAAAACGAAAATTTTATACTGATGTTCAAAGTTAATGCATTGGACCGCATCCAGAGAAATGCTTCACATCAGAGGCAGGAAAAAAAAATGGTTGTTTCCGAAAGAAAGGGAAGTTATGAAAAACACAGCGTGTTATTCAAAAAGACAAATTGTTTTTGATGATGACAAAACTTTGGCAAAAATAAAATTAGCCATTGGTAAATGGACCGTGACGAGTTGACAGACGAAAAAGGAGAGGCTGACTGTTCATTTTATTAGTACCGGTGTTAGAAAAACAAAGTCCCGTTTGACAGCTGGCCCAGGCAAAAGAAGGCAACTTTTTCGATGGATCGTTTCGTGATAATCTTGTGTAGGGTCCTGGCATCTCTGACCACAGAGAAATTATGCTTCCCATGAGATTAGTGATCTGTGTCTGGCTGGGCCGAACAAACTTAATGGAGAGTCAAGACTCACAGAGTTGATGGTCAAATTTATTTGGATTCTATTGGTGACGTTCTTTGATGGCGTCTGTGTCCAGTGGACGAAATGCAAAGTGGACTGGCAAAGCCTCAACCACCAAGTCTTTCAATTACTCACTTTCCTACAAGCCAGTGGTTCTGTAATGTAATTTTCTAAGGCAACTCTCAGCTTTAGGAAATGAAGCCTCTTCTCCAACTTCCAAAATACTTCAATCAAACGAATTAGCGACAGGCTCTAACTCTGGTTTCTCGGCACTAACGATTTATATTTATTAATGTTATTGGTTGTAGGGTCAGCCTAACCCCAGTTACACAACCAAATAAGTAGTATATGTGTAAGTGCATGTGGTGCTCAAACCAGGCAAAATATTGTCCACTGGCAAGTGTTACAATTCTACACCACCCAGCGTTCATTTCTTCCGATGTTAATTGCAGAAGAGTGGACACAATCGTGGGGTTTATGCTATGATTCTCTATCTCCTTGAAAGAAGAGCACCTAATTCAATAGATTCTTCCAGACTGGTAAAAATTTGCCTATGTTCACTTTTGTATTTTGTAATTAAATGGACACGACGAGGATAAATAGAAATTGATCTATAAATCACATTTTCGGTGGAATTTTAAAGCTGAAAGATAAAAACATTACACGTGCACTTTTGACGTGATTTGTCTCGACACCAGAAATGTAGTTCTACAGAAAGAATGAACATGAGTTAGAAGGAAGTTTTAAAGAAACTGGAAACAAAAACGACACTTTTTAAAAAGAAAAATCATTTTACCAAAAGCAAGGCGATAATGTCACTAAGTCACAAGGCGTTACTGGGAGTGGAAGAGAATGAAAAGGATTTAATGAGGAGAAAAGGACAAAAAAGAACAAGATTTAGGAAGTCAAACGTTGGCGATTGAGGTTGCATTTAACTTTTTAGAAATAGTAGTTGGCAGAGGAGCAAGAAATCAGATGGGAATTCCAGATAAGGACAAGTGCGAGAAAATAAATCACTAGAATAGAACTTATAGTTATTTAAATTCACGCGGTCACGGTACCAAAGAGGAGAGCTCATTAGAATGACTGCCATGAAAATATTGTTTTAGAAAAGACAGAGGGAAGCCACGTCCCGTCGGGGGAAACGTGACTGAAGCCGAGGTGCCAGGTCAGGACCTTTCTTTAGATTTTATCGAGAATCTCAAGATATATAGTCAGGGTACCAGGTCAGACATGGCAGCAATGTTCCATACACAGACGAATAGTAGATCTATAAATTTACAAGATGGATTCTGATGAGAAAAATAGTCTAAAGTGGCACAGTGAACCAAACTTCTTTGAAGCAGACCGAGGGGTTGATTCAGTATAATATTTCCACTTCATGTCAGAAGAAAACGGAAGACCAAAGAAGGTGCAATGAGAAAAGATTACTATTGAAATAAGAGTAAAATGACTTGAAGAATTTAACACTCACAGACTATATTGAAAGCAAGAAAGGAAAACCTAAATCTTCTTGCAACAAGATAAATGTTGTTACCGCCGGCACTAATACGGCAACTGAAAAATTGAAAAATGAACCGTAAAAGAGTTTTCCAGTAGTTTTCTCAGAAGGTCTACGGAAATGCACGAAAGCAAAAGCTAAGTTTGAGTTAAAAGACAATGTAACACCGACATTTAAGCCAAAAAGGACTGTACCTTTTGAGGTCTTAAATCCAATTAATAATGAATTGGACAGACTAGAAAAATTAGGTGTCATATCAAAAGCAGACTATTCCGAATGGGTATCACCAACAGTATACGTTAAAAAAGAATAATAAAATCCGCGTATGTGCTGATTTTTCAACGGGGTTAAATGAAAATTTAAGACAACATAACTAACCATAACCAAGTCCAGAGGAAATTTTTGCCAAATTGAATGTATTTTTTTTCTAAATTGGACCTGTCAGACGTTTATCTACAAGTAGTAATGGACGAAGAGTGCCCAGAATTAACAACAATTAACAATCATAAAAGATTATACAAATTCGACCGACTTCCTTTCAGTATAAATATAGCACCAATCATATTCCAGCAGATAATGATACTATGCTTGCTGGTTTGGATTGTGCTCAAGCATATTTGGACGTACTTATAAAAAGTAAAACGGTAAAGCAACATACGGAAATGTAAAAAGGTCCACTTTCTTTTTGCTTTCATTTAACTTCATCTTATAGTTTCATAATCTCTTCTCAAAGCATATGTTAAACATCTTTTGAGGTAATAGTTCATCCTTTTTTTGCTTTCCTTTACTACTTCATCTTATAGTTTCAGTTTTCTTTCTTAATCTCTTCTCAACTTTTGATAATAATAGTTCATCCTTTTCTTTTTGCTTTCCTTTACTACTTCATCTTATAGTTTCAGTTTTCTTTTCAATCTCTTCTTAGCATATGTTGTTAAGGTTACATCTTTTGATAATAATAGTTCATCCTTCATCTTATTTTGCTTTTTTTCCTTTACTACTTCATTTTATCCTTTCTTTTTGCTTTCCTTTACTACTTCATCTTATAGTTTCAGTTTTCTTTCTCAATCTCTCCTTTTGTTAAGGTTACATCTTTTGATAATAAATTCTAGTATGTGTTCTTGTCCTCTTCGAATCATCTCATAGTGTTGCTTAAATAAATCCAGTGAGAAAAACACATCCTTGTCATATTTTTGTTTCTATTTTTGTATTTTCACTTAATTCGTTCTTTATTTGAATGCAAGCGGTTTTTTCAAACAGGAGATTATAGATTATTTGAATATTTCTTCCGTGTAAACTAAGCTTTCCTGGCATTTCCAGGAGTTTTTTCATGTCATAATTTATCAAAAGACTTTTTCACCCATCTTTGGTATGCTGCGTCTCTTCAGATATTCAACAGGTAGGTTATGCATTGTTTTTCTCTCTTTTACCTTTAATCTGTTCTCTGCGTACCTAATTTTCCAAACCGTCTTTCCTCATTATATGAATATGTCTTCCGTGTAAATTAAGCTTTCCTAGCATTTTAAGGAATGTTTCCATGTCATAATTTATCAAAGGACATTTTTCCTCATTTTCTTCTGTATGCTGTGTGCCTTTAGGACGTTGAAAGCAAGAAAGGAAATCAACAAATAACGGACGTAATAAACTTGTGTAACTGCTTGATAGAACACGAATTAGGAGAGATACCAAAAAGACAGATCTTACTAAGAGAACTAAGGATAGGAAGTAGTGGAGAACCATGACTGACAACGTTCTGAACGGACACGGCATATATAAGAAGAATCGCTGTTAAACAACTGCGTTTTCAGCGGAATGGGATCGGAATTTCAATGTCTACTCTGGCCATTAATGTCTGGTGATGTCATTTCCTCTCGGAACTAGGATTTGTAAATTAGGTAGGAAACAGATTTCTGGTGTGTCAACGTGCTAGTAAGCCTTTACCGCTCCCATTTATCCTCATACGTCCTTGGTATGACGATAAAGTACATCCAGCAGCAAGACCTCTGGCTGGAAGGTTCTGAGGAGCATGGAACCATAATTGCTGTTGTTCCGATGTCCACCCTGGCCCAGGGTGGTAGCATCTGTTTGTGTCCCAGCAAGAGCAGTTAGTGAACCCCTCAAACGGAGTCAAAAAATGAATATATAAATGTACATTAAAATAAATTACCAGGAGTACATTTTCATAGTAAATCTTAAAAATTACCAGCAATACATTATTGGTAAAAAAAAAAAAAACTTACCAGCAATACATTATTGGTAAAAAGAATTACCACAGCTCGCAAGAAAATAAAATTTAGACCTTAAATGACACACAAAGAGTTGATATGCCGTTAAACAAACTATATGCTCTTTATCGCCATAATATTCGCTTCCCACCACCTTCTCTTTCGTTCATACCTCATTCACAAACATTATTCAGTAGTCCTCTATCATGTGTCGCTCTCGAGTCTTGTATTAGGTGAATTCTGTTATTAAAAGAAAGAGAAAACACTAACTGAAAGATGCTATAGCCATTAAATTTAACGTTCTCGTCAATCTATAGAGAAAATACGAAATAAACACGGGGAAACGAATTGAAAATAAAAATCAATAATGTTTAGTGACATAGCCACACTACAAAGATATGTAAATGATTACTTTTTTTTATATTTTTCTCCGTTTATACTTATCCTCCATTGTCCAATTCTTCGTTCTTTTAATAAATTAATCATGCTTCAACAATGGTTCTTTGTCATCAGCGTTTTCAAAATTCTTCTCGCTTTTTCGGAACACGATTCCCCGTATCAGATCAAACTTCGCAATGGAGAAAGCTGACCCTTGTATTAACTTACAATGAGAAATGGGTTCGCAGAAAGAGTTTCAATTATATAATAATAACTAGCAGCATGGCCCGGCGTTGCCCGTGCTTGATTCAAAAATCGTACGACTCATACAGCAATCGCTATCACTTGACTTAAAATATTTTTGCCCTTCTTTGCCTTTAAAGGAGTGCCCTTTGCCGTGCTGGTGTTGCCACATGCCTTACTTCTTGCCTATCTCACATTGCGAATTTTTTTCTAAGCTCTATACTAAACATTAAATCTGTTACGAAAAAAGAACTAAACAAAATGAACACAAAACGATCAGCTTTAAAAAAAAGGACTCGTAACTGGAAAAACCGAATGAAAAAAGAATGTTAACAACAAATACTTTTTCACGCCCAACCCAGTTCTGCGGAATCAGAATCAACGTTGAGTTTAAGCAAGCGAATGAGCCAATTGGAGTAAAGTGCCATGCAGATTTAAATTTTTCCCACTTGTGACGAATGCAGCTATCGATTTTTTTGCATGCTAGTTAACATTCGTGTCAGTCAGCTGTTGGCTCTCACGCTGGCCATTAGAATCTTCCTGCCTATTCGTGGCAGCCAGCTATAGGCTCTCACTCTGGCCAGTAGAAAATGGCCGCAGACTACATGAAAACTGCCGTAGTAGCATGAAATAATCGATTATTTCCACTATCGATGGAAGTTGGGAAATGCAAAGTCGGTGTTGGCCTTCCTGCTAACTTGGAGCATGTGCATGTAAATTTTGGTGCAAATCCGTCGAAACTTGCGGCCGTGCATTCGTTACACACACACACACACACACACATATCCTGTCTTTTATAGATAGAGATACTGTACAGTTAGGAATATTTGCGCAAAAATCATTATCATAAACTATTTATAATAACAATAGTCTTCTATGTACCGTATCCCTTTTCTTCCTATGCTTTGTAGCTCTTGGTAATGTTTGTTTACGATCGCTCCAACTTTCTCTTCTGCCATCCATCTATACAAGCTCGTCGTTTAGGTTACTCGCTGTTTCCCTCTGTCTCTCTTGCTTTCAATATAACCTGTGATCGTCAAATTCTCCAAGCCTTCTTTCTTCATTTATTTGCTCTAGAAATGTTAGAAATGTTCAGTTCGACATTCCAACCACCTGAAGAAGGCCGGGGCGTACAACGGCCGAAACGTTGTAATAAATATGGCGACAAAGATGAGGACAATAGTCCAAATAATGTAAATAGTGAATTATAAACTCTTTTACACTCTTTTTTGAATAAACTTCAGTGTGTTCTCTATCAACCACATTATCTTGCTCACGAAATATACCCCTTCCACAATTGACAACGCTGTTACAACTTCACACTTAGTAAAGTATTGTTATAGCTAACTGATTTTTTTAAAATGTAAATGTTCAAAATAGCAAATATTCACAAAATTTCTTTTTAATCATTTCACCCCAACCAAAGCAATGAAGTCACTAAGGCGCAAGCGTTACTGGGTGTAAGAGGATACGAGAAAAAGAAAACAACTGTTAACGAGAGGTAACGATAAAAGAACAGAATTTAAGGCGGCAAAAGATAACGATTGATATTGCATTTAAATTTTTGAAGATCAAAGTTGATTGGGAAGCAAGAAGCCAGAAGAGAGTATCACAAGCAAGAAGTGCGATAGAAGAAACTGTTAGCATAGAACTTACGGTTACATTTAGACATTTCAACTGTAAAATGATGAGGGCTTACTGCCAATTTAGTTGTAAGTTTAAATTCTGAAAGTCTAGGTATCAAAGAGGAAAGCTCATTAGAACATTTACCATGAAAATATTTCTAGAAAAGGCACAAGGAAGCCTACGTTATGGAGGTAGGAAAGTGACTGAAACCGAGATACCAGTTCAGGGCAAATTTTAAAAAAAATCAATGCCTTATGAAAGCCAACCTCCAGGAAAATGACTCATTGCTCCTCTTCGGGCTAATGTTCTCAGCTGAAATGAAGTGGAAAGACTATATTGAATCTTTTTCTAGGCCAACTGCAAGAAACTTGGTTTATCGTGTCGCGCGGGACAATTTTTCTTCCTGGGACCTATCTTACATGCCTTTTAGCCTACCATTCTTCCATGCTTAGGATATTGTTGCCAAATATGGTCCGGTGTCTCTGCTATTTACATTGAACTTGTTGATAAACTCCAAAGAAGAATAAGCAATATTTTAGGTCCTGATCTTGAGGCTCAGGTTCAGTCACTTTCCCACCGCCGTAAGGTTACCCACCCCGTGTCTTTTCTATAAATACTTTCAAGATAATTGTTCGGATGAGCTCTTCGCTATGGTACTTAGATACCAAGACATTTTTTTTTAATTTAAGTGGAGTACTAGACAGGTGTGGAGTTCTCATCAATTTACAGTTTCTTTTCGCTTGTGGAACTTCCTTCCGGCTCCATGCTTTCCAGTCAATGTTAATCTGCAAAAATTTAATCATAATGTTAATCGTTATCTACTGTCCTCCTGATTACTCTTTTCTCTTCCCGTTCATTATTAATGTTTCTGTTCCTAATTCTTTCACACCCAGTAACCTTAAATGGATGCGCAAAAATCGCTGTGACGTAATGCGCTAAATCTAATCAAGCAATGTGCCACAGATTCACCACCCCAACTTAATGTCATTCGCAGACAGTACTGTTTTGCTCCTCGGTGCGACTAGATCAAGCCCGGATCAAAACCCAACAGATTTCGCGTCAGTCAGAGCTTCTACCACTGAGCCATCTTCACTCGACAGAACGAGTCAGCCAAATCTATCGTATTGTTTTTACTTTTTACAAATGTAAACAAACGCCAAACAGCTCCATTCATTTTACTGAAGTGCTTCGCATTTACGACGTTGACCGTTGTTTTTTAAAAAGTAGCTTGTCGTTCAACAGTGTTCAGTTGAAAATATATTTTCAAGAGCTATATATATATATATATATATATATATATATATATATATATATATTATTATTATTATTAATTGCCTATTTCATGAGTATAAAAAAAACAACAAACAAAAAAAAACAAAAACATTTCTTTGAAACCGCGCTAATAAAAAGATAGATAATTAAAATAAACCCTCCTTTCATGATTTTTATTAAAGCACAACCACTGCTATAAATCTTAACAATTAACTGAATATTTATAAACGTCTGTTTTAAGCAAAACTAAAATGTTCAACAAAGAGAGCGCATATATAATTAAAGAAATAACTAAATAAAATCATCTCCCTTGCCCCGACACAAACATTGATATGGTTAAAGCGGAAAATACGATAGTCTTCCTGAGACTCAAGTCATTCAATTGTGAATCTGAATCATCTCATAAAATTGAGAAGCACTTAGAAAAATTTGTAAATTGAGTGTTTATATCATTGTTCTCATACAGAACACGTAAATAATAAAAGCTAATAATTCGTTGTTTACAAAGATCTTGATGCATGTTTACAAGAGTCATTAACTTAGAATAGGTCTCGAGATTTTTTTTTCTGTTTAGGGAATCGTATACAATAATGGTAAATCTATGCTCAAATTTCAAGTAACAAATTCTTCACTATAAGTTCAACTAATGGATCAACTTCGTTAATCTTTTAACATTAACGAAGTTGATCCATTCGAGAATTCTTTTTGTTATTAAAATGTTAAAAGTTTCTGAAGAAAATATATTTCGAACTTTAACAGTTGTGTGAAAAAATATCTATTTACACTATTCGCATTGTTCGGACTGTTGTCCTCATCTTTACTGGCATCTTCACTGGAGTAGATTGATCTAGCTAGTTCTAGTTCCACGTAACATACCTTTTCTGGATATTTCAGTGTCAGTTAATTCCCTTTAAATTCTCCAAGTTTTTTTTTTTTTTTTGTTTACTTCTGCTTTGGTTAGGTATTGAACTCACAAATCTTTGGGTCACTGGATTACTTCAGACTTGGGGAGTTACTTTACTAAATAAAACGCTCGGTTCGAAATTCCAACGTATATCATCTGAAGAAGGCCGGAAGCGTACAATGACTGAAACGTCGTGATGATGACAGTAAAGATGAGGACAACAGTCCGAACAATGTGTAAATAGTTACAATACCTCATCTCAGAAATATAGACAGATGTTGAAAAAATATCTCATATTTTTTCTTACAGAGGTGTTCACCCTCTACATGGCCTGAGGGTCACTCGATGTAAAGTGTTACAGAGTAAGAGACACAGTTCTTACGGAAAGGCGTGGAAGATAAATATTAACTCTAGACATGAACAGGTTAAGATTGTAGCGATCAGGGAAACATCCTGTTGGGAATCGGATCCACAAAGCAGTGGTTCTCAAGAAGAAGCTGCTCAAATGGAACTTAGAACTCACCAATGGAATACGGAGGTAATGAAAATGTTTTTTCACAATGTGACTGGCATGGCGAGTCCTAGCCTTGAAGCTTGATATAGGAAGAGAAGAATATTTCTTTGTCTCGGCCTTGATTATAAAACAGTTTCTACTTTTATTGCACGAAACGTTTTAAAAATAGAGATAAAAGATTTCTCAGTATATTGCTAATAGTAATGTTAGCTGTTTCTCTATAAGGAAACATTCAGCATTTATTGGCCGAGCAGTTAGAGCTACTCGAGTTACACCTTTTTTCACTGCCTGGCCATCGGGCTGTGATCAAAGTGTAGTACCTGTTTCACCATCTTTAATGGGAATATTAGCCGTTTCCCTAAGTTCGTTTAGTGCTACTTTCGGGTGAAATTTGTAAAATCTTTGTATTAAAATTATTTTTCTGGAATACAGGTTTCTCAAGTCCAGTTACTGTTATTGCTCTTTCCACTACTGATGGGAGTTTCCTTCCTAACATTTTGTTTGAAGTAGTGTGGAACGTCAACATCTTGATTATGTAATTACTTTCTCTTCGAAATACATGTAATATCCATTTTTGTTGTTGCTGAAAGTCCCCAAGTAATTTGGTTTCTGTTATTTGATACAGTTCTTTGCGATTCTGTTGTGCCAGTCCACAATGTTCAAAGATGGGTGGTCCTCACTAAAACCAAATAACTCACTTGCTCGAAGCTATTTTTAATCATTGATCTGAGCAAGTCTTTATATACAGCTGACAATTTAGATATTTCTGAATGAATTTCTTACCATGCATGACACATCCATATGAAAGTTTCGATCTGACGAGGTTTGATTTTATTAACGTAACCTATAATTAGAAACTTGTACCTGCGTTTTGTAAACCTATAATTAATACCGGATTTTTATTTTTAAAATTAACACCTGATTTTACGGCAGGCGTCAACGGCTTAATATAACATTTTACATTGTCTTTCTGTTGATCATTAATTTCTTCTCCAGCCTTTCAGAATGTAACAACAGAACACACTTCGAGAAGTGAGGACAGTAGTGTTCCAAAATTTTTCGTTAAATTGTTTAGATCCGTCTACCCAGGTTTCCGTTGCTATCCGGATTCCAAATATTTACCAATAACAACAACACATCTTTTAAATGAAGCATAAAAAAGATTATTTTTCTGGAGGCAAAGCAGAAGCAGAACGTTAGTTGAAATAACATTTATATATTCTTTTCAGAAATATTCAATAACAATAAAATGTTCTGTTCTCTTTGCAGTGAAGTTTGTTTTATTAGGTACCTTATTTGACGGCATATAAGACGCACCCCAATTTCCGCAGGGAAAATCAAGAAAAAAATTAGTAATTAGTAAAATTAGTAAAATTATTAGTAAATGATACAGCCTAGAGACTATATTTATGAGGTATTATTTTGGTTAAATAAGCCATGATTACAATTAAATGAAAAATAATAGAAAAAAAGGAACACGAGCCTATAACAACTTTATTATATCCAAAGGTAAGAAAACAAAATAAAAATCAAGCAATTATTACAATTGAGCAAAACAGTACAGTTACTATTAAAATTCAGTGAAAATTTTTACTTTATATGATCTGTACAACCTGCGTCTTGTAAACGTCTTATTAGAATAATTAGGATATAAAAATTCTGATTGTATTTATACCAATGAAACCGGGAGTTATTGCAAGAAATATATTAATGAAATAAATATATTTACACATATATAATTTGAATTTATTGCATATAATTTAGTGAAACAAAGTACTAATATTAAATATGATGAAATTAATATAATGAATATTATCAATGATAACACTTAATCTACATAATAGCCTTTTAAATAATGACAATAAAAGTCTAAGCTAATAGTAGTTGACAGGTAGCTAATTTCGACTGACTATCGCGAATTTTAAACCTACATAGGACGCATATGACGCAGGGGAATTTTAGTAAAAAGAAAAGTGCGTCTTATATGCCGTCAAATACGGTTATTAAATATACTTAATTAGGTATGAAATGTGTGGACAGATTTACTTTATGATGTGTTCCTGACTTCGTAGACAATGGCTTAATTGGAAACTGCTGGTTATTCCGTTTTGTTGTGTGCGTGACAAGTCCTTAGTCGGCGGCTGCTGGCTGTCATCTCTTCCAATGTGTGCGTGCGCACGTGTAGATCAAACTGAAAATAGTTTTGAGCCCCGAGAAGCAGTACGATTCTATTTTTTTTATATCCGTAAAGGAAATCCAAAATCTAATTTCACATAGAAATGTGAACTTTTTGAATACAAGGTTTTCATTAGTTAGAAAATAATTTCACATTAGCAAGTAAAAATCTTCTTGAATTTGTGGGAGTTGTGAAGGGAGTTATTATTGTCATTTTCTAAATGGTCCGAATATAACATGTAGTAGGTCTATAACTACGCCCTCCGAGTATTTTGGCGGTATTTGCCCGAGTAATTATTGTTTATCCAACAAAACTTCCGATGGGATTTTATTGGTTGAAATATATATATATATATATATATATATATATATATATATATATAGTATTTAATTCCTATAAACTTACCACAGAAAATTCACCTTGGGCATCCTTGTGTGTTTTTATTTATTTAATTATTTTTAGCACCGCTCCAAATATGTTCATTTCGCACATACACTCAAACTCATAATGCTATACAGGTGTTACTGTTCTCTGTACATACAAGTATTTTTCTCTTCTCTTTTGAGACATGTTTTATATATATAAAAAAATATATCATCCACGTGTCGAATTCATTTATGTAGAATCAATGAGATACTCACCTTCGCAAGAAGGTTCCAAACTAGCGTCCAGTTGGCAGAGAGAGGTGAGTTGTAATTCAATACAGCTCTGTACTCAGGCAAACATAATGCTGAATAATGGATATTTTAACTATCACAATATCCACACTCGAACCAGCAGCCAGCCACGACTCAGAGAATGGGATTGCCTAAGTGGCACAATAGAACAGTCCAGCTGTTCTAACCTCTGTGACTGGAGAGTATACAATACAGCAAAGCTGAAAGTACTAATTTGGTTATTCGATAATCTCTTTTGAAAGACCGTTACAATATGCTAGCTTCATAACGCCATAACTGATAAACAGTTTCGAAGTTCAAGCTTTGGATATCAGGTCCGAATATGATGTACCTATTGCACCAAATCTTATTGTCTTTTCCTGATATTCTGAATGTATTTTAAAAAATATAACACAGAGTTAACGAAAATAAATATTTAAGTTAGCACACGAAAGTATTAAATTTCCTTTACAATATCGATACGCATTTTTGTAGTTTCTATCAACTTCCAAGTTCGTAGAAAAAGTTGATGAAAATTCCACGCTAATTTTCCCAATGCTTTTTTTTTAACGATCTGTTATTACCATCCACTGACTCTTTTGTCCTCTACCAAAAATATTTTGCTTTTGTACAGTCTTAGAATTTCAATGAAAAGACAGCGCTGTTATTTGCGTTTTAGATATTGGTTTTGTTTTTAATTTTTTCCATTGATAAATTATCATTCATTATCTTTGAAAACTTGGCCGATCACGATTTAGATATTTTACGTTCTGGTTGAAAAACTTATTGTTTTCTTACAGTTGTATATAAAATATATAAAGAGATCTATTGATTTGCTGCGTAGATGGAATTTAACAGAGATAGAGGATAAGTTTTCTCCTAAATTACTTCCTGTTTAATCAATTCTCTTTGAGTTTTAGGACAGCATGAATGTTTTTACGTTTAAAACATATATGCATATCAGTATGTATCTGAAATGAACACACACACACACACACACATATATATATATATATATATATATATATATATATATATCCATCACATAAGCTCTCTAAAATATCAAATAGCGCAATTTAATTTTTTTGCATTTATCTCTTCCAACAATGTAAATGCATCTATACCCATGAATATGACATTCCATAAGACACAATACAAATCACTGATATTTTTGATACTCTCATTCATTTAATACAAGGTACAAGAGCCCCTCAAGGTAGAGCGTTACTGAATGCGGTTGTTGTAGGGGCGTCAAAGGAGAAAATAAGAAGTGGATATTCTGATGATATGTAGGGTCGATAACTGTTGACCCTAGATTTATAGAGGTTAAAATTATAGTGGTCGGGAAATCATTTTCTCGGGAGTCGTTCCACAAAAAGTAAGAGTTCTTGAGCAGAAGCTCTCTGAGTGGAATAACTTCTGTTACTTCGTAGATCAGAATTCCCAGAAGATGCTTTCCCGATAACAATCATCTTAATCTTTTCAGTGTTTTTCTTTTTTTTTTTTTGTTTTTTCGTTTTGATTTTAATCATTTCACTCCAAGCAAAACTGGAATGCTAGTAGCACGCAGCTTGTTACAAAGAGTGAAAGTGGGAGAAAAGACCGAGTATACGAAGGACAAATTGATGAACGGGATCCAAGAAGATAAAAGATGGTGATTTACATTGCGTTTAAAATGTTGAAGATTGTAATTATCAGGGAAACAAGTAAACGGAAGGGAGTTCCACAGGCGGGAAGTGTCAGTTAATTCTCTTTAGTAACTAAATTCTCCAAGTTTTTTTTGTTTACTTCTGCTTTGGCTAGGTATTGAACTCACAACTCTTTAGATTACTTCAGACTTGGAAAGTTACTTTACTAAATAAAACGTTCGGATCAAAATTCCAACGTATATCATCTGAAGAAGGCCGGAAGCGAACAACGACTGAAACGTCGTGATGATGACAGTAAAGATGAGGACAACAGTCCGAACAATGTAAATAGTGTAAATAGTTACAATACCTCATCACAGAAATATAGACAGGTCCTGAAGAAGGCCGAACCGTACAACAGCTGAAACGTCGCGAATATGACAATAAAGATGAGGACAACAGTCCGAACAATGTAAATAGTGTAAATAGTTACAATACCTCATCTCAGAAATATAGACAGATGTTGAAAAAAATATCTCATATTTTTTTCTTACAGAGGTGTTCACCCTCTACATGGCCTGAGGGTCACTCGATGTAAAGTGTTACAGAATAAAAGACACAGTTTTTATGGATAGGCGTGGAAGATAAATATTAACTCTAGACACGAACAGGTTAAGTTTGTAGTGATCAGGGAAACATCCTGTTGGGAATCGGATCCACAAAGCAGTGGTTCACAGGAAGAAGCTGCCTGAATGGAACTTAGAACTCATCAATGCAATACGAGGAAATGAAAATGGTTATTCACAATGTGACTGGCATGACGAGTCCTAGCCATGAAGCTTGATATAGGAAGAGAGAAGAATATTTCTTTGTCTCAGCTTTGATTATAAACCATGTTCTACTTTTATTTATTGACGTTGCCTTTAAACAAGTAAACGGAAGGGAGTTCCACAGGCGGAAATGCGAGAAAGGAAACTGTTGGAGTGGAAGTGGGGGTTGCATTTAGCTATTTCAACATTAAACGGGTGGGAGCTAGATGTCAGTCTAGTAACACTCTTAAATTCATGTAGTCAGGGCACCAGGGACAAAGCTCGTCGGAGCAGATGACATGAACTATTTGTAGAAAATAAAACAGAGTGATAATCTCAAAAGCCATTGGTTTTGATTTCTTAAAATAAAACTCTGGAAGGTAAAAAATCGTACCATATTTATTTCTTCATATTTACCTTATGATTATATGCCTCGCTTTTATTTTCCTACATATTTTTTCTTTTCCTATTAATCCTTATTCTCAAGTTCCATCTCTTCACATCTGTTTCTGTCTCAGAAACAATACACAATGTAAATCCTAAGCATTAGCATAAATACAGAAACATATAAACGTCTTCGGTTAGTGGAGCAGTTATCAGCGAGGGAAATGGAATTAATATATTGAGTTCAAATTCCAGATGAGACATTTTTGTTTCTCTTTTTGCCCAAATGCCCTTGGAAAGGTATGAAGCTACATCTTCCCTCATCCAACTTCGGTTTAATAAAAAGACAGAGGCTGTTATATATTTGTATTTCAGAATCTGATCTTTGACCCTTTACACTTTGAATCAGATGACAGAAAATGTGAATGAACATTGGAATAGAGAATGATACCATCCAAAAATTAAAGAAGGTATAAATAAGCAGAAAAAATGTCGTTAGACGCAAACAAAAAAAAGAGTGCTGAAGTGCAATATAATATAAATCCTCTTATATAAGGCTGGGTAATTTTCTCACTAATAAGGAGGTAATAGGTATAAAGTTCTACCAAAAGTTTCTGAGAATACCATTGACACAACATCAGATCAACGAGGAAGTTTCAAATAAAATAGAAATAAAAAAAATACAAAATTCTCTCTTCAAGTAACATGAATGAGAGTTTAGTAAATTTTAAGTTTTTATTGAACACATGCATAAATTGTTTAAAGTGGTCAGTTGCTTGTCCCCTGCAGTGCACACTCTTCCCCTCACAGCACCATGTCCTGTACTGGAGCACTATCTACACATGTCAGATGATGCTACAATCGCGAGCTTTTTTGGGTAGGCGTTTTCCATCTCCTAGCTGCATGCTGGCCTATAAGAAGCTCACCCACACTTTTCCAACCCATTCCAGGTTGGTTGGGATTCAGAGTTTTTCTTCTAGACTGGTTGACAACCAAGGTTATAATTTAATCATAACTGTGGCTAGAAGAAATGAATTGAAACAAAGATATTTTTGCATGAGTAAATGTAGCGAACTCTGCTAGATTTGAACTTAGCTCACTGATTTCTCATCCTGAGACATTAACCATTTCACCACCCATATATATATATATATATATATATATATATATATAGGCATATTTTCATTCAAACAGGTTTGATTAAATAATTTAGATGTGTCATGTTGATTTATTTTGGTTGTGATCCTTTCAAGTTCATGGATTAATTTCTTGATAGTCTTGGAAAATTGATTAAGAAAAAATACCAAAAATTGGTATCAATTTTCTAATGCTAGCAAGAAATTAATTCATGAACTTGAAAGGATCATAACCAAAATAAATCAACATGACACATCTAAATTATGTAACCAAAAACCTGTTTGAATATATATATATATATATATATATATATATATTTCAGCTTGTTTTCTTTTCATTTTTTTCTAACTTTATTAATACCTAACTTAATTTACTTCATTGCTTTTACCAATTCTTTTCCGCTTAAGATTTTGAAGATTTCTCATGCTGACATCACATCTGTATCAACCACCCTTCCCTTTTAGTGCACTTGTAATCATAAGAGAAAAGCAGAATAGGTACTATACTTTGATACTAGTCTAAAAGACGTGGAGCATGCACTCTGATTTCTAAGAAAGATAGAGTAATGATTTCCTGTTCCTTTACCCTTAGTTTGAAATTCAGAATTTTCCATCTCTTATACTGACTGCCAGCAAAGTTTAGAAAGCCCAGTTTTCCTTACTATTTAATCCATAACTCGGGAAAAGAAGAAATGGATTCATGTCTTTCTCAGTGACATTTGTGTGCAGTGAACACAACATGCTAGACCAGAATTTGAACTCAGCTCACTGTTTCTCTTTCCTTTGATTCTAACAAAATTTTCTTTTTTCTTAATACTTTGCTTCGGTTTTGGAAGACATCTTTTGCTTTTCCAATTCACCTTCTGCTTTAATTATCATATTTTCTATCCTTAGTTACAACAACTCCTAAATATTCAAATCTTTGTACTTGCTTGATTTTGGCATCTCCAATTTATAATTCACATGTTGGGCTCTTCGTTCTGCTGACAACCATACATTCTGTCTTCCTGCAAGTTGCTGTTTAATCCTTTCTACTTACTTACCTTTACTACCTTTTGTAGGAGTTTGTGTATCTTCCTTTCTCTGTTTGCTATGCTAATCTGTATATCTAATGCCGTAAGATTGTGAACACCAATATTTTACTTAAATGCTTAATGCAGCATCATTGGAATAAAAACAGTTTGGAGTGAAGTTGGAAATAAACAACAAGACAGTCAATCATCTGATGTAATGAATATGTATACACCTGTGTTCCCCCTCACAGTAATATGATTGGCTGGTGTCAGCCATAAATACAGACTGATGTGGAGGTACATGGACTACGCTTGTTGTCTTTGCCTATTGCCTACGACTACGATGTGGACCAGTCCATTACGGTTACCTGCTAGATTGTCCTACTCGGTTACAGTAGTCAACAACCACTTTGCTACTTCTAACAAATATATCCCTTTCCGGGACATTGGTGGATTTGTGCATCCTTCCGGTTAATAAATTAATCCTTTGAAAATAAATATTTAACATTTTTTGACCAATGAATCCCGTTCCTTCAAAAATACAAACATGCTTCATGATCCCTTTGAAGAGTATATAAGCAAAGTCACCAGACCAGACAAACCAGTAAAGAGTAAGGAATGGCATCAGTTCATTTAGTGGAAATGCTTCAAAAAGATTCCTTACTCATTCACCTATTTTCCTCACTAAGCTACATGACATTTACACTCTTTCTCACCAAGCTATGTGACCCTTACACTTTCCTCCTCACTGTCTCCCTTGCCTCTTTTATCACACATACATGCAAAGAAATCGCATTTCTTTTCATCTTAACAACAAACAATAAACAAGGAATTTTAATGCAAAATTTTAACACTCGTACAAGTGAACAAAAATTTAGTTGTAAAACTCAAAAAACTTTTTTTTACATATTTAAAAACCTGTTTCACCTTTTTTTTTTATTGTGGATTGATTCAACTCCACAACATGGTATACTAGAATATGATTCTTTTTTGATGTTCACCAAAAGACACACTTTTAGAAGTCAGATCTCTCTATTCATTTTATTTCCCTCTTCACACACGCATCTCTGTTGGTAACCCATTTTGCTTAAGTAGCTGTATTTTTAAAAAAGAGAAATTTTAAGACACAATATTAAACTTGTGTTAGTAGTCAAGAACTTGCATTGTCTACTTCGCCAATAAAATATATCATTTCCTCTCATGAATGGACTGGAAATACATAGAAAATATATAGAGAGAGAATGAAGGAAAAATACACTTCACTTTATTTTTCCCCTGGAGCAAAACAAAATGATCAATTTTCTCTTTTGTCTGAACCTACTTCCGGAGTGATCATTACTTATAATAAATATTAAATAAGAAAACACGATATGACAAAGGCATTAACTATGTCTATTGTACATATATACATACAAATACAAACGAGGAGAAAACTCACAAAAACAATTTCTTTGTTTTCAAATATAAAGCACCTTGAATGAATGGTGTATATGTGTACATAGAAACATGTATATAACTGTAATTTTATGTTTGTATAAGGATTTATATCTGTGTAGATTCCATCGTCCCTGAGATAGATAGATAGATAGATAGATAGATATTGTTTTCTTACCATATTATGTTAATCAAATTATTTTGAAAGATTTGGATTTTTGACAACGCCCACAATAAATTACTTCAAGTAATCGAAATGTAATTTATACTCATTAACGTTTTTACATATAATTTGTATATTTTATTATTATCTTAAGTTGCAACAGTTATAATAAAAATTTATATAAATATATAATTCTGCTGCATCAACCATAGTAATGTTTTGGATGCTACAACTTTTGAAAACCTTTTAAAACATGTTTTGATTGCCAAGCAATGGGCATATATCTATTGGTACTTCCTACCAAAAAGAGTATATACCCTTTTTGTGATCCACCATCAATCAAATTGGCAAAGAGGCATCACTCCCATAGGCAATAATTTTTAAGTGTTCTAGGTTTCCTCCCTGGAATGTCTATCCAAAATTTTTTTTTTTTTGTTTTCTTACTTTCTGCTTGAATTTTTTACATTCTACATTTTTTTGTTTTAATACAGAATTTAATGCACTAACATCATAACTTAGATCAGTCCTGGTCTGGGTGGATAGCCAATTAAGTTGACCAAAATATTAAAATTTGTCTCTGTTACTTCTGTTGTGGATATAGTGTCTTTCAAATTTCTGCCTTCTTCTACTGGGATATATTTGAATTTTTTTTTTACATATTCATTCTGTCCTAGTTTGATATTATCTCCATTTTCTTTTTGTTTAATCCTATATATTGAATTTGGCAACTTCTTCAGATGAAACTTCAAATAGATGACAATTTGTCTATAACTCTGGTCTGAAAGATTTCTGTTCCTGCAAAGCAGAAATCATCAACATGGACAGCAATTATACCCTGCAGTTTGTTTCCAAAATGCCATGTAAATATTGCCTGGTCATATTTTGAAACTACCACTCCTAATTTAATTAATTCATCCTTGAGTGTCAGGTACCAGGATCTTGAAGCATCAATCAGATCTTATACACATTTAGAGAGCTTCCAAATATAACCTGCAGGTATATTGGCCTCTTTTGGAGGATCCAAATAAACCAATCAGTCTGTTTACTCTGTAGAAAATGGTTTTTTATGTCCATGGATTTACACATCCAATGGTTAGATGCCATTATTCCCAATGCGATTCATAGACCTTCTTTAGAGCAGGTGGGAGAATCATTTCTTATATTGCAAACATCTTTGTCCTGGAAGCCTCAAGTTACAAGTCTAGCTTTACAAATCTGTTTACCATTAGAACTTTTATAAGTATAAACCCATCTTGTGGATATCTTGGGTTGACTTTGGTCAGGAATTTGTATGTAAACTTTATTTTCAACCCAACTTTGGAGCTCCTTCTTTCTTGCCTTTTCCAGATCATCATTTGAGGAGGAAATCATTATATTTTCCTCATTGCAAGAAGTGTCTTTTCATCTTCTCTTGTTTGCTCAACCTCACTTGTTTGTCATTCTGATACTCCATGCTCAAAGTTCAGCCAAAAGGGTTTATCTTGTTCCATAACTACATTCATTAAGTGTTTGTTTCTGCCTGTTGCTTTGCCTGCCCTACTTAAGACATTCACTTTTCTCCATTCTGAATCATCATCATTGGCAAGCTTGCATTTGTCTTGGTTTCAGGAGCTCAATTTTCTTAAGAATGGATTTTTTGCTTTTGGGTGGTCTGCTCCTTTGCTGTCACAGTCTGATGTTGTTCAATATTTTCATTTGGGCTTTCTTCGTTTGTATCATTCAATTCAAAAATTGATACTTTTGGAGTTTTATCAGGCCCTTTTTGTAAGGTGTTGGGCATCTGTTCCATTATTGTGCCATCTTTAGAACTTTGATATGCTTCTATTAGGGGACTAAATGGGATGGATGCACTCTCACATATGTACCACCATGTTTAATGAGTACCTGCTTATGCTCCCACCCTATGACAGTTCCTGGGCCAAGCCATCTATCATATATGTTTCTTTTATAGAAAAGAGTATCACTATTTTTGTATGACTGCACTATATTTGTTCAAATTTGGTGACAAAGTGCATGTCTTAGTTTTTCTGAAGACTCACATGCTATGAAATGTTTCCTGGCAGCATGCATTGCATTGAGGTTGTTTGCAACAACTTTACTGGTAGAAATACCTTCTAATGCAGGGAGTTTGTCATTTAAAAAAAGAAGGCAAGTTGGGATTCCTGCCAAAAACAAGTTCATTAGAACTATAACCATGGATGTGAAGTGTATTTTTGGCATTTATGGCCCATGCAAGTGCTACATCAAAACTACAACTTTTTGTCTTCAATGGTTTTTTCACCATTTTCCCAGTATCCCATTATGTCGTTCATTCAAACCATTGCTCCATGGACTTTCAGCAGCAGCAGCAGCAGCATGTACAATATTCAAGTTCTGTGCCATGTCACTAAATGATTGTTTATTGAATTCTCTGCTATTGTCTGTGAGGATAGATCGTAGAGTGGCAAAATATGCTATCCGGTGTGTGAAGAATGCACTAAGAATATCAGAACTTTCCTTATTAGGAATCCTCTTTCCAACACTGTATCTTGTACCATGATCAATTAGATAAATTTTTTTTTTCCATTAATTTCTTTTTTATGTCCATGGCAATGCTTTCATTAAAAATATGATCTTAATGAGAACCCAACAATGGGCCTGGGTCCAGTTTTTTTTTAATTGAATGCATATTTCACATGAATTAGGAAGTTCTTGTAAAATTTTTATGAATTCAGGGTCTTTTATTCCTGCATTCTTAACTAGATCACACAACTTTTTACTACTTGGATGACTGAATTGTCTATGTAATTTTGTTGCAATTCTAATTTTTTTCTGATCTGTTTTTGGTAAGTAATTTTCTTTAATGAAAAGTATTTGATTAATAAACTTACCTTGATCTGGTGGAGGTCTGGTAATAGGGATGTGATAGTGACCAGACAAGGTACACCACAGTGGAACTTTTTTTTCCAAGCATTGTGACACTGTCATTTTCAAAATTGAGACATGTCTTGGCTTTTTCAGGGCATCTTTGTTTAATAAAATTGGAATGTTCTGAGTTCACAACATCAGTAACAATACTGACATCAATGGGCAATGACACATGGTAGAGTAGCTGTGAACAGTGATTTTTTTAGTTTCTTTTTGAAACTTTAAGTTCTCAGTCCTTCTTGGACATTTTTTTTTTTGTTTTGGGAATGGTTTCCAGAAAACACTATACCATTTAGTCCCACAAACAGTGGCAGAAGCACCACTTAGAAGGACTGCTGAACCAAGTGTCTCACCCAAAAATGTTTGACCATTATCTTCCTGTTCTTTTTTGACTCATCAGCATGATGTTGGCTACAGATATGTAGTTGTCTTTTTTTGACTCCTATCCTGCTTATTACTGGTGCTATCAGTGTATGGACAATTGTAACTCCAGTGGAATTTATAGCCACATGTGAAGCATTTGGTGGTATTGCCTTCAGGTTCAAATGAGCCTGAATTTTTGTCAGAAGATACTGGAATTTTGTTTTTGTCCTCTTCTGTTTCTGTTACCCACCAACTGGAAAACTGAGAAGGATGCCAGTTTGAAAAGTGACCATAATATACTTCATTAGTATCTTCCTGGCTGTTTTTCATTCAAAGGCACAATCTCCATCTCTCTTTTATCACAACTGGTGGAGTATTTGTTGACAAAGCATCAGAAAACTGTCTGTGCATAATTTTTTTAAAGTTGTTTGGACATTGCAGACAGTGTTAATTCACTGATGGTTGCTTTTACTAGTTGCTCATTCTCAGGTGTCAGATTTGTGTTTTTAATGCTCTGAATAAGAACCAGCTCTGGTAATTGTATTTTGTGGTCCTTTAACAAACATGATGATCAAAGTTAATAATTTGTTTTCTATTGACATGTCATTCTTTCATGGATATTGTTTCATTAAAATATGATCCTAATGAGAACCCAACAATGGGCCTGGGTGCATTTATTTTTGTATTGAATGCATATTTCACTTGAATTAGGAAGTTATTGTAAAATTTATATGAATTCAGGGTCTTTTATTCCTGCATTCTTAATTCAATCACACGACTTTTTGCTACTTGGATGGCTAAATTGTCTACATAATTTTGTTGCAATTCTATTTTTTCTGATCTGTTTTTGGTAGTAATTTCTTTAATCAAAAGTATTTAATTAAACTTACTTCAATCCTATAGAGGTCAGGTAATGGGGAGGTGATAGTGACCAGACAAAGTATACCATGGTGGAACTTTTTTCCCAACATTGTGACATTCATTTTCAAAATCAAAATATGTATTTGGATCTTTTCATGGCATATTTGCTTAAGAAAAGTGGAATGTCTTAGTCCACAACATGAGTAACAATACTGATATCAATGCCGGCAATGACACACTGTAGGGTAGCTGTGAAGGTTGATTTTAGTTTCTTTTCATCGCCAAACTTGTAAGTTCTCAGTCCTTCTCAGACATTTTTTTTTGTACAGGAATGGTTTCCATAAAACACTCATATTATTTAGTTCCACAAACAGTTGCATAAGCACTACTAGGACTGCTGAACCAAGTATGTCTTCCGAAAAATGTCTGCCTGTTGTCTTCCAACTTTTGCTGACTCATCAGCATGATGCTGGCTACAGATGTGTAGTCATCCTTTTGACGCTTATCCTGCTCATTACTGGTGCTATTAGTGTATGGACAGTTGTGAATCAAATGCAGTTTGCAGTCACATGAGAAACATTTGGTGGTATTGCCTTCAAGTTCAAATCTTCCTGAACTTTTGTCAGAAGATACCAGAATTTTGTTCTTATATCCTTTTCTGCCTCTTACCTCACCAATGTGAAAACCGAGAAGGACACCAGTTTGACAAGTGACATTAATATACTTTGTTACTGTCTTCCTGGCTGTTTTCATTGTAGGTACAACTGGTGAGTTATTTGTTGACAAAGCATCGGGAAACTGTCTGTGCATAATTTTTCTTAGTTGTTAGGACAGACAGTGTTAATTTGGCAGTAGTGGCCTTCACTATTCTCTCATTCTCTGGTGTCAGATTCACACTTTTTAATGCTCTATAGGCAAGTACTGGCTCCGGTAATTGTAGTTTATGCTCCTTTAACTTTGTGACATGACAGTCAAAGTTAATAAGCTAGTCATCTATTGGCATGTCATTCTGTCACTGATATTGTTTGGACTTGTATGTAATAAGTGTTGACTGGAAAAGAGTGTATCCAACTTTTTATATAATTTGTCCATTCCATCATCAGCATGTAATGTGGTAATGTCCAGTTCCAATATGGCCTTCCTTGCTTTTCCTTAAAGAGATAAAAATACTATAGGTATGCAGCAAGGTTTGTTGATGCAGGTAGCATGGTCCTAAACTTGCATTTCTTTTTTCCAAATACTGTATTTACCCATGTTTAAAATAGATCAAAGAATAGAGCTGGAAGCCATTGTATTGATCACTGTGCTCTGCTACCAATATAAATTTAAATTAAACTCAGACACATGATGGAAAGAGAATGCTTCATTTGGACTAATTTGTTCTCCACATATGTGCCATATATAAAATAGCCACTGAAGAGTAAACAAGGGGAGCAACTCATGAAGATTAACGGTATCAAATGAGTTTGTGTAAATGGTTGGCAGAACAGGGATTAGGACAGCAAAAAGGAAAACTATACAAAGACTTTCAAAGGACAGGAAGTTGTGGAGAGCCGTGATTGCCCACATCCTGACAGCATGTAGAAGAAAATGAGATTTTATTTAAAACTTCCTCACATGCTCTGTCCATGGTATTTTCAGCATTTGTCAGTAGACTCACCCTTTTTTTGCTTTCAGTCTTCCCTTTATCGGTAAGAATATTGTTCAGCATTCACTGCTACATTGGACTAGATATTACATAACTCAAAATGAGAAATTGGAGAGCAAAGTTCGAATTACAATTGAGTTTCTTGCCTTCACTTACATGCAAATAACCTTGGGAAAATTATGAACCTATACTCCCCCAGCTGTGGGTTAAATAATAGGACTTGTACCTGAAAATCATTATTATCTTCAAAAATTATTAATAGAATATTTATGCTAAAAAACATGTTTCAGCTTTAAATAACCTACAAAAGGATGATAAACCATAAAAAACAATCATAATCAGATATTACATAGAAGTTCAGCAATCTTTTCTTTTTGTTTTTTAAACCATATTTTCCTATCTTTGTATTTTGCTTAATTTGTTCCAATTGTTATATCTTTTGCCTATTGTTATCAGCCATTTATTGTTTAAAAGACTGTTGTAAAATGATTAAAATAAGTGACTCATTCTGTGTTTTTTCTTTTTTTCAATTATTTCACCCCAAGCAAGGCAATAAAGCCACTAAGATGCAAGAGGAATGTGAGAGAATATTCTTTACTACTTAATGTCCATTTTTCAAATATGAACCTATCTCTGTTTTGATTGTAAATTTCTTTTTAACTGTCAGATTTTTTCACCCCAAGTAAGGCAGTAAAGCCATGAGTGGATATTGATTGGGAAAAAATATTAGAAAAATGAAAAAAAAACAACATTATTACTGAGATAGAACAATAAAATTACAGAAATTAAGAAGATAGAAGATAATGATTGACATTGCATTTAAATTTTAGAAGATCAAAGTTGACTTTAAAGCAAGAAACCAGAAGAGAGTTCCATAAGCAAGAAGAGTAAAAGAAGAAATTGTAAGCATAGAACTTAGAGTTCCATCTAGCCATTTCAACTGTAAAATTCTGAGACCTTGCTACCAATCTAGTACTGCACTTCAATTCAAAAAATCTAGGGACCATAGAAGTTAGTTCATCAGAACAATTACCATGAATGTATTTATAGAAAAGGCACAGGGAAGCTATGTCAGAGGAGTAATGTTCTGTGTTAGAAAATGCTACATTTTTCTAAACATGGCTCAACATTTATGCATGAACGAATTAAAAGCAAACACTTAACCAATGAAACTTAACTGTTGACAAATCTTAAGACAACTTTATCCTTTTGCTTATTAATTTGTTTGATTTAGTTTTGCTGTCTTTTAAGAATAAGCAATCTTTGACACATGCTTTTAAGAAATCCTCATTTCTGATAATTAATTGTGAATGGGCAGGTATCCAGAAACCCATTCCTGATCCATCCCAAAGATGCATAATGAAAACTTTGACATATCTGTCCCAGTATATTTACAGTAGGTCAGCTATCATATTTTATTGACTATAATTCTACTATTTTTATTTAGTTTCATTGCTAATGACTTATGCTTGTACCAAGAAACCAGGATTCATTTTTGGCAAGAGTGAACATAAAATTTTTAACCAAGACAGTTTTTATACAAAAGCCTTTCATGTCTCTTGATTTGTGGTAATACATCTCAAATAGATGCATCACAGTCCGGACCATCACAGAACCGAAACTCCTGTTGCCGCTATTATCGAAAACTGTCATGTCTTCCATCTTTTTATGTATAATTTTCAAATGTAATATAAGTGATAGGAAATGGTTTCCTGTGGAAGACGATGCATCTTTTAGCTTTGGTATAGAATTTCTGTTTCCAGCAGTTGGGACTTGAGTGAATGAACGTCTAGTGTCATAAGCCGGAAGTGAGTGGTATTGTTAGTGAGTCATTCCAAGTTTTTGACACATTGGAAACATTGAAAAAGGCAGTCGGTCACTCACTAGCAATAATGCTATATAAAAAAAAAAGATGACAACAAATAAAAACACTATCAGTCAAATGTCCCAGAAACATTAATTAAGAAAAGTGTCAGATGGATATGATGTGCATGACTGTATCTTCTCTTAGGATATATTCAATATACTTGTCACTTTTCTTCATTGCTTTTTTTTTTATTACTTTTTTCCTGACTTTTTCTGTTTCTTTCTATATTGGCATGAGAAGTCAAGGAGAAGTATGTTATTCTTTCTGGAGAGTTGCAGTTGTTCAATATTTCAAATTTTGAATAACATATTCTTCATAGATTTTTTTAAAATTTTAGAACAGAATTAACTCTGATTTTAATAAATAACCTTATTTTAACAGGTTGTTTTTAGTCTTTATCAAATATAGATGCCACGTTATTTCTCAAATGAGAACTCCCTGGAAAAATGGAGAATTCTTTGGATAGATTTTCTTGGATTTTTTAATAGATCCCTATATTTCATTTGATAGTTTTCAGCCCTAATCAGATGTAGATACTAAATAATTTCTGAAATGAGTACTCCTTATGAAAAAGCAGAATTCTTTGGATCGATTTTCTTGGATTTTTTAATAGATCCCTCTATTTCATTTGATAGTTTTCAGCCCTAATCCGATATAGATACTATATAATTCTGAAATGAGTACTCCTTATGAAAAAGCAGAATTCTTTGGATAGATTTTCTTGGATTTTTTAATAGATCCCTCTATTTCAATTGGTAGTTTTCAGCCCTCATTAGGTATGGATACTATGTATTTACACTGTTTACTTTGTTCTGACTGTTGTCCTTATCTTTATTGTCATATACACAATGTTTTGGGCTTTGTATGCTTCAGCCTTCTACTGATATACAATGGGATTTTGAAACTAAAACCTTTATTTAGTACACAAGGGTAGAATATTCTAGATACATGTGCCATGCTTTTTCTAGCCCAGTATTGGTTGAAGTAATTCAGTGACATGACTGAAAGAATTAAGAGTTCAATACCAGTCTACAGCAGAGGTGAACAAAAACTTGGAGAGTTAAGTTACGAAAGGGAATTAACTGAAACTAAGATATCTAGAAAAGGCATGGCATGTAGAACTAGAATATTTTATCTCCATGGACAAAATAAGGGGTTTGGTTCAAAATTCTAAAGTATATCACTGGAAGAATTTTGGAGCATACAATGGCTGAGATGTTGTGAATATGCCAGTAAAGATGAGGACAACGGTCCAAACAATTTAAATAGTATAAATAATTACAATACCTCATCTCAGAAATATAGACAGAAGATACTATGTAGTTTCTCAAATAAGTCCTCTTTATGAAAAAGCAGAATTCTTTGGATAGATTTCTTTTTTATTAGTCACTCTATTTCAGCTAGTAGTTTTCAGTCTTTATCATATGTAGACAGTCTTAATTATATTCTGTTGAGTCATAAATAATTTCTATTTTTGGGAACCACTTCTGATATTTTAAGAATAAAGTTGATCAATAAAAATGGAAATTATTTATTATTCAAACTGATAAGCACCATGTAATTTCTCAAATGAGAACTCTTCATGAAAAGGAGAATACTTTGGATATTATTTCCAGAAAAAGATAAAAAACTCCAATAGGGTGGATAAAGTTTTTAGGCATTTTCCTCTTCTTCATTTCTCTTACTATTATTCTTGTAACATTTCTTTAGTAGATTAAAACAATTCTGTAGCCTTCTTGCCACTTTCTAAAGGAAAATAGATTCAACTTACTGTTCAATCTTGGTAAGGATACGGAAAAGCTTCGTTTTCAGTAACAATTTCAAAACAATATAGTGTTGTGTAATGGTTAGTGAGTTAGTCTGGTTGGACATTAGAGTAGTGAGTTCAATCTTTATTGGGTGTGTCATTGTTCTAAAATTCATATAAGCTTCTTAATAATAGCAGTCACATGATTCACATAATGGGATTCAACAGCATTATATTTAGCATATATGAAACCATTTTATTTAAATTACTTCATGGTTTTGACATTCAAACTGTAACAAAATGTGATAACAAATATACAATCCGTATATACTCTGATAATGTAAAGCATAAAAGATATACATATGAAGAGCTCCTTATCAGGAATATTTTTCAGTTTGTCTGAATAATTGTTTTTTCTAGCCTATGTAGCAACTAATTATGATGTTAGGTTACAAAAATAAAAATTCTCTCTCCAGGCTATGATTTCTAATTGGTTTCATCATTTCTGTTAGATACAGAAATGACCAAATTTTTTCTTTTTCTCCAGCTTTCTTAACAGGAGCTAAAACATTCCAGCCATCTCTTTTAAAATATTTAATGTCTTCAATCAAAATATTTAAACTTAGTAAAAACAAAAAAAATATGATAAAAGACAAAAATGGTGTAAACATTTGTAAGGAAGATACTTCAGCTAAGAAATTAAAAACTTATTATGTCTACAAATTAATAATGACAATATTTCATTTGATATTTTTTCCAGAATGTGTTTAAGTATATAACATTGCTGCCACATATAGTCTGGTGTTCCTGATATACATGTAGAGATTCTTGATAAAATCTGAAGAAGAATTGGCAATATTATTGGTTGTGACCTGGTATCTCAGCTTCTGTCACTTTCCCACCACTATAACATAACTTCCCCATGCCTTTTCTTGAAATACTTTCATGGTAATTGTTCTGATGAACTTTACTCTGTGGTACCAAGACTTTATGAATTTAAGCACAGTACTAGATTGGGAGCAATTGAATGTAGTAACTAAGTTCTATGCTAACAATTTCTTCTATTGCACTTATCACTTGCAGAACTCTCTTCTGGCTGCTTTCTTTCCAGCCAACTTTGATCTTCAAAAATTTAAGTGCAATATCCAACATTATCTTCTGCATTCTTAATTCTTGATTTTTATTGTTCTATCTCCTTAATAATATTTTTCTTTTGCTTATATTCTTTCACACTGCATCTTAGTGGCTTTATTGCCTTGCTTGGGGTGAATTGATAAAGAAGAAATTGTTCTCATCTTTGGCTGTTATAGATTTTATTATAAACATCACCTTTCATCTGCATAGACTTTGGCCATCTTCATGTTAATTTCTCTTTGGCTGATAGGATATGTCTACCATTAGTTGACGATTGTGTTATTTTGTTCCTGTGATACGATTTCTTGTGCCTTCCTGCTGAACCAGGGTGTGGATTTTACGATCTGATTTGAGGATTGAAATTACAACTACTTAGTGACTGCAAAATATTTAACCAATATTTATATCCACTATGCCACCATCTCAGAAGACATAATGTGGTGTATTCTGAGGCCTTTTTTTTCTAATCTAATGGCAGGTGTTTATTGATATTTGTCATTATGGCAGGTTTGTACCATTTTGATACATTTGGTTTTATTTTGAGATGATGAATTATTATTATACACTGATTAATTCAAATTCTTGTTCTTTTTGTTAATATAGATATTATCGATCTTCAACCACCTTCACATGACAAGCATGTCAAAGGAAATATTTAAGAATATTGTTGAATATCTCTGAATCAATTGAACAAGAGCAGATATTAAGATGAAAGAATTAGTTTGCAAATCTGGTGTTCAAATCATTCAGTCAGTAGGTCAAATATTAATACGAGCACCATAGGAAAGTCACTGTTTGTAAAAGAATATACCAAGAGCTCTTAAACTTTTTTCTCCTATGAATCCTTTCTTTCATCCTGCCTTACTAAGAAGAATTTAGTATAAAATCTATGGAAACCATATTCATAACAGACTAGTAGTATTTGTTTACAATTTTATTCAATAAATAGTTAAACATTTAATGAGATGGATGAGCTTGGGTCTTTTCAGTAAGTAAAACAATTCTGGAAAACTTTTCAGAGAGAGAAAGAAAGATACATATGTTTTGTTTGTTATTTGCTTTGCAGTAAAGCCACTTAAACACAAGAGGCTACTGGGTATGGAAGAATTAGGAACAAAAACATTAATAATGAGCAAGAAGAGTAAAACTTAATCAAGAGGACAGTAGATAGTGATTGACATTGCATTTAAATTTTTGGTGATTAAAGTTGGCTCGAAAGCATGGAAGAAAAGAAACTGTTAGTATAGAATTTATGGTCACATCTATACAGCTCAACTGTAAATTGATGAGATCTTGAAGCCAGTCTAGTACTGCACTTAAATTCAAAAAATTTAGTTACCATAGGGAAGAGCTCATCTAAACATGGTATTTATAGAAAAGGAACAGAGAGGCAACCTTATGGCAATGGAAAAGTGACTGAAGCTGAGATGCCAGATCAGGACCAATAATATTGCTGACTCATCTTTGGATTTTATCAAGGAGCTTAAGGTAAATTGCAGGGGCACTGGACCATATGTGGCAGCAATATTCTAAGCATAGGCAAATGGTAGATATAGATATATATGATAGATTTGGGAGAGAAAAATTGTCTTACATGACACAGTGAACCAACTTTCTGAATGCCTGATCGAGCAATGGATTCAGTAAATTTCTTCCACTTCATGTCAACTGAGAATGTTAGCCTGCAAAGGTACAATGGGTCACTTTCCTGGAGGTTAGCATCAGCCATTTTGATGGAAGGCAGAGAGGGGTCTCTAAGATGGTTAATGGAGAGAAATTTAGTTTTGGATGTGTATCATTTTCAAATGACAGTTTTAATGAGTTTTAAATATAAAATGCATGAAGACAGCTTAAATGGAACATTAAAATTATTTAAAGTTGACCAGTATTGTCAGAAGAAAACTTTCTTTTATCTTTTTTACAGTACATATCTTTCTTCATATGAGTGTGAAAATGATGTCTTCTGGGACTTAAAATCAGATATTTGTGGATTTAACATTGATTTAGAACCAGCGTCTTTAAAATGTTTTATATAACTATCCACTAAAAATCAGTTTGACACTTAAAAGTGTTGGAGATCATTAAGGTACCAAACTGCAGATCTTTTGTGATTTGGGGTTTGAAAATAATAGAGTAAATTAAAATACATGTAATATGAATATTGTCTAATAAGTACTGATTGATTGATCTCTTTGTTTAATGGCATATCAACTCCTTATGGGTCATTTAATGCCAAAATTTAATTTTCTTAGGAGATTTGAAGTAATAAAAATATGATATGTTATTTTGCTTTCACAATTTACATATATGTGTTTGATTACTTGAGGCAGTATGTGTTGTAGTTTTGTTGAAGTTAAATTTTGGAATACAGTTTAATTTCTTGAAGAAACTGTAAGATATTGTGTGAATTAATGTCATGAAAGACTTCTTTTATGTTGGTTGTTTGGTTTTTCATTTAATGGCATATCAATATCTCTATGGTTTATTTAATGCTGAAATCTAAATAATTTGAACACAGTTGTATCCCTTCAACTGCAGGTAAAATGTATTACAGGTCATTTTTTATATAAAAATGTATTGCTTGTATTAAACATTTATTTTTATACTTTCATAGTGCTTTGTTTGGAAGTTCACTATTTGTTCATAGCTGGGACCCTAATAAGTGCTACCACCCCGGATTAGGGTGGACCTAGGAACAACAGCAATTAAGAGGGTGTTCCACACTCCTCATAACTTTCAATCTCCCAATCAGAAGCCATGCTGCCATATGTAGTTCATAATAAGTACTCTCAAATTTAAATAAAACTTTTAAAAATTCCTTTTTGGTTGAAGTAAAGAAAAGTGTAGCGAACTGTTACATGATATCTGTCCTCCTATATGGCAGCGAATGCTGGACAATCTCCTCAAAGATGAAGAAGAGACTGGAAGCAATAGAAAGGTGGTTCTACAGAAGGATGTTGAGGATACCATGTACCAAACATGTGAACAATGACAAGGTTTTAGAGAAAATGAAAAGAAAAAGGAAACTTAACATCAGGAAAAGATAGTTGAAATTTCCAGAAAGAAAGTTTGGAAAGTCTGATACTCACAGTACAGATTGAGAGTAAGAGGGACGGAGGAAAACAATGTATGAGTAAATGAAAGACAGAACAGGGTTTAGGAGAAATAATGAAAAAACGAAATTTATCAAGAGCTATGAAGGACAGGAAATTGGAGAAAGCCATGATCGCTTGTCCTGAAAGGTCACAGCATATAAAAAAGAAATTAAGTCTGAACAAAGCAGAACAAAATGAAATGGAAATTCATTAATTTCAGCTGGCAGTTTCTTTTAGCACTATAATGGTCAATTAAATGATAAGGTCAGAATATTTTGAATGTTTTATTATCATCATCATCATTGTTATATATTTTTGAATTGAAAAATTTCAAATGGAGTTAATGAAGGGTCAGGTTACTTGAAAACATAATATTTATTCTATTATAACATTGGCTTTATCATTAACAAGAAAAAATGTCTAAGAGACAAAACAACAAATAGAGATAAGATGTGGTTGAGATAAGTAAAAGAACTTTTATTTTCTGTCATCTACAAGGTCCCATCATTTGCTCATTCTGAAGTAGCAGTTGTTGGAGACAGATTTCATTTAGAGTATAACACAATGTAGTATTTGAAATAAACTGTTATATAGCGCTTACCTATGAACACTAATGGGTATGTCCCAATACTCATAAATATGTTGGACACTATCGTAAGTGGAGGTGTCGAAATACTCCACCACTAGCAATGGTTTACCTACCTCATGCCACCGGTGAGTATTTTATTTTGTTGATGTTATAAAGATTACCATTTCATTTCCAACCTCCATTTCAGTTATTCTTCATTAAGTAATCCTTTTCTAGGTTACAACACAACCTTAGATCTCTAAACTTAACAAGAATTGAATAGAATATAATTTCTGACCTGTTATATAGAGTATCTATGAACACTAATGGGTATGGCCCAATCCTCATAAATATGTTAGACACTATTGTAAGCAGGGGGTAATACACTGTCAAAGTAGTACACCACTAGCAGTGGTTTACCTGCTTTATGCCATTGGCGAGTATTGTATTTTGTTGATGTTATAAAGATTACCATTTTATTTCCAACCTACGTTTTGGTTATTCCTCATTCAGTAACCCTTTCTAGGTTATGGCATAAACACATGGAGAACATCAACATGCACATGCAGTTGAGTGAGATAGACTCATGGGAGAAATATTCTATGAATGGTTTCCTTGTAATAGTCAAGAATTAGTCTCTGCTGATGCTGGTTTCATTGCTGGATGAAGGCATCATTGTTGATGGTCCAGTTAAGCTTGCTTGCCATGTCGTTCATCAATAGTGCCAGCCAAGTTGGATCTGCCTTCATCATTTATTTGGATGGTATTCCAGAAGTGGGTGTGTGGAGCTGAGTATAATCAAGTCTGTTTTCGTCATATGAGCTGTGGATATAGACGTGAGCACTTTTGTTTGAGTTAAAGAATTGGAGCTCCAACAGAGTACTGCAATATCAATCGAGTGATAAACTATAATGGCTAAAATAATTAAAGCATCTGAAGAAATTAATATAAACAGCTATAGTTTTTATAATTTTGATTTGCAAATGAATAACTTTTTTCTCCCTTAATCTAAATAACTACTTCAGGAATTATTCTTTTTTTATTTTGCCTGATCCAACTTGTATTATAATAAGTTGAACTAATTATATAAAAATGATTATTGGATATTCTCTAACTAACATATACCTGCAAATACAGAAAGCTTCAACGAGTGGAGAAAAGAAAACAGATGACACATGATCATGTCACAGCATCTTGCCCCACCCCCTAAATATTTGGTTCTGTGAGTAATTTACTTGTCGAAGCAAGAATTACTGACTTAGCTGCTGAACATGTCTCTGACCAAACTGTAATAGTCTTGTGCAAATAACACACTCATTGATACTTTGACTAACACCATTACAAAATGAAGTGTTAGTTGAACAAATGCGGATAGGGGTCGGTTGGTAGAAGCAAAGAACAAAACAAACAATGATACAAAGGGAAAAGCAAACCATGTCACAGAAGGAACGGGATTGGCATTGCCATTTTGAAGACATATTGATTTCTTTGTAAGCAAAGTACTGACTCCCTTTTCCACTGATGCCTGAGATTTATTTGAAGGGTGTTTAATTGGCAAAGCAGTCAACAGGTGTATATCTGTGATCAGAAAATCTCATATGATGTATCTAAACTTGTAATCGAACAGTAGCTGTGAACTTTTCTAAAGGACATGGATTTGCATATTTGCGCAAAATTTCTTTAATTTGGGATTAGCTGTTACAAGGATTAGGGTTGCAGTTAAAAGCTCAACATTTATCTACTGTGTCTCTTTAAAACGTGGCTAACCATGCTGCTCCACAACTTCCTGTCCTTCAGAGCTCTAAGCAATATTTGACTTTTTACGATTCCTCCCTGTATTCACAATACCATCCATTCATACAAACTCATTATGTAAGTTGCTCAATTTCCCTCTACCCACCTCCTTCCCTAAATATGTTCGATGAGTATCATATTTTCCAAGCCATCCTTCCTCATAATGTGTCCCAGAAATTTCAACTGTCTCTTTCTGATTTTAAGTATAAGTGACTTTCTAGTGAAAAGAAAAGAGCACAGAAGTGTTATGTGCTATCAGTCCTCCTATATGGCAGTGAATGCTGGACAATGCTGGAGAGTGAGAAGAGATCTGAAGCAACAGAAATGTGGTTCTACAGAAGGATACTGAGAATATCATAGGCCAAACATGTGAGCAATGAAAAAGTTCTAGAGAAAATGGTAACAAAAAGGACACTTATATTTAACATCAGGAAGAGAAAGTTGAAATTTCTGGGGTGCATAATGAGGAAAAAGGGTTTGGTAAATTTGATACTCACAGAACAGATTGAAGATAAGAGAGACTGGAGAAAGCAACACCTGACCTACCTGGCAAGCTTGCATGGCTAACAGAGTAGGTTTTGGGAGAGATTGCAAAAATACAAAAGTTATTATGAGCTACAAAGGACATTGTGGAGAGCCACGATCACCAACGTCCTGAAGCAATATGGCACATAAAAGAAGAAGTTGTTATAGATCATATTTTCTTTAGAATTTCTGTCTAGTTCTGTCTATGGTAGTATTCTCAGAATCCATCAGTAAAACTATATCTCTGTCCCTTCATCTGTAAGGAAATTGTCCATCACTCCTTGCTATAAGGAAGAAAGGGTATGACACAAATGTTCAGCATTCTTTTCTTTATTTCTAACAATATTTTCCTATATCTTAACACTTTGCTTAGTTTCTGGGAGACATCTTTCACTATTCTGATCTACCTTTAGATTTTGTGTCACATTTTTTTTGACTATATGAATATAAGAATTTTTATTTCACAATTGTAATACACTAAAGTAAAATGCAGATGAAAATCTTTTAGGTCATTCAGTCAAATACAGTTTTTTGATCAATAATTTTTTTGTTGTTTGGCATATCCTATGGTCTGGTGCATTTTAAATCTACTTGCATTACTTTGTGGATCTGATTTGTTTGCATTCCTTATATAATTTGAATTATAATTTAGTACATTATAAATAGTTTGTTTTTTTTAACGATTTCATTCCAAGCAAGGCAATAAAGACACTAAAACAGGGTTGCTGAGTTTAAGAGAATATGAGAAAAAAATAATTATTAAGGAGAGAGAATAATAAAAGGACAGGAATTAAGAAAAGAGAAAATAACAATTGACATTGCATTTAAATTTTTGAAGTTCAAAGTAGACTGGAAAGCAAGAAGCCAAAAGAGAGTGAACTTATTGTTACATTTAGCCATTTTACCTATAAAATGATGAGTCATTGCCACTAATCTAGTACTGTGCTTAAGTTTATAAAAGCTAGGCACCAAAGAAGTATGATTATTTACCCACTGCCCAACTCTGCAAGATGTGGCACAAGGCTGAGTTTAAAGTGGGGTATCCGAGCCCATAGGCTCAGGCAAAAATTCCCTATAGACCACGTAAAAACTGAGTCAGTTTCCCCAAGACGAGACTCTGCCATTTGGCAGAGCCTCATCTGGGGAATACTTAGTTCTTTAGAACAATTACCATGAAAATATATAGGAAAGGCACAGGGTCGCTACATGATAGTGGTGAGAAAGTGACTGAAGCTGAGATGTCCAGTCAAGATCAATAACATTGCAGATTCTTCTTGTTAAATCATCAATCATTTTTAATGCAACCAATTAAAAAGTGAAAACAAACATGAATTATTTCTGATTAGGATGATATAATTGTTATAAATTTGTCCATTGTTAGAAATGGGAATAGTAATATTAACCACTTCCCTATGAGGAAACATTTGGTATTTACTGACCAAGAAGCCAGTAATTGTTTTTGGTTAAAATTTATAAAATCTTTCTCTTAAAACACTTTTTTAGGAAAACAGGTTTCTCAAGTCCAGTAGCTGTTATCACTCTTTCCAGTATTGATAGGTGTTTCCTTCTGAACCTTCTATTTGATGTGGTGTAAATATTAACATCTTGATTATGTCATTATTTTTTCTTTGAGTTACATGTGCAATCTATTTTAGATGTTGCTGCTGTTGTTGCTCCTCAAGTGATGTGGTTTATGTTATTTGGTACAGTTTTGTGTTTAAGCTTCTGTACCACCAGTCTACAATGTCTGAAGAATTATGGTCTTTGTTCGTCCAAAGCCCTTTTTTTCACCATTGATCTTAGGAAGTGGTTGCATAAAGCTGATAGTTTAGATATTTCTGAACGGGTTTAGCACCATGCATGATATCCATATGAAAGTCTTGATCTGACAAGACTATTTAAATACATGGCTTGAGTGAGTTTTCAGCTTGATATTTTGGTTTTATAACAGTTTGCAATGTTGGACAAAAATGCCTCTCGTGCATCCTATTCTATGTTCAATTTCCTTTTCTTCAAAACCTAATTTATTATAGCTGATCCATACACCGAGATATCAGAAGTGTTTAGCATTTACTAATTCCACATACTGAATTTTTGTGATGAATTCAGGGTTGGTGCTATCACTGCTTTTATCTCAATTGCAGATCATAGTTTGTGATTTGGAAAGATTTATCTTGAGTCCCATGCTCATTCAAAGTTGATACATTTTTGTTTTCTAGCATTTTATATGATCCAGAAATTGCCAGGTTCCAGTGTTTCTAGATTAAAAAATGGTGATGATAGGTCGACTATAGTGGGGATCAGAGAGTGAAAGTAAACTCCTTTCCTTAGCTACATACGGTTTGAATTTTTTGTGATATTGGACGGTTTCACTTGTCACTTTTGCAATGTCAAGTGAAAACTCATTATCACTTCCAAAAATTCTCATTATATTTGAGATTTTGTAGACACTGGTAGTAGTAGTAACGCCTTCCACACTAGTAATACCTGTTCAAGTAGTAATTGCCAGATAGTATAATGATCCAAAGAGAATCATAATCCGTATAGTAGTGAAGCAAAGAGTGTGAATGTATAGCAATAGTGGATAGACAAGAAGAGTGAACAGTGATCATATAGTCATCATGCTACTTCTTATTTATTCACTTTCTTTATGATCCCATGATACACTTAATAATGACATCACCCATGTTACTCACTGACAATCTAGTTTCAAACCACAGTGTCAGCAATGGCACTTACTCTGAAACAACAAATTTAGAACTGTCATTCTTTTAGACCAGTTGCCAACCAAGGCTAAAGAATTCAGACTGCCCTACTATTTGTCTGTAATTGGAGGTTTTTAATTGAGTGTTTCTTTTTTCCTAGACTGGTTGCCACCAAAGGCTATATGAACTAGTCTGTTCTGCTATTTACTTACAGCTTGGTGGGGTGGGTAGAATAGATGGATTCATACTTTTTTTTAAGGGTATTTGCATGTAAGTGAATGTAACAAATTTGGCTGGAATTCAAACTTGACTCTCCAATTTCTCAATGTGAGCCACCATCCATTACTCCACTGTACCTCTACAATTAAAGAAATACTATCCATATATTCTTTTGACAAAATAAAACATCATTTTGTATATTTTTCAGGTAATTTTTTAATGAAATATAAATGAAAATGTAATAAAAGATTCTTCTTCTTCAATGTGTCGTGTCCCTTCAGTTCAATCATGGCTGTCCACAATTTCCTGTTCCTTGACTAAAGACATTAATTCCAGAATTATTAAGGCATCAGAGTAAAAAGGACTTTAGATATTTATTGCACTAAACAAAGTCTGGTATAGCGTTACTTTTATAGAACAGTGAAAAACAAATCCACCATTACTGATTTGGCAACCTATCTCATTAAGCCCTTCTCAATAATGAATGCTCGTAAATATTTATGTATCTAAGTCTACTTTCATACAAGTCCAAGTTATAAGACATGTAAGCAAATACAAGCTCATGGAGCATATTAATTAGACTACTGCTAACAGAATTAGAACTTGAATTCAAAACTGAAATAAAAATTACTGATTAAAAATGCAGAAATCATGTATTTTCAGAATTACATAAACATATTTATGAAGTACTGATAAAATTTGTATTTTTTGAACACTATATTTGTATTGATAGAATCCAGGCTTTGCTTATTAATGCCCACAGCCTTTAACCCTACTTCAGCATTAAGTATATTTAATTTTGCAATATTTGCTATAAAAATTGTTTAGCAAGTTTTGGTGCTCAATCTATCTACTCTGCATTGAGAATCAACTGGAGAGGGTCAAAAAGATCAAACAGTGTAATCATCTGTATTTAAACTTGTTTCTAATCCTTTCTCAATAATATAACTATAGTAATGTACTTAAAATCAGGAAAAAATGAATTGTCAGTGGTCAGGAGTTTAAGCAAGAATGAAGCTTTTATGTGTATGATGTAAATATATCGCTAAATTATTTTATTTTTGAAATGCATTGTACATCAGAATAAAGGCAACGATTAGTTTTCAAATAAAGCTTTTATATATATATTGTATAAATCCATCACTAATGATTTTATTATAGTAATGCATTGTAAATAATTTGCCTTTCAGTATGCTAACCCTGGAGATGCCCCTGTGGAATATATGGCCACAGCCTCACCATGTGAGGTGTTGTATAAAATGGTTTCTTTATCAAGTAGGTTTTATCATGGTTGGAGTTGCTAGCTCAGTTTACAACTAGTCATGAATTGCACTTTTTCTAGAGTGGTTGCCAATTTAATGCAGTGTTATTGGTCCTGAACTTGCATCTCGGCTTCAGTCACTTTCACACTGCTGTAATGTGGCTTCCCTGTGACTTTTCTATAAATACTTTTATGGTAATTGTTCTGATGAAATTTCGTCTATGGTACCTAGAATTTATGAATTTAAGTTCAGTACTAGACTGGCAGCTAGGTCTCATTATTATACAATTGAAATGACTAGATGTAACTGTAAGTTCTGTGCTAACAGCTCCTTTTCTTGCTTGTGGATCTCTCTTTCAATTTTTTGCTTTCCAATCAAGCTTGATCTTCAAAACTTAAAATGCAATGTCAATCATTAACTTCTGTTTTTTTTTCATTCTGTTCTTTTATTGTTTTTGCTCATTAATAATGTCTTTCTTTTTCTTATATACTTACACACTCTTAGTCGTTTTATTATAGAACATTGTGGAATGGTGCTACAGAATCATAAATAAAAAACTGTACTAAATAATGCTGACTGCATCACTTGAAGACTTTTAACAAATTCAACAACTAAAATGCATATCACATATAACTTGAAGAGAAAATAATGATATCATCAAAATCTAGATACTCCAAACTATATCATATAAAATGTTAGGCAGGAACTCCCAGCAATAAGGGAAAGAACAGTAACAATTATTGGATTTGAGAAACTTATTTTCCTGAAAAATTGTTTTAAAAGAAAAATTCTCTGAATTTCAACTGTAAGTAGCTCAATCAATGAATGCTGAATGTTTCCTTATCAGGAAATAGTTAATATCTCAACATCCATCACTTTCCTACCGCTATGATGTGTCTTTCCTCTGTCTTTTCAAGCAGTATTTGACCTAGCTCCTGCAGAGGGCTCTTGATTGGTCTTTTGGCTTGTTCAGAAATTTGAGAGTCCCTAAGTCTTTGCATATTCTCAGCGTTGGAAGCTCTCCTGGCTGCCGTTTGATCTGGGTTTTCATTTGCATGGGACTTTCTTTTCCTCGCCTCAGCCTTGAATCTTTTGATTGCAATTTGGTCCTCTGTTGATGGAGATTTCTTTTTGCAAGTCATACTGCTGCCATATGTGAGAGGCAGCATTAAACTACAGAACTCAAAATTGATCACTGCATTTAAGTATTTCATTAATATTTAAGCTTACCATTTAAAAGGTAATAATTCTGCTGCTACTTAAGTTAAAGGTAACTTGATGCACATAGGTCCTTACTTTACATACAAGCAATTATTTTTATTTCATGAATGACTTTCACTGCATTTTGCAATTAATTTCAATTATTCCCAAATTTATTTCTAAGATATAAAAATTGTCATCATACAAAAAATTTGTTGCAAAACATCCTGTAAAAAATTTGCCAAAAACAATCTTGATAATGAAAACTTGGGAATGCAAAATTTCAGGATTGCAGGTCCAGATCCACCCCGGAATGTTTTTAATTTGCTCACGAAGTTGGCTTGATTCCAAAATGGTATGATATGTTGAGCTATGGCCTCTAGGAGTAAAATTCAAAATACAGATGATTTTCTGTCTATATTTCTGAGATGAGGTATTGTACTTATTTACATTGTGTGGACTGTTGTCCTCATCTACATTCACCAGATAATACCTCAACTTCAACTTCCACCACCCATACAGTGTAAAGAAAGGGATCATCTGCTGCTTACAACATCAGGCAAAAGCCATAATGATCAACATATGATCAACAAATGGTCAGTATAAGCAGTATCCTACAATGTAACACCTACCGTGGGTACATTGCAGCAGCCCCAACAAACTGAAGGGTACAAGAGGATAACATCACTCAGAAAACAGTGTTGGTCTGCCTAGCCCCTATGTGAAGGGATTATTGTAGAAAATACAAAAGATCTGTTGCTCATATAACATCAGGACAAACTTCAAAAGTGGTTTGACACTTTGCAGACACTTCACAGACACCTCTTCTGAGTAAAATTTCTCATAGGGTACTGTGTATGCCATCCCATACAGCTGTGGCAAGAAACATAAAGAAGAAACAAGCTGCCCACTTAAGATAAGACTACAAGACATCATAAAGGAACCAGTTATACAGAGTGCTAGGGAAAAGCAATAATAATAACAAAATTGCAATATAAGCTCTGGTAAAAAAATAGTTATTGAGATATTAAGTCCCAAAAATTCATACACTGATGTTCTCAAGGACACATGGCCCAGTGGATAAAAGCATTGATTGGATTCAGCAACTTGTGAATTCAATATCAGGGATAAACAAAAACTTGGAGAGATGAGCTAAAAGGATATAACTGAGACATCTAGAAGAGGCATGGCACATGGAACTAGAACACTCTACCCCAGTGGATGAAATAAAGGGTTCAGTTTGAAATTTCATTCACCTTAACTAGAACAACCAGTGGATGAAATAAAGGGTTCACTATGAAATTCCATCCACCTGAAGAAGGCCAGAGCATATAATGGCCAAAACATTGTGAATATGGCAATAAAGATGAGAACAACAGTCTGAACAATGTAAAAAATGTAAATATGGACAATTTTATTTTGGAATACTGTAATTTGGGAACAGTAATTTTTTTTCATTTGAACATGTGCTATTGAAATCTAGAGAGTTGTGTCCCTTTAATTGTTTTTATCAGTAGAACCAAGATGATTGAATCTGAAAACAATTGCAGTAATGAAAACTTGGAAATGCAAAATTTCAGGATTGCAGGTCCAGATCCATCCCGGAATGTTTTTAATTTGCTCACGGAGTCGGCCTGATTCCAAAATGGTATATGCTGGGCTACAGCATCTAGGAGCAAAGTTGAAAATTCACATTTATTTATATAGATGGGAAAAATTAATCTTTTGATATCTTGTCAAATTTAAATTTAAAATCCTTTTCTTACTATAAGCAATGTCATCTTTCATTACCGAACAGTAGTGGGTAAATCAGTTGGGCTATTGAAATCTTTACACAATAATTAAAAGTCATAATGTCAATTGCTTCTCAATTTCATTTTCTTTCTATGTTTCTCTCACTCTCTTTCTTAGGCTTACAACCATATTGAAACATTAGTTCTCATATGATCACCAAAGTTAAGCAATGTCAAGTCTTGTCAGTTTGTAGTTGGGTGACCACTTGTGAATACTTGGATTTGCTGGTGATATAAGGGATAATGGATCAGAATTGTTAACTGGAGATCAATTCCAATTCTCATTGGGTTTGTTATATTCAGTTACGTGCAAATACCCTTGGGAAAGGTATGTATCAACCTCTTTGCTCCCCAGCTATGGGTTAATTAGTAAGACTTGAATCACTTAATCATTATTATCTCCAAAAAGAAATTCATATAATGTAAAAATTTTTCCTGGCTTTGAATAACCTGTAAAGGGTTGATAAGCTGTAAAGTACAGATCAGTCAATCAATCTCTCATTCTTCATATCCTAATATTACTCTTCTTCCTTGTCTTTTGTGTCTTCCGTGTTTTCTTTCTTTTTTTTCACTTTATCTCTTTTTTTATTCTTCCTCACTCTATTGTAGTTTCTGCTCTTATCTTTCTACTCTTTATCTTTCTGTCTTTTTCTCACTGTTATGTTCTTTCCTTCTTTCTCTCATTCACTTGTACTTTCTCTGACTCTCTGTTAAGTTCTTTCATTCTTTCTTCATTCTCTTGCTATTGGCATTCTCTCCTTTCTATTCACTCTCTTATAAATTATTTCATTCTCTCACTTCCTCTCCTGTATTTCTTTGTATTTTCACATTCTTTCTCTTCTCATTTTGCCTTTTCATTTTCTGTTCTTATTTCACATGCATATATATTTTTGTTCCATCCATTTACTCTTCTCCTTTCATTTTTCCTTTGTTTTCTTTCTCTCATTTTAAATCTATTCTTTTAATCTTTTCTTTCCCTTCTTTAAATTCTCTTCTCTTAATTCCATTTCCTTTCTTTCTTTCAGTTTCTAGCAGTTGATATGCTACTAAACAAAATCAACAAAGCCAAATTGTTTCAGTTCTCTTCTTTTGTTCCCTTTTTTTGTTTTCTTTCTTCATCTTCTTTCTCTTTTTTTAATCCTCTTTCTTTCATTTCTTGCCAGTTCATGCAAACTCTTTTGTTCTCTCAGTTTTCTTCGCATTTTTCAGATGTGGAATTATCTTTGTTATAGCTATTCTTTTAATTCTTTCTTTCCCTTTCATTATTTCTTTCTTTCCTTATTTTTTTCTTTCCTTATTTCTTTCTTTCCTTATTTCTTTCTTTCTATATTTCTTTTAATTCTCTCCTTCCTTTCTTTCAATTCTCTTCTTTCTTTTTTCTTTCAATTCTCTTCTTTCTCTTATTTCTTTCCCTTCTTTTAATCTTCTTCTTTTATTTTTTTCTTCCTCTTTTTTAATTCTCTTCTTTCCATTCCCTCCCCGCCGCCAATTTATGCAAACTCTTTTTTTCTTCAATTTTTCTTCTAAATTTTTTAAATGAATTATCTTTATTATACGCTCATCTTGGTTGTTATACTTACGGTGTTTTGGCTGAGGTCCTCTCTGGCTTTTTCAAATGTCTTTCCTTCTTCTTAGTAACCTTCTTGAAATTTTGAATCAAAATTTTTCTTCATAGGTAAATTGTTCTCTTTCCATACTGCATGTTTAGGGGATATTTCATATACGTTAGTACTCACCAATTTTATTCCTCTTCATATTGCTTCTTTGTTTCTTCCACTGAATCAAAGAGTGTGTGACTTTTCCAAACCCAGTGACTCGAGTCTTGCTTTGTTTTATCAACCTTTTCACTATTTTATTTGCCATCTTCTCCCCTACATTTTAATCTTTTCTCTTTTTGTTTCTCCTGTTTCCCTTCCCTCTCCATTCTTTTTAGTTCTCTGACATTTTTTTAATGCTAATGTTCACCTAATCTAATGCTCACATGCCACTCAAGGTAGAGAGTTACTGAATGAGATGTGTTCTGTGAATGTAAGAGAAAGCAGAAGGAAGTGAATATTATTATATGGATAACAATTAACCCCTGACTTGAAGAGGTTAAAATTATAGTCTTTGGAGAAGTATCTAGGTTGGAGTATGTTGCACAAAATAACAGTTTTTAGGATAAAAGCTTATGGGATTTTCTTCTTGAATTTAGGAATTTGGAAGAAATATGGATGATTCAATTCCATAGATATTGTTGTAACCTAGGGAAAGTTACTGAATAGAATAGTCACATGAAGGTTGGTAATGAATGATAATACTTAGGACAAGAACAACACATATAAGATTTGTCAACGGCATGTAGAGGAAGTAGTCAACTGCTAGAAGTTAGTCAAGTGAATTCCACAATGAATCTCTGACTGCTGACCAACATACAGTATTTACTACTGCATTTATGTGAATGGGGGCATACTCACTATCGTCTAAAGTTATGCTACAACAGATATACTAGACAAGTCCCTTATATAAAGATCTAAACTGGTGATACTAAAGAGTGTGGCACATTTGAACATTTACCATTGGAAATAGCAATAGAGTAGATATGGGTGTGCAATATTCCATATGTGGGAAATAAACTGTGAGTCATCACCTATAAGTTTGTGTAAACAAATTTGAAGTCTGGAAAGTGAGGATTGAGAAATTCCAGCCCAGCTATGGTAGCAATAATCCAGTTTTAGTCTAATTTGACTATTGTCAGGATAAAGCATAGCAGAAGGAGTGAGGTATTTTTTGTAGCTGTAAAATGAGTTGGCTATTTTTTTAAGCATTTTTAGAAATTGATCATGTGTATGAGTTCTACTTAAGGTCAGGAGTGACCTTCTGACCCAATAGGTATCTAAAAGAAGGAGCCTCTTTGTGAATACAGCAATTTATCATGACTGGAGAAAACTCAGTCTGATCTGTAATGATGAAATAATAATAGTTTTGTATATTGTTTCCTTCTTTCTATCCTTATATTTTTACATTAATTTTTTCAAAATTTTATCTCTTTTTTTTTTTTTTTAAATCACTTTTTTCTTTTGATTTTTGTCTCTCTGGTACCATTTCTTGGAATTCTTCAAATTCCATTTTCTACTTCTTTTCATCCTTTGTTTTTTATCTTACCTATTAGACTCTCTTCTTTAATCTGTGTTGTGCCTCATATTATTAAACACTTAATTTTTCCTAATTATTCCCAAACTAACAAACAGATTAATGAAATAATGGCCCTATTGATCTTCAGTATATTTCATATAAAAATATATAAATTGTATATAACTACATGTTACTTTTATGGTATGACAACTATTTTATGAATTTTACCTGACTTTTCAAATTTTACATTGCTAGCAAAGTTATGGGAATTACTAAAGGATATTTCATTGTAATAAGAAATTATAAAAGGTATGCAATGTTTAAAAGTTAAATGTTTTGAACAAAAACACTAAAAACGATGTCATTTTAATGATGATGAAGTTATAAAGACATCTTTAATATGACATGTAGACTAACTTTTCTGAAAGTAGATTTACAAGTGATTCATTCATTGTTCCTGAGGACTGTTGCATTTATGCATATGAAAGTGTAAAGCATTTAGAATAGCTTTTCAAAGTTTATGTTTGCTATAAATTGCTGTCCACTAATGTAAACCATCCTCTTCATAAACTTTTAAAAGTTTTTAATTCAATTAAGGCCAAAAAACAAGCTGACCACTTCATCAAATGAGTGTCACTGAAACCCATTTTATTCATATCTTCATTACTTTTTTCACTGAATGCGATGGCATATTACAATGCATAAATATTATCTTTCTAAAAGCATTTGGCTTCTTCTTGAATAATGCCACCACATGTGCCTTTAAAAATTCAATGTATATCCAAGATGTTAACACCATCCAGGACATGCTAGAGACTCACCAGTTCACTAACTATAATCCCACTCTAAAACATTATACTACCTCTTGTTGATGTCTCAAACTTTGAGGATAATTTCTGTAAGTAGTAACGCAGACTTTGTCCCATCTGCCTTACATATTTAGAGTAAAATGAAAAAGTAAATCTTTATGTATTCTGTTGCTCATTTCATTTGGTTTTCTTAATGGATGTCTTTTAAAGGAGATCAAGGGATCATTTCAACATGTTTTACCCCTTGCTTTAAAACCCAACATCTAAGGCTTTTTATTTTGCTGCCTCAATGTCTAAAAAGGATCACAGCCTGACAAAGTCTTTTCTATCTCCTAATATGGAAAACAGATAAGAGAGTCTTTGATTTTCTCTTTATCAAACCTGTATCAGAAGCATCTGTATTTTTTTAACAAACTTCTTCATGGTTGCACCTGCCAATCATTTTTCTAGCTTACAGCCATATCATGGCTGTTGAAACATCGGTTTTCTTACGATCATCAAAGTTAAGCAATGTTGAGTCTGTTCAGTACTTGGATAGGTGACCACTTGGAAATATCAGGTGTTTTAAGCTTAGATGTGTGTGTGTGGTGTAATGAATAACTGCTATAAAGTTGAAATCAGAGAACCGAGTTCCAATTGCAGCTGTAATTTTATATATTCACTTACATACAAATATTCTTGGGAAATACTCTTCTCCACCAGCTATGGATTAATTAGTAGGACTTGTATCAGTAAGTCATTATCCCCAAAACATTGTTGCAATCTTAAAATATTTTCTGGCTTTAAATAAGCTGTAAAGGGGTAATAAGCAGTAAGAAAACAAAACAGTAATTTTTTAAGTATTTTGCCTTTTGCAAACCCTGAAGTTATTAAACATTTCTATTTATCAGTCAAATCAATCTTACAAATCAATTTAAATGCTCAATCTCTACAATAAAACTTAATTTGAGATTTTGAAATTGAGGATATTTCATTTAAATAGCTATCATTTGTTTCACCCTGACTACACAGATTTTATAATCACTCAACAAATAAACCTTTAGGTTCCAGTAAGTATTCGTTTTATATATCAATAAAACATGAAGTAGCTAATGTAAGATTTCATATATATTTCGTTCCATGTAAATTGCTTTTTCTCTCTTCTTTTCGTTCCCTGTATCTGCTCTTCACTACTCTTTTTTTACATGCATTCTTCTTCTTTTCATTCTCTTACCTTCTCTCAGTGATCTCTGGATGAAGCAAAACACCTGTCAAGTCTTGCCTTCAAATCTAACATAACTTGGTTGATATTTAATGAGTCTTTCACATAGAAAGCGTATATGCCAACACTCATTTATTTGTGTCTTATTTCTTTGTAGTATATCAAATGTTTTTCAATTTATTGATACTAGACAGGCAGTCAGGAGAAAGTAAATGCATGCAGTTTTGACACTATCATCTTGAAAACAACAAATCTAATTGGACAGATGTTTCTTTCTCATGACTATGCACTGATTTGTGTGTTATGTTCTCGGAGAAAGTTTTATTCAACCTGGCTGATTTGCACAAACAGCTTTCTGTTAAAATTCACTTATTTACATTATTTATCTTTGGACTGCAGCTTCTTTGGTTTGTGGTTTTCTTTTCACTTGTAAAATTTTCTACAATTTTGGGGATGAAACATTATCATTATTTATAGATGGACTAACATCCTCATCTTTGTTGTTATGACAATGTTTTGGCTGTTAAGCTTTCTGGCTTCTTTGGCTTGCTGTTCTTTTTTTTTCTTTTTTCCTAGCAAAAATTTTGTACAATTTCTGAGATGAGGAATTATCATTATGTACATTGTTTATATTTGGACTAACTTCCTCATCTTTGTTGTTGTGGCAATGTTTCAGGTATTGAAGCTCTCCAGTAGCTTTTTTTTTTTTTTTTTTTGTCAGTAGAAAAAAATTTCTACAATTTCTGGAATGTGGAATTATCATTATGTACTGTTGTGGAGTTATTTTGCAGTGGAGGCTTGTATTTGTACTAAATCGGTCCTAAATAGTTTGGCGTACAAAATGTTAGGAACTTGATACAATAGGTATTACGCAGAGTAATCTTGTTGTGGTCGCTGACTACTTTCGTATTCGACTAACTGTTGTCCGACATCGACTGACCCTCATTTCTCTTACTACTCCTACTTAGATTAGGTGGGAGAGTCTATTAACTATAGAATAGGTGTGTTTCACTATAACATGTACAATGTTTATAGTTGAACTAATCTCCTCATCTTTGTTGTTATAACCATGATTTAATTATTCCAGCTACTTTGGTTTGTTATCTTTTTCTTTTTTTTTCTTTACTTTCTTCTTTTGTTTTCTTTTTTCTTTTTTGCCAGCAACACTTTTCTACAATTTCTGGCATGAGGTGTTATCATTATGTAAATTATTTATAGTCGACCTAACATCGACATCTTCGTTGTTATTATCACAATGTTTCAGTATCATTTTACTATCTTTTCCACTCCCTCTTCTGCCATCCATTTACACAAGCACTTTAGGTAGTTTACTTACTGATTCCTTCTGTTTCTCATCCCTTCAGCATGTCCTGTGAGTGTCATATTTTTCAAGTCTGCTTTCCTCATTGTGTCTCAGAAATATCAACTGTCAGTTTTTGAGTCTAAGTAACCTTTTTGTTTCTATTTCCTTTAAAACTTTCTCATTCATGCACTCTGTCTATGATATTCTCACTATCCTTCTGTAGAACATCTCTGTTGCTTCCAGTCTCCTCTTCATCAGTGAGAAAATTGTGCAGCATTCACTACCATATAGGAGAACTCATAAATTTGTAACAAGAAATACACTCATTTGTAAAATCTGTAAAGCAGGACTTTGTGTATGACAATAAACTCTATCCAGCAGCAAGGTTTCTGATCAGGAAGTTTTGAGAAGTGTGAAACCACCTCTTAATTATTGCTGTTCTCAGGTCCACCTGTTAGGGTCCCAGCTGTGGGTAAATAGTTAACCACCAAACTGGGGTCAAAACTCTATGAAAATATAAAAATACCGTCAATATATTTTCATAGTAAAAAGGTGCCAGCAATACATTTTTGTAAAAGAAATTTATTAATGTTCCCAAGAAAATTCCATTTAACTATAAATAATTTACGTAATGTTAACACCTCATGCCAGAAATTGTAGAAAATTGTTGCTGGCAAAAAAGGAAAAGAAAGAAAAAAAAGAACAAACTTTGACTTTAAATGACCCATAAGAAGTTGATGTGCCACTAAACAAACAAACAAAGCAGGACTTAAATCAAAGTGTCATTACAGTTATTTATGCACAACATGCTTTTTGAAGATGTCAATAATCATTTGAATATTTTTAAAAGATCAACAACACTTTTCTTGGTTGTTACATGAATAATTTTCTTTCTTTATTCATTTATGGTTTTTAATAAAATTAGTCAAAAGTGCATTTGATGTATTCAGTACTTATTTATGATTAGTAATAGAATATTAACTTGTGTCATATTCTTCTCCACTCCAGCCTAAATTCATATTGAGGTTCCTTGTTCTGGGATTAACAAAAGAACTCTGGAACTAAATGCAATGTTTAATAGACATCCAAATTCTATCTAAGCCACTTTTCGCATTCTATCTCATCCCATTTCTTACCTAATCAGCATCTCCCACCACCTCGACTTATTTCCCAAACCAATTTTAGTTGGTCTTCGAATCCAAGAAATTGTTGTGGCACAGAAGGACCAGACATTTCCCACCACCTCTAACAACCAAATCCCTTGGCCAAAACAGGTAAAGGGTAGAAGGAGGGTAGATTTTTGGCAAGATGTGGGTGAGGAAGTGGTGACTGTTGAGAAGCTAAAATGGTCAGGGAAAGGGGTGGCTCCTCCTAGCCAACCCAGACCAAACCAGACAACGAGGAGGACGTAGAGTTCAAAGACAAACTGCTTAATGATATTTGCTAAGATTTCCTATCAATTAGATGAGCTAGGTCACAGTGACCTTGGTTTTCTAGAAAGTAATGTGCAGTGGTTTGCAGTCGGGTCATTGAATGTGGGACTTGGTATGGGTCAGATTGGTAAGGGGGTTAGGGCTGCAGAAGGAATAGAGAATGTGAAATTAGCTTTTGAGGAGAAAGAAAAAGTCGAGAAATGGTCGAGAGTGATGCAAAAACATTTTATTTCACTAGATTACATACCATAAGAGGCTTAGTTGGGCAGTTAAAGAATCTCTTTAATTCACTTTGAGGAATGAGATTTGAATAGTGTCTGTTAAAAGCTTTGTCAGAAATCAATCCAAGTTATATAAATTTGTTGACTGCCATTCTTGCGACTTTTGAAATATAATCACACTAAAATTAGACCACCACTTGAGAAAATAAGTTTTTGCAGGTAGAGTAACAAATATTGGCATGGAAAGTGGAATCGGCGAACTGAGTTCAAGTTCCACTCTAGTCTGTTACATTCCCTTTCACACTAATGCCCTTGGGAAAGGTATGAATCTGTCTCTTCTCATCCCCACTATAGATTAAATAGCAGGGCAAACTAGGTATTTTGACCTTGAGTGGCAACCAGTCTAAGAGAAATAGATCTCTTAAATACTGCATAATAGTTATATAGATATCAGAAATATTGCTGATAAAATATTTTTTGATTCTTACACACATACACACATATCATTGTAACAAAGACGACCAACCCTCTCTACACTAACTGTTGAACTTAGACTTGTTAATTCACTATGATGTCTACTCATAGGAACAGGATTACAAAGTACGTTGCAAGGCATAGCATTGAGCCATACGCATTGCTGTACTCTCTACTGTATATTCGTTATTATTGTATTATTAATCCATGGCCCACATGTGATCAAACCTTTTCTTCACTAATCTTTTGTTCCAGTGTTTTCCTTACAATATTCTTAAGCAGAAGCTATAAACTTATGCAAGCATTATAACACATATATACTTTTAAAATTTTATACATAAATATATATTTTTTTTAATCATTTCATCCCAGACAAGGCAATAAAGCTACTAAGATGCAAGATGTTACTGAGTGTTAGCGAATATGAGAAAAAATACTGTTAAGGAGTGAGGACAATAAAAGAACAAGAATTAAAAAGGCAGAAGATAATTATTGATATTGCATTTAAATTTTTGAAGATCAAAGTTAACTGGGAAGCAAGAAACCAAAAGAGAGTTCCATAAGTGAGAAGTATGATAGAAGAAACTGTTAGCATAGAACTTACAGTTACATATAACCATTTCAACTGTAAAATGATGAGACCTTACCACCAATCTAGTACTGCACTTAAAAGTATAGATACCAAAGAGGAAATCTAAAGTCTATTATGCTGCATTTATTTTCACCCCAAGCAATGCAATAAAGCCACTAAGACACAAGAGTGTGAAAGAATATGAGAAAAAAAAAAATCATTAAAGAGAGAGAACAATAAAAGAACAGGAATTAAAAAATCAAAACATAATGATTGACATAGCTTTTAAAGTTTTGAAGAGCAAAGTTATCTGGAAAGCAAGAAGCCAGAAAAGAGTTCCATAAGTGAGAAGTCCAATAGAAGAAACCGTTAGCATAGAACTTACAGATGCATCTAGTCATTTCAACTGTAAAATGATGAGACATTGTTGCCAATCTGGTACTGTGCTTTTAATTCATAAAGTCTAGGTACCCTAGAGGAAAGTGAACAATTACCAATTACTAAAGGAAAGGTTATCAGAACAATTACTATTTGAAAATAATTAACAACTATTTATAGAAAAAAATACAAGGAAGCTACATTATGACAATGGGAAAATGGCTGAAGTTGAGATATCAGCTCAGGACTAATAACATTGCATATTCTTTAGATTTTATCAAGAATCTCTAAATGTATAGCAGGAGCACTAAACCATATATGACTGCAATATTCAAAACATGGATGAAATGTAGACTTAATGTAAGATAGATTCTGAAGAGAAAAATTGTCTACCATGACACAGTGAACCAACTTTTCTAGCAGTAAACCCAGCAATTGATTCAATATAATCTTTCCACTTCATGTCAATGGAAAATTTCAGCCTGAGAAACTGCAACAAGTCACTCTCCTGAAAGTTAGCATCAGATAGAACGCAGAAAGGGGTCACTCAGAGGATTAATAGCAGTTTCATTTTTGAGGTGTTTAAATTAACAAGCAATTCTTTGCCCCAGTTAACAGTAGATTGGAGGTCATTTTTGAGATCAGCTGTTAATTTGAATTTATCAAACTGTTTAGACTTACTATTAAGACAGGAGTAAATAGTTTAGAGCTGATAACACCAGGAAAGTCATTGATGAAAATTAGGAACAGCATAGGTCCAAGGATAGAGCCCTGAGGGACACTGGCATTAATACAGAAAGATCTAGAAAAATAGCTACTCATGACAACTTTAATTTCGTGATTTGATAAGAAAGACTGAATCGGTTCAAAAATTCATCCAGAAATAACTTGTAAAGAAAACCAGAATGCCAAATCCTGTTAAATGCCTTCAAGATATCCAAAGCAACAGCCTTAACTTCACCATTCTTATCTAAGGATTGATAAACTCTTTCAGCAATAACTGGTTAACTTATCAGCAGTTAACCTAAAGAAGGGAAAGCCAGTTGCTTATCTAAAAGAAGGCCCTGTGATATGAGATGCTTGACCAATTCATAAAATGGACACTTAGGTCAACAACAAGTAGTGACAGTTTGTTTTATGTTTCAACGCAATCCGCAGTCCTTATGTGTTACTTTTTGGCTCAACTATTTATATATATTTGTCAGTGATACATTATTGGTAGTTAGGGCTATTGTATTATCCTAATGGTTATTGGATTGGTGGTAATCATTCACCTAGTTGATCTTTTCCCTCTAACTGTTGTGCACTCTGGTACTGTATTTCTTTTGCCTATATATATATATATATATATATATATATATATATATATATAATCAATTACCTTCAAGCAAGGTAATAATGCCACTAAAATGCAAGGGCCTACTGGGAGTGAAAAAGAATGAGATGACATCAGAAGGAATCCAATCCCAATCTAGATGCTGTTGAGTAGAAATAATTTCAAATCTAAATTTGTAACTATTTTATAATGTGATTTGTTAACTTTTTACTCATTATATATTATTGATTATGTAATTATTTGTTGTTGATTATTATTATTATTATATTTACTTGTGTTTATGTGTTCATTTGTAGTTTGTTATTTTGTTCCTTATTTACTTAATTTGTTTATTTATTTTTTGTTTATTTTATATATTTATTTTTTTTTTTTTAGTTTGGTTATCTTATTTGTTTAGTTTAAAGTATTGGCTTTGTCTAAAATATGTCACATTATTATCTGTCTATATTTCTGAGATGACGTATCATGTGGTTAGATCCAGTGACAGGACCCAATGAGTATGAGTTCAATACCTGGTTAAGGTGGTGGAGAACTTAGCAAGGGGAATTAACAGGAGATAACTGATAACTGACATCCATTAGACATGACATGTAGAACTAGAACAGTCTACCCCAGTAAGTGAAATAAAGGGTTCAGTTCAGCATTCCAACCACCCGATGAAGGCTGGAGTGTACAACATTTGAAATGTTGTAATAAATATGGTGACAAAGATGAGGACAATAGTCTGAATAATGTAAATAATGTTATTTTATCTTTTATATTTTTTTGTAATGCTGTCCATGGTGGTTATTGAAATAATAACTAGAACGGCAAGTTACAAAATATAAGGTTTATTTTAAACAAGAACAATACAAGTAGATATTTACAAGATCGTCTGAAGCTGGAAAGCAAGCACCCCATACCCCAAGGCCAACACCATAGATACTTATATTCTTATGGAACAGTCTATTTAATAGAGGTATGTCAGTTCTTTGTATACTGAGGGTTATCAGTTTGTTCCCAACAACATTTTTCATACATTCTGTCTCTGATATTGGAAACTTTTACCCATAAATATATCATGCCTTAAAACTGTATTTTGATCATATATATGTATATATATATATATATCTATTCTAGGAACAATTATATATATGTTGCTCATCACTCAAAGCTTTTTAAGGTTTCATGTACATAGAAATCATTCGACACAAAAGCTTTAAGCAGCATCAAGCAGTGAGAAACATATATAAAATTCTTCTTAATATGAGTTTTAGCTCTGTTATTTTACATCTAGTACCATTTTATATTACTACTAGCACTCAGCATGCACTATATATATATATATATATATATATATATATATATATATATATATATATAAGCTTCCCTTCTACTTTTCTGTAAATATTTTCATAAGTTTTTCTAATGAGCTCTCCACCTTGGGACCTTAACTGCATGAATTTAAGCATACTACTAGATTGGCAATTAGGTCTCATTATTTTATTATTGAAGTAGATCAAAATTTTATTCCTTTTCTCAAACTTCTCACCTGTGGAACTCTTTTCTGGTTTCTTGCTTCCCTGCCACCTACAATCTTCAAAAATCTGAATCCTGTTCCATTACTGTTCATTTACTCCCATTAATCCCTTTTGTCTTAGTGGCAGTATTGGATGAAATTATATATATATATATATATATATATATATATGTGTGTGTGTGTGTATTACACCCATCTGACCACAGATCCATTAGAACCCATATAAACACACATACAAACTTACCAGACTCCATCCAAAACATATGAATAGACAATACAAACATAATAAACTCATACACAAGGAAAAAAAATTTTAAATAGTGGAAGCCTGAATAATAAAAAGAAAAATCCAACACTCAGTAATAATAATTACGAACATGGCCACAATGAACTAACTGTATTCATAAAATAAAACATCCCTATATAACATCTAGAAAGATACACACAACCCATACACCTAGTTAAAAGGCAAGAATTAAAATCATCCTTGATAATGACTAAAAGAATAACTGAAAATGCTCGGAATTACAGAACATTTGGACAGATTCTACACACCAGAAAACACTTGTTCAAACACAAGAAAAATTAAATAAAATTCTTAATCACAGTATCCTGTCTGTCATCTTTGATGAAACACGGAGAAATGAAGGATTGCTGTCTAAATAGACAATTATCAAATTACACAAACCAGCAGCTAATAAGTAAAGTAATACCACTAGAGTGGTTGTCTTCCTGTATCCAAGTATATGTGTCTGCTAGGACGGCTAGCCACTCCCTGTGTGGATGTCTATTCAAGCACATTTGTGGTTGGTTAATGCCCACACTGCTCACCTGTGGTTTATGCTTCAACTTTGCTGATTAGACCTTAGTTACAGTTTCTGGAGTGCTCAACTGTCATAACAAGCCCAGTATTCTTAAACCCATGTACACAATGACTTGTGACCTGATGCTAGCACAACCATCAATGGTGCCTAAATAGTTCTGTATACCCAGTTTTACTCAGAAGGCTTGAATCAGTTCGTGGTATGGTTTCCAGTCACTTTTCAAACATACCACATGCCAAGAACTACTCCACAGATAATCAAGAAGTCACTTTGCTGACTAATCGGCTAAAATTGTCCGTCATTTATAAAAATTTATATCATTTTTCCATGCTCACAAATATGTCACATTTTTCAGTGCAAAATTTTTTATATTATATAATATAAATAGAGACAGAAATATTTCATTTTATATATAATTTTCTTATATATATATATATATATATATATATATATATATATATATATATATATATATATATATATATATATATTTTGGGGGTATTTTTAAGTTTATTTGGTAGAACTGAATTTTTTTTTTCTTTAGAGAAATCAAATATCAGAAATCTTTTAATGATATTGCAGTTACTGGGAAGCTAAAACAAATGAATAACTTAGAGGTTTTATAGAACAGATGCATACTTATATGGAATAGTTGGTATTTTTTCACTGGTAATTGTTTGAGTATTTAACTAGCTCGACGGTGCTCAACTCTGACATAAGCAAGCTTGTGTAACTTTTGTATAAAGTTCACTTTTCTTAGTAGAGTTACTGCATTAATAAACAAATGCATTTCCAAAGGTCATTTTTGGCTTATTTGGATGCAAGGTTGTACATTGTTCACCTGGTAGATCCTTTCTGAAACATACCCAACAATATAGTTTAGTAACAAGACTTTTGTTAATGCTTCAAGGTAAAGAAAGTGCTTTGAGTCGACTAATAGATGCTGTGTTGGTTGACAACATAAAAAGAATATATTCATGGTTTTATGTGAGAAAAGACTGAATATTATTTATATTATTCGGACTATTGTCCTCATCTTTGTCACCATATTTGATGACAAAGATGAGGACAATAGTCCGAATAATGTAAGTGATGTACATAATATCTCATCTCAGAAATATAGAAAGATACTGAAAGGCCAAAACGTTGTGATAAATATGGCAACAAAGATGAGGACAATAGTCCGAATAACATAAATAGTGTACATAATACCTCATCTCAGTAATATAGACAGATACTGAAAGGCCGAAACGTTGTAATAAATATGGCAACAAAATGAGGACAATAGTCCGAATAACGTAAATAGTGTACATAATACCTCATCTCAGAAATATAGACACTTACTGAAAGTCTGAAACGTTGTAATAAATATGGCAACAAAGATGAGGACAATAGTCCGAATAACGTAAATAGTGTACATAATACCTCATCTCAGAAATATAGACAGTTACTGAAAGGCTGAAACGTTATGATAAATATGGCAACAAAAGGATCACAAAAGAAAAATAAGAAGAAATGTGCATTTAAACATTTATGAACAGTGTACAATATAACTGAAAATTTCCACTTTATAAAACATATATAATAACAAAGTTTGCTTATGCCTATAAACCTGTTAACCAGTAAATTACTGAGGGATAATGTCATTAAGGTGAGCAGATTTCGTAAATAAAGTGTGTATGCTAAAATTCATGCAGTTGAGTTACCAAGGAGGAGAGCTCATTAGAACAATTGGCATGAAAATATTTTTAGAAAAGACCGTAAGAATCCACCTCGTCATGGTTAGAAAGTGACTGAAGTAAAAATGTTGGATCAGGATCTGATAACATTATAGTCTCTTCTTTAGATTTTGCTGAGAATCTCAAGATATATAACAGGAGCAACAGACCTGATATGGCAGCTATATTCAATGCATGGATAAATGATGGATTCATAAATGTGCAAGATGGATTCCATTGAGAAAAATTGCCTGAGATAACACAGTGAACCAACTTTACTAGCAGTAGACCAAACAATTGTTTCAATATAATTTCTACACAAAATATGTATGTATGTATGTATATATATATATATATATATATAATAAAAATATCAATAAGAACACCAGATTACATATCTTACTGTTCTTTCTTTTTATCTAAATATATATATATATATATATATATATATGTGTGTATGTATTGTTAAAGACAACAAATAAGGTATATTTATTATATTATTAAGTTTTCATGTTGGTAGATTAGTTTCTATATCTTAACATTGAAGGTACAAAGGAAATGTCCAGAATTTTTGTGACTTCTTGTTAAGTTTCTGAGCTTTCGACAATTGTCAGACAATTGCTAGAAAAATAGATTTATAAATGTGCAAGATGGATTCTACTAAGAGTAATTGTCTGACCTCGTATTATGAACTAACTTTCCAAACAGTAGACCAAGCAATTAATCGAATATTATCATTTTGTCAGTAGAAAATTTGAGCACATGATATATATATATATATATATATATATATATATATATATATAAATATTTGCTCTGTTTTTTACATACAGCTCTCTGGACTACACAGTCCTTGGAATTATTCATACGGATTACCACCAAATAACTTCATTAACTAAATAAATAAATATATATATATATATATATATATATATATATGATGAAAAATTATTCATTATGGAATTTTTCTCTTTAGGTTATAATGTCATGGCTACGTGAGCATTAAAACATGAAATTACTAATTTAATTTCTCTTGTTGATTTGTAATTTAAAAATTACTAATCAACAACACAACTATCCTACACCATGAAAAAAACAAAATTAGATTACAGATCTTAGAAGCAATTTATAATAAAAAATTAAAGCTGGCACTGAACAGAATCAACTATGAATACTGCAGTAATGTTCTGAAATGCCTGTAAAGAAACAGTTTTTTTCATACTTTAATGCATGCATGACCATGACATTATAACATAAAGGAAAAAAATTTCAGAATGGATAATTTTTTCATATTCTAATGAATGCTCAGCACATTGTCTATCATTTTGCATTTAAAAGCATAATGAAAACATTACGGTAATGGATAACAATGCACATCTTTGTATAAATACTTATATTAATGAACAACATATAGTTTTGTACCACTTGAACCCCTGAAGATGATCTTGGAAAAAGATTGAAAGTATGTGGAAAAAGAAAATAAAAGAAATTTAAACAGCTATAGCACATTTCTCTCATCCTTCAACATCAATACACGGAAGGTTATTTGCGAGTATGAACAGATTTTGTTAAAAATTAGCAGACATAATATCTGTAATTTATTCAATCAGACATATATATATATATATATATATATATATATATATATATATATATATATATATATATATATCTTGGAACTTTGAATGGACATGTCATCCTCAGTAATTTCTATGTAACCTTGACACATTTGGGAATGGGAATAATCCAGAACCTATACTGGTAGTATGCTGATGATTTAATGCTATATGGATGAACCTCTAAAACTCGAGATGACCAGAGCTTGGCAGCTGATCTTGCTTCTGATTTAGCTCTAACAGCTCAAATGTGGTTCTACAGAACGATGATGAGAATACATGAACTGAATATAAGCAATGAAAAAGTTTTAGAGAAAATAGAAACAAAAAGGATACTTAACGTTTTTTATATGGTTCACATGTCTATATGGTACATTTTTTATATGATTTATATGCTAATGTTTTATATGGTTTATATGTTTCCATGGCACCTTATTATATGCATTATGTGTTCATATGACATTTACTTATATGATTTAAATGGTCATGTAGCATTTCTTTATATGGTTTATATGATTATTGTTTCTGAAACTTCGTTAACCAGCAGTCATAAGTCAAAAATATCTAAATGCATATATTTTCTGTTTTTGCAAACTTTGTGTGATTCTAAGATAAAAGAGCAAATAACAAAACAATGATAATAGATTTTTCTGTCTGCAGTTGGCATTTTAGTTTTGCAATAAACATGTTTCCAAAGAACATCGTTTCTTCCACTGTAATCTCATCTCTTGTAAACCAACCCTTCCCTCCGACTCCTGGCTTGTCAGCACGATAAAAGGTATAAATCTTTTAGAACTGTCCACGGGGCAGAAGGAAAAAGTAATATTCCCTTTTATTCATGGATCAATGTCTCTGATTATTGTCAAAGCAAGAAATCATAAGAATAAGAAGACTGACTTTCACGATAATTGAAATACAAAGCTGACACTTTGCTTGGCAATAGGAAAAACAGTAAACAGATGGGTAAAGTGTCATGAAAAACAAATGTTTTGTACTTTTAGATGAATGACAAGTTTCATAAACAGTGGTACTGGCAATTTAATCATGAAACATATCAAGAAGCAACCAACATGGCTGACAAAAACAAAGTAGTGAATTAATTGGTAGAAGAGAGCGATTCTGAAAAGAAAGCCCATATTCCTGTTTTGTATATTTAGAAGATAAGAAAGAAACTTTCAGGTAAGATGCTGCATCTAACAAAGCTATCAGATAGATTTGATAAAAACAGGTATTTCAGTCAAGCATTGTTTCATTTTGTCCCTCATGGCAAGTCAGGAGTGTGACCATCATCATCTTGATAATTCACTTTATTTGAACAATTTTCTTAATCACCTTCAGCTTCAATATATTGAGTTATGTTCAAAAAGGATCCAGTCATTTAATATTAGCATAAAACAGCCTACCTAGGGCAAAGGCACTCAACTCTCTTCAAAGGACTCACTTTGGAATATAACACACTTATCATAGCATCAAAATAAAGTGTAGGATTGCCTCCAACTTGTCTATCTGGAAATTTCCCTTAATGTTAACTAGGTGGCATTGTATAAAGAATTATAAAAGGAAATGGCACAGCCTTTCTTTCTTTTTTTTTTTTTCTCTCTCATTGATCACAGGATGCTGTAGTGACAAGATGTGTATCATTTTGCCTCTGAGGCTAATTGTTAGTCCCAACTGAACCGCATGTCACATACAATACACTACACTATCTCCTATTCAAAAACCTTGATAATAATATCTCTATGACAAACTATCATATCAATGTTGTCTAAAAGTTTGGGGCCACCTTCAATTTAATAATTTAAACTTAATAATTGAATAATTTTTTAATAAATAATTAGTAATTTTCATACCATCTTTGATTTAATTAATTTATACTAAGTTACAATGCAAAAACTATTTTACCCATGTTGTGGAGTAAATAGTACACCTCCAGTGACTATATGAACTAGTTCATTGCTATAAAGAGCTCCAGGTCAGCGGTAAGACTGGTAGCCATTTGGAGTCAGTCTTCAGACTAACTAGTATAGGCATAACAGCTAGTAGCTAAAGCATTACGTATAGAGAATCCTTATATGAAGTATATATATAAGAGTGTGTTATAACAATAGCCATAGAATATTAGTGTTATAATAGTGGTGACAAAGGATTTTAAACTTCAGATTTATAACTGTTAATAGCTAAACTTCAACAACAGAAACAGCAATAACAACAATTGCTAGAACTGCAAAAACAGCAACAAAAGTTGTTGGATATAAGTCTGAAGAAAAACAAAAAATTCTTCAATGTCTCTTATACCAGATGATGTCCAAAGTAAAAACAACATTGTTGTTGAGGAAAATAGCTTTGATAGAGTATGAAAAATAGTGCAATTGCATTTTACTGAGAAACAAAGTGAAATCAGGTTTGAAGACATGGTAGACATTCTGACGAAAATCTTTAGTGACAAGAGCTGTCTGTTTAATGCTTGTTGGAGGTGCTTGGATCTAACCAAAAAAGAGGACAAAGACACTGCCATGTATGCTGGTATCATTAATAAAGAATATGAAATGTTTAGAATAAACAAAATGACTCTAGATATGTCCAAAGGATTAATTTTCATGCAAGGTTTAACAGTTAAAAATTTGAACAAAAATTGAACAAAACAATAATATTACATTACAAGAAATAGTGGGTGATCGTCAGACAATGCTAAATCTGAAATACTATGGTAAAAAGATTCAGAAAAAAGAATGTGCATTGGTACAAGCAAAAGACAAATGTACAAAAAGGAGAATAAATCCTTGTTTCAGATGTGGTAAATTACATCTTGGAAAAGACTGTCCATTTAAAAATTCAGCATGTTACAAGTGTGATAAATGAAGATATATAAAGTCACACTACAAAACCAAACCAAGAAAAAATTCTCACACAAAGAAATTAGTGTACACAATATAGCAACAGATAAAATGGTCACAGAAAACAAAAGAAAATTAGTAAATGTGAAAATAAATAATGTGGATGTGAAAATGTTACTGGACACCTGTAGTGATATTTCAGTAATCAGGGAAACTATATGGAAGGAAATTGGAAAGCTTTTATTAAAAAGGACTTCCAAAATTGCAATTTCAATTTCTGATGAGCAATTGTTTTTGAGAAATAATTAGCAATGTATTTTTTTGTTATAAGCCTGTAAAAACTAAAGCGCGTATAAAAAAATGTTACAACTTTGTTCAAAATGGACTGAATGGAACTATTTGAACTTTGAGATTTGCCAATAAATGTTTATTGCAAAGATTTAAGTGGACAAGCTACCATTTAAAAAGTCTGAATGAAAATCTTAAGGAAGAATTAAGAAATTGTTTTCCAGATGTTCTGTCAAATGAACTGAGTTTGTGTTCAAAATTCAAGGTGGATTTTCAAGTGAAAAATGTTCGACACCAGTATTTAATCCAAAATGGAGCATACCATTTGCAGCATTAGAACTAGTTAATGAAGAATTAGACAGACTTGAAAGAATTGATGTAATAGAAAAAAAATAATCATTTGAACTGGGCTGCATCAGCAGTGTATGTAAAGAAAAGAAATAATAAAATTTGTGTTTGCATGGATTTCTCAACTGGCTTAAATAGTTATTTAGAAACACATAACTACCTAGTACCAAGTCCAGAAGTAATTTTTTTGAATTTGAATGGCAGAAGAATATATTCAAAGCTGGATCTCTCTGAAGCATATTTACAAATTCAGATTGAAAATAAATGTTCGGAATTAATACACACAAAGGATTTTATAAGTTTAACTGATTTCCTTTCAGTATAAAGGTAGCAGCAGCTATTTTTCACAAGCTATGGATACCATGCTTATGAGTTGTAACTTTTTAGTGGTGTATCTGGACAATATTTTGATCAAAATTGTATCAAAAGAACAACATGTTAAGCATGGGAAAACTAAGAGAAGACGGATTCAAGCTTTGTGAAGAAAAATGTGAATTGTTTTGGCAAAGAATTAAATACCTTGCTTGAACAGTATTTACATTAGTCGGACTATTGTCCTCATCTTTGTCGTCATATTTGTCACAACGTTTCGGCCGTTGTACACTCCAGCCTTCTTCAGGTGGTTGGAATTTCGAACTGAACCCTTTATTTCGATAACTGGGGTAGACTGTTCTAGTTCCACGTGCCATGTTTGATGGATGTCAGTTATCAGTTATCTCCTGCTAATTTTCCCTCTAAAAGTTCTCCACTGCCTTAACTGGGTATTGAACCCAGAAGTTCATACCCAGATGTTCTCAAGGATTCATGGCACAGTGGATAAAGGCATTGGTTAGATCCAGTGACAGACCCAAAGAATGTGAGTTCAATACCCAGTTAAGGCAGTGGAGAACTTTCAGAGGGAAAAATTAGCAAGAGATAACTGATAACTGACATCCATCAAACATGGCACGTGGAACTAGAACAATCTACCCCAGTGATTGAAATAAAGTTCATTGAGGTCATCTGCAATTAATAATATGACTGCACCAACAAATGTGCCTACGTTACAAGGTTTTTTTAAGACTGGCTAATTGCTATCAAATTTATGACCAAAATATGCAGAAGTTAAGCGTTCCATTTAAGAATCTACTTAAAAAAAGGACTAAAGTGGAATTGGAATGATAAATATAAAAAATTGTCTGACAAAATAAAAATAGACATATGTCTGATTTATCATTTGTACACCATGATCCAAAAGCAGAAATAGTAGTGGTACCAGATGCTAGTAAGTACAGTATTGGAGTGGTGATTTTACACAAATACGATGGTGGTAAAATGAAAGCCTTTGCTCAAGCTTCATGCTCACTTCTATCAGTACAGAAAAAATACAGCCAGATAGAAAAAGAAGCTATAGCAATTATATTTACTGTAAAGAAATTTCATAAAGTTATTTATGGAAAAAATTTCACATTGCAAACCTGACCACAGATCTTTATTAACAATATATCATTCAAAGAAAAGTATATCTACTTATACAGCTAATAGACTACAACATTTGGGTACCATCCTGTTAGATCATAATTTTACGATGGAGTACCAAACATCTAAAAAATTAGAACATGCAGATGGATTATCTATATTAATGCCTAAAAATGCAGAACCAGAAAAATTTCATATTTTTGTCTGGACGTATAAACTAATTAAATTGATTTAAAAAAAAGTTATTTGTAATATCGCTTGATAATGGGATGGAACTTTGTATTTCAAGTTTAATTTTTAAGATTGAATTTGAATTGAAGTTTTAGTTTTAAAACATGGAAATTTCAGTGTTGCGATGATAATATATTAATATATTAAAAAACAATTATAATTACACGTATATATATATATATATATATATATATATATATATATATATATTGACTTTATCAAGGTAAATGTAAGGATTTTATTTTGCAAACAGAATAATGGATTAAGGAGGATATTTTGAAAAGAGCAAAGTTTAATAATAAAAAGCTTTTTTTCTTTTTCATATAATAAAATTTCTAATAAAAAAATCATGTCTCACCTTTTTAAACATATATAATAACTTTTTCTCATTTAAAGTACAAAAAGAATTGCTTTTTGAGACAATTTAAAAATTACCAGGGTTTCCACAAATATTTGAACTTATTTGTGTGTGTGTATATATATATATATATATATATATATATATATATATATATATATATATATATATATGTGATGGTCAGTTTTATTTGAAAAAATATAATTAATTTTTCAAATATTGAAACGTTTGTTTATATATATGTTGTAGCATACTTATGGACAGTAATGGGTATGCCCCTATTTCCATAAATGCAGTAGTGAATACTGTATGTTGGTCTTCAGTTGGAGATTCATTGTGGAATTCATTTGACTCACTTCTAGCAGTTGACTACTTCTTCTATGCACCACTGGCAAATCTTATATGTGTTGTTCATGTCCTAAGTATTATCATTCATTACCAACCTTCATGCAATTATTCTATTCTGTAACCTTCCTTCAGTTACAACAATATAAAAATTAGAATATTTCCTTAGATGTTGTGAATAAATGCTCTGTTGAAGCTTGAATAAGCATGGAATAATAATAATACAACACAAAATGTACGTAACAAAATGTATTGAAACAATGAAAAAAGGTACACAATATTTACAGGTAGTTTTGGTATATTCTTGGGAAGACTGTTCCTGCAGAATGGGTTGACTAAGTCGCAGTCGGGCAGAGTCTCTGGATTCGATCTCTTAATCTTCCCTCGTCTTCCGGTACCAACCCATATTTATATGGTCGGCACTCCACTTATGTAAATTAGGTGTATCATACACAACATGCTCATAATCCATTTTAATTTTTTTTATTCAATACAGTAATATCATGAATATATCAAGAACAAAATAGGTAACAAGAAACTTATCTTCTGCTAATAGTCAATGGATATAACCTTTCTGGTCAGTAAGTAAAAGTTTTCTATAGTTAGTAATTAATCTATTACAAATTTATTTCAGTGTATTGTTCCATTCTTTGAAAGCAAAAAACTGCTCTAACTCAACTAAATTTGAAATTTGTCCTGAATGACCTCTAACTTTACTGGAATTTAAATTCAACATGCCAATTCCATTTCTTGCATCAATAATAATTACATTACCCCCACCTTCAAGTAGAGCTTCGTTCTGTTTGTGCTACTACTTAGTTTTACATGCACTCATGCTACATATTGCTGCAAAGCATCAGCAAAAATAGACAACACTATTTTAGAGTTTTTCAGCATGAGACTAACACTTTGCTACCCATAACACACCACTGACCAGCATATAGAAATAGTGAAGTCAATACACATGGACTAAGGATTGCATTTTGTGTAAATCCTGTAAATCTTATATTTTGATACACCATCCTTCAGTCAAACCTGAATTAGAATGAATGGTATATATTTTTGCAAACTGAGTTGTTGTAACAAGAGTTTTAACAACTTTCTGAAATTCTGGGATAAAGATTTTCAATATTTCCTGTTGGACTAATATCCACATCTTTGTTCTTATTATCAATACACTTCAGGTGGAGAGCACAATAGTACAAACACTGATTGTATCAACAAAGATGAGGGCAGCAGACTGATTGGATCTAATGTAAATAATTTTAATCAAGATTAACCATTTGGAATGTCTGCTTTAAGTTATAGACCCAATGTTTATGACTAGAGAAATATCTTTTGGACTGAAAGCAAATTGTTCTGTTCCTTAATTTACATACAAGTGCATTTTATAATGTACTTTTATGAAACATTTGCCAACTGACAACCATATTCTGCCATAACCAGGCGATTTCATTGAAACAGACATCCTTAGGTACACAGCCCATTTGTCATTTCTATCATGGTGCATCTGCTGAGATCACCTGGACACAGTGCCAAATTAAACAACTGTCCTGTGGGCTTATATAACATAAATACATATGCACAGCACATAGATACATTCTTTATATATATATATATATATATATATATATATATATATATATATATATATGTGTGTGTGTGTGTGTATATTAGACAACATTCTCTCTTTTATACATGTTTTGTTAAAGAAAACTAACAAGGTACTTCAATAAAGCTTTCTATTTAATTTTTCTTCTGTTCGTACAAGTGTTTTCTTTTCTGGACACAAAGTATGTAAAAACTGTCCAAGGTTCTGCATATCTGAGTGCTTTTGGCTATTTTTTAGCCATTATCAAGGGTGATTGTATTTTACTTTTAACTGATAACTAATTGATAATGGCTAAAAGTATAGCTGAATGCACTCAGACATACAGACAGTTTCTACATAATTTATGTCCAGGAAAGAAGAAAATTATAAGAAGAATAAAAAATTTAACAGCAGTACCTTGTCAATTGTTTTTAATGAAACTTATATAAAAGAGGGATTGCTGCCCAAATATACAATTATACATACACACATATATATATATATATATATATATATATATATATATATATATATATATAATCTACAGAATGCGATTGATAATGTGTCGTATAAATAACACAAAAATAAAAATAACACTGACATCTCATTTTAACAAATACATTTACCAAAATTACACAAACATATCTTGAAATACTAAAGAGTAAATTTATTTGATAAAATCACCATTGGCTTCAATGCAGTCTGGGAAGTTAGGTCGCCAGATGTAAGGGGTGATGTGCTTGCAGAAATTATCTGACAGCATGACTGGGCTCTCCTGCTTGTGTGGCATGTTGCAGAGTCCTGTTGCTAGACATAGGTCTTCCAGAAGCCACCCTCTTGACCCAGGATAGCACTACTTCCACAGGGCACTTGATGTAGGTTTCTGTGTTGAGTCTTAGACCATCATATATATATATATATATATATATATATATGTATGTATGTCAGGAATTAGCCATACTTTCGACATAAATATCTGTATGTTTGTCACATTGCTTTCTACTTATGTGTTCTTATAGTTGGTACTATTGTGGTCATGTGAGCAGTGTACACCAAGGAACAAAAATGAACTAAAGATATGTTATGGCGACTGTGCAGATATTTTTTACTTACCCTTATATATATATATGTAATATTAATTAATTGTCTCAGATATGACAGATGTTAACATCTTAATAATAAACATATTGGGGGAGAAATTTCTAAGGAAACTTTTGACCAACCCTTCATGAAAGAATACATCTGGCACACACTTAAAATATAAAATCATAATAATCAAAGTATGTAAATCAATTTAATTTTAACAAACTGGACAAAAACACCAGATATTAGTCAGGAGAGAAGGAAAATGATTAATGTTTTCCCAAAAGAAGAAGTGAATAGACAAAGTAAATATATACATTGGAGGGTGCTGAAAATTCTTTGTTCCAACCAGTAAGTTCTTTATCCAAATATTTTGATCTTTGGTCAGATTTAGAGAAAGAGAAGTGAGTTGGTGTGAAAACTTTTCAAAAATGTAATTTTTGTTGTCAGTTTATGGGTATGGCATATAATGACCAGAATTTGGCAATGGCATTTCTTCAAATAATATAAAGTGACTATTTCATTTGTGTCCACACACTCAGATTCAATCTGGCACCCTGCCATGTTGACTCTTAACAAATTCTTCTGTTTCTGGTATTTTGTATGGCTGTTATCAGACTTCAGAGAATGTCAGTTTCTTAGTAACGACTTTGGTTCAGTTCCTTTGGATCTTTGTCTGCACATACACACACACACCTTTTTTACTGGCACCAACCTCTTCTCTAATCATTTGGTTAGAATACATCAAACACCTTGTGTTAAGTACATCTTGCAAAACATATCAGGTAGATGTGCTCTGCTTTTTTAAATGCTATAGTAATCTTTAGTAATTTTTTTAAATGCATTTAATTAGAAAAACTATTCTTTTAAATTCATTTAAATAGAGAATGGAATACACACAGGAAAATAACAGAATGTTTTTTCTTTGGTATGAAAAGTTATATCAAAAATGTCATTATAAATCATATTGCATGTTTATTTTTTATAATGAAAGTTTTATTTAGCCATTTTATGCAAAAAGGATGTTTACCTATGCTTTATAGATTATGCAAAAGAAGTTGATAAAGTACATCAGAAAAAAAGTATTGGATCTGCTAAGTAACCTTGGCATATTTAGGAAGGATATTAAAATAATCCAGAACCTATAATGGCAGCATGCTGATGATATAACAGTTTATGGGTGCACCTCTAAAACTCTAGACCATCTGACTGGTCACATTCAATGTCTCAAAAACCAAACTAGTGTTATTCCATCTAGATGACTAGAGATTGTTATTCCATCTAGATGACCAGAGATTGGCAGCTGATCTCTCCTCTGATCTAGCTCTAACAGATCAGCAGGGAGAAAAACTGACTGGTCACATTCAATGACTCAAAAACCAAACTAGTGTTATTCCATCATCACCGATTGAACCCAGAACTTTCAGCAATTGCAATGAACAGATGTTTCCGCAGGGAGACCTCTTGCCTTGAGTACAGATTGGAACTTAAACTCATCCCAGACCTTAAATGGAATTCATACATCTGATTCAATGGTAAATATCCTGGAGAAATTTCCCTGTACTACTCCAGTAAGTACCTGACACCTCCTGCTATTCTCTGCCTTTACAAGAGCTATATCACTCACTCCTTATTTTCATAGAAAATATTCTTTAGTTCCACACATTCATCTCTTTACAGCCAAGACCTGACTTGATACATCCACAGGATTGAATTATTCTCATTCCTTCTATTTTCCCTTTCTAAGAAAGATATTTCACTCAGACATCCTCTTTCTAAGAACTGCTACTTTGTAGAACAGTTTCCTATGTGGATGCTTTCCTGGGCACTACAATCATAATGTCTTCAAGTCTAGGGTCAGTCATTATCTCTTCTTCATATCCTCCTAATATCCATACAACACACCACATTCTGTACTAAAGGGTATTAACTGAAACTGAGATATCCCAAAAAGCTATGGCATGTAGAATTAGAACAATCTACCCCTGTGGTCTAAATAAAGTGTTCGGTTTGAAATTCCAGTGTATATCACTTGAAGAAGGCTGGAGTGTACAACAGCTGAAACATTCTGAAAATGACAATAAAGACGAGGACAACAGTCCAAATAGTGTAAATAGTTAGGATACCTCATATCAGAAATATAGACAGATGTTGAAATAAATATATATTGTATCTATATAGATATTATTTAGCTTTTAACTTAAGGGAGAAAATCTGCTAAGAGATTTTTTATAGTCTGTACAGAGTATCCATATATATGATACATATGTCCTTTTTTTGATCCTGTGAGTATATCTTTTAAGCAATATTTCTTGATTGTTATGTTATATACACTTAAAGTATTAAAAAAAACCCAAAAAACAACAAACCAAAAAACAATCCCCCAAAATGAAAGATTGATCTGCTAAAAAGTTGTTTTTTTTTTCCTGATATCTTTTGGTATTCTTCTTTTTCTATGTACCATGTCCCTTCAGGACATGAACAGTTATGGTTCTCCTCAATTTCCTGTCTTTGTAACTCTTAGTAAAGTTTGTCTTTTTGCTATCACTGTTAATACTTGTTCTACCAATCATTTAACACAAGCTCATTAGGTAGATTATATGCTTTTTGCCTCTTACCTTTTTGCTGTTAATCTGTGTAGGGAGTATCAAATTTTCTAAGCTCTCTTTCCTCATTATGTGCCTTAGTAATTTCAACTGTCTCTTTCTGATACTGAGTGCAAGTGTCCTTTTTGTTTTTATTTTTTCATTGCTCTTCTAGATTTTTTTTGTTGGTATAAAAATGTTTAAATTTGTTTCTGCAGGATTTTTATTTAAAATAAGTAATCTATTCTGGCATTATACTAGCATATCTTTTGTCAGTTTGGTTTCATATTGATGATAAGTGGTTGTCTCTTTTGTTAGGGGAAAAACATGTGTTTTTATGAAAAGGGGAACAAAAGCAGGAAATGACTGATTCATCATAAAAACCAAAATGATAGCTTTTAATTGGAAAAGTTATTAATTTGTCCCCAATTGCTGTTAAAACATATTCACTACTGGGTTCTTTTTTTCTTCTCCATGTTGATAACAGTCATGTCCTATTCACAACCTCTGTCCTGGGTATGACAATAAACTACGTCCAATAGCAAGGCCTCTGATCAGGAGGTTTTGAGGAGTAAGTGCTTCTCATGGTTAGGAAGAAAGTGAAATTGTTTTAAAACAGAAAATTGAATATTATTGTTCTCTCTACTGTCTATCTATCTAGATATATCTATCAGTCACTCTCTCTCTCTCTCTCTCTCTCTCTCTATGTGTGTGTGTGTGTGTTAAGGACTCTCCCATCCCAAAAAGCCAGACTACCCACACATACAATTTCATTATAGTATTGAAGGCTAGTGCATAACCAACAACACTTTTTGGAAGAACTGAATACAGAGAACTGATACACATGGTGTAACACAAAGTCTCCAAATCACCTTCCCCAGTTCTTGAATTCAGGTTTTTATTCTAACCAAGGCTAAAGAGCCCAGTCTACCCTACTCACTAAGGGGAGATAAATTCATACCTTTCCCAAGAATATTTGTGTGTTAGTGAATGTAACAAACTCAACAGGAATTTGAACTCGACTCTCTGATTTATTATCCATTATCCATTACACTACTTGCACACCATATATATATATATATATATATATATATATATATATAAAGACATGTCTCATTGAATAATTTAGACATGTTTTGTCTACTTATTTTCAATAGATCCTCTTATATTCATGGACAGTTTTCTTAGTATCTTTATTAAAGGAAGAGAGAAAATTACCATGTTGATACATACTCATTTGTTCCAAGTACTTTCAAGATTAGCACAATGTCATCATCAGGGTGTTGTTTTTTTCTAAGACAAAATTGTTGTGTTAATCTGAAACATTTCAAAACTTAGTTCCCTTCCCTGACATTTACATTGTGAATTTTAAATCGTACAGTCCATAACCTTAGCATTTTTCACTTCCCAGTTAAAAAAAAAATTAACTTTCAGATGAACATAATGATTTTGTCTAAGAAAAATAACAAATATATATATATATATATATATATATATATATATATATATATATTTGGTTGGTTTGATGTGAGTTTGTGACCTGGGTTTCACGCTGTCTGACAATCGCAAAAAGCATGAAACCCAGGGTCACAAACTCACATCAATCCAACCAAATATGTTAGCTCTATCTCTCTATTGATATTGAGCGCTTTCTAATAAGTACCGTGCATATAATATATAAATAATTATATATATATATATTTATTTATATTTATATACACACTTTTTCATATATATATATATATATATATATATATATATATATATATATATATATATATATATATATTGTGTGAGAGAGAGAGTGAGTGGATATACCTAAATAGTACATATCAAATTATTCAGCCTTCCCAATGTTCATATAAATATTTGTCGCATTTCTCCATGAGAAAAAAATTAAAACTGTTCATTCCTTACCAGCATTTTTCTTGTTTTGATGAAGTTATTTTGCATCTTGATTTCTCCAAAATATTGGACAGTACCTTGCATAACATTGATGCAAAACTTTCTGGCAGTTTTTGAAAAGTCTTTTAATCTGATAAATTCAAAGCATCATCAGTTAGACATTAAAGCATTTTCCCTGACTTTGTATGAACTTTGTCTACCTTTCAGGTAAATTTTAATGCTGTATATTAACCTCTGACTAGCGATGTACATTTTGACCAAATGAAATATAGGTCCCTCAAATATAACTCTGTATCTAATATATTAGAATTGTAGATAGGAGGTCTAATAACTAAAGACATGAACTATATTTTTATTTTTTAGTCAAATTCATCGAATACAAGGCAGGAAAGCCACTAAAACACAAGGGATTACTGAGCTTGTGTGAGTGGGTGGCAAAATGTGGGATAGAAGCCTTAAGAAAGGGAGAAAAACTGATATGGGCTACAAGGGATAGGAAGTTTTGGAGAGCAATGATGACCTATGTACTGAAGGGATGTGGCATAGAGAAAAAGATTACAGATTCTTGAAATTCTAATATTCATAAAAAAAAGAATAAGTCTTATATGTGATAATCAATAATAAATCTGATAATCAAAATTTAGGATCTCAGGATAATCAAGTACAAGATAAACTCAATTTATTGATGTGATTCTGTTTTTAACATGGCTATCACGGATTTCAAGGAGACAGAACTAAACCAAAACATACTGAATGGATTTAATATCTAAACAGCCTGTCCTGGACAAGCACTCTAATCCACTGTTTTCTGATATTTACTTATACTTTTTTTTTTGGCTCCAATAAAACAGGGGCAAAAGTATTACCTTAGGCACAGAATATTTGCTGAGCAACTAAAATAGAATTTTCTGATATTTCGATTCCTTTCCAATTTTTTCAAGTGATTTTCACTCAAGAATATTATTGTACAATTTTTTCAGTCATACCATTTGTTCCTGGACATTCACTTCTGTATATTACTGACTATTTACAATGAAAAAATATATTGATGATTTTCTCTCCCCCCCCCCACTCTATATACATACATACATTGACCACACTGAATTAAGTGCAATGACAAGGAGGTTATCATGAAAAATGTTTTTTGTGTAAGATAAATGTTCTTTTCATTGGTAGGCTGTATACTTATTGATGAACACATGCACACACACACACACACACACACATATATATATATATATATAATCCTATTTGCTTCTATATAATCAGAAACCTCTTCAGGCAAACCAACACTGGAGATGGCCATTTCATTTCCAGAATTGTATAAAGTGACCCAGACAAAACCAAATTGCCCTGAAGCCATTTACTTGTGTCATATTTGCTTGCCAAAGAACTTTCAGAAAGACAATTAAGCAAAAAAAGGAAAGTAAAAAAATGTAGAAATCAGTAATAATAATAATAAATATATATTTGTGAACAGCCATCCTTTATCAGAAATAAAGGCAATGAAGTCTAGTGCTGGCTGTAATAATATTTACATACGTCCATGACTTTTTCACAATTTGCTGAGAGTTTATTGATTTAAATAAAGGGTTTCAAATATAGTTTATATGATGGAGATGAACTTTATAATAAGATTAGTTGATTGCATTATTTTTGTTTGCCTATCAGGAAATGTATTTATAATCCACAAAAAAAGTCCAAATATATATATATATATATATATATATATATATATATATATATATATATATATATATGTATTAAGCATATGCAAAAGTTTCCATAACAAAAAAACGTTTTTCAACAATGCAGTCAGCCTTCATTTTTGATAGAGTACTGTTACCTTTGGCACATAATGAATATTGAAATATTTGTCTGTAAAATATCTTTACAGTGTATATAATGCTACTTGTGCTTTTCGAAATGTTACTAAATTGTCTTTAGCAAGTTAACTTACTATCCCGAGAACCATTAAGGTTTCATTTTGGGGATGGAACCTACTTTTCAGTGGCAATAAAGTGGTAAAGTTTATAAGTTGAAAATTTTTTATCCTATATGACAATGAATACAGTGGTCTTCTAAAACTGAAATATTCTAAACCTGTGAAAACAAATTTTGGTTTGAATTTCTAGTGTTAGGTGTTGTTATTTACCTTTGGATTAATATCCTCATCTTAACATAACACCTCAGTCATTGTGCCCTCTGAAAAAAAGAGAAGTGATGGTAAGTTCTATGCTAACAGTTTCTTTTCCTATACTTCTTGTTTGTGAAACTCATTTTCTTACTTTCCAGTCAGGTTTGATCTCCAAAAATTTAAATGCAATGCCAGTCGTTATCTTCAGTTGGTATCTTAATAATATTTTCTTTTTCTTATATTCTTTCCCACTCAGTAATCCTCTGAATTTTAGTGGCTTTATTGCTTTGCATGGGGTGAAATGAAAAAAAAACCTTCAACAGTAGTAACAACAGTAGCAGAAAAGCAAAGCTGAAGTGATAGCAGCAACAGCATAGAAGGCCATTAGGTTCAAGGCTCTAAGTTCTATGTTCAGAATTTTCCAAAAGAACAATAGCATAGTGGATTAAATCATTGCTTCATGAATTTTGGTGGCATCATAATTTTAACTTCAATCCCAGACTCAGTGGAAGCAGAATATGTATTTTTAGGAGACTTTCTTTGAATGTTCGATCTTCTCATAAGGATGTAAGAGTCCCTCCAGTTAATTTGGTATTTATATAACTATAATAATGTCATTTAGTTGTCTTCTTTGTCCTAAGTTTATCTGGGTTAACTTCCTGTTTATTTTGGCTCAAACATTGATATCCTTTGCGGCTCAAATCTTTACTTGATGGATATGAGGTAAGCCTTCTGAGGCACATAGCTCTTTTGATGTTCTTATGCAATTCTAGTTCTTTATATAAAACTTCCTGTCATTTAGTTGTCATGTGTATATCCTCAGTTCATGTGGATTAACTTTAGTATATGTTGGGGTCACCACAGATCAACTCCTCTTGGATCAACTGTTCTTGATTGACATTACTAAATAAAACAAGATGAGATGCCCTTAGACATCTGATAATTTTTATCTGATGTTCTTTTTGTCATTTTCTTTCAAGAACCAAGAGCCACTCAAGGTAGAGGGTTACTGAATGAGTTCATTGTATGTAAATAACAGTTGACCCTAGACAAGGTTAAGATTATATTGATTGGGGAAGTGACCTCTTGGCAGTCCATTCAACAAAGTGGTAGTTCTTAGGAAGAAGCTGTTGGTGTAGAACTGCCTTCTAACCAATGAAATACAAAAAAAATGAGGCTAATTCTAACTCATATATGTGGTATGACAGATCTTATCTGTAAAGATCAAAACTGATGAAACTGACGAATGTAACTGATCAGAACATTTTTCATGGAAATAGTGATAGAGTAGCAAGAGGCTTGCAGCATTTCATCTCTGGAAAAGGGATTGCAGAATGGTCTTGTTATTATAAAATATAAAAAGAAAACTATAAAATTGAAAGAGGTAAAGTAATGGAAAGATTTTATTTTGTACAAAAATAAATATCTTTATATGGAAAAATTGTTTTTACAAAATAAATCTAATGTTATTTCATAAATATTAATTTATCAATGAAGATTTACATTTCATTTTTTTTTCTATCTCTATTATCATGGACATTTTTCTTCTCCATTTGTATTATAATCATTTCTCACTACTTCTCCTATTGTGAATACTTCTGTCTTCCTCTCCTATCAAAAATATATCTCTCTTCCTTTCCTATATCAAGAACATATCTCCCTGTCTTTTCTTTTGTGAACACTGCTCTCTTATCCTCCTATCATGAACACTTCTCTCTTCCTCTCTTATCATGAACACATCTCACTTCCTTTCCTATCATGAACATATCTCTCCCTTTCCTATCATAAACATATATCTCTTCCTTTCCTTTTGTGAACACTGCTCTCTTCTCCTCCTATCATGAACACTTCTCTCTTCCTCTCTTATCATGAACACATCTCACTTCCTTTCCTATCATGAACATATCTCTCCCTTTCCTATCATAAACATATATCTCTTCCTTTCCTTTTGTGAACACTGCTCTCTTCTCCTCCTATCATGAACACTTCTCTCTTCCTCTCTTATCATGAACACATCTCACTTCCTTTCCTATCATGAACATATCTCTCCCTTTCCTATCATAAACATATATCTCTTCCTTTCCTTTTGTGAACCCTGCTCTCTTTCTCTTCTTTTGTGAACACCTCTCTCTTCCACTCCTATTATGAACACTTCTCTCTTCCCTTATTATCTCTTATCTATATCTTATAACATATCTCTCTTCCTTTCCTGTCATGAGCATAACTCTCTTCCTCTCTGTTATATAGGAGTAAAATGTTGCTGCTGACACTTGCCTGTGAGCAAACACAAGTGATCCCATTATTGAATTAAGTAGACCATTTGACCATAGAGGAAACACATAAGTAGAAAGTAGCATGACATCCAAACAATCACCATTTCTAGTCTATCCTCTATTACTATTTGGATCATTATTTCTACTCTATTCTCTATTAATATACAGACTATTATTCTCTACTCTATTCACTATACTATTTCTTTTCCTGATCACTATATGGATTACTATTCGAGCAGGTATTATCAAGCAGGTACTATTAGTGTGAGTGCTGTTTGAAGGCATCTGACACTAGCATTGTTCAACAGCATACTACAGTTGTATCTGCGATTAAAGGCTCTACTACAATGGGCATTACGAAAGTGACAATGCGTATTCGTTGGCTTTGATAAAGTGGCAACAAGTGTTCATTGACATCACAAAACTCTCCATTCGTGAACACTGCTCACTTCCTTTTCTATTGTGAACATATCTCTGTTCCTTTTCTATTGTGAACATATCTCTTTCTCTCCTTTCATGAACACTGCTCTCTTCCTATCCTATTGGAAACATATCTCTTCCTTTCTTACCGTGAACATATATTCCTTTCCTATAGGGAACATATCTCTCTCCCTTTCCTATCATAGACATATATCTCTTCCTTTTCTTTCATGAACACTACTCTCTTTCTCTTCTTTTGTGAACACTTCTCTCTTCCACTTCTATTATGAACACTTCTCTCTTCCTTTATTATCATAAATATATCTCTCTCCCTTTCCTATCATAAATATATCCCTTTTTTTGTGAACACTGCTTTCTTCTTCTCCTATCATGAACATATCTCTCTCCCTTTCCTATCCAGTATATCTCTATTCCTCTCTTTTTGTAAACACTGCTCACTTCCTCTTCTATTGTGAACATATCTCTCTTCGCTCAGCTGCTAAGAAAGTAGATTCACTGTGTTGCACTAGACATTTTTTTTTATCTTCAGAATCTATCTTACATGTTTATAAGTCTACTATTCATCCATGGTTAGAATATTGCTGCCACATATGGTCCAGTGGTTCTCCTATTTAGAGATTCTTGATAAAATCTAAAATAGAATCAGCAATATTATTGGTCCTGACCTGGCATCTCGACTTCAGCCACTTTCCCACCACCATAAAGTTTCTTTCCTGTGCCTTTTCTATAATTATTTTTATGGTAATTATTCAGAGAACCTCTTTGCTACGATAACTAGACTGCATGAATTTAAGCATAGTACTACATTGGCAGTAGGAGTTTATCAGTTCAACATTGAGTTGGCTTGATGTAACCATAACTTCTATGCTAACAGTTTCTTTTATTACATTTTTCACTTGTGGAACATTCTTCTGACTCCATGCTTTCCAGTTAACTCTGATCTTCAAAAATTTAAATGCAATATCAATTACTATCTACGATCTTCCTGGCTATACTTCTACTGTTCTTGCTCATTAGTAATGTTCCTGTTTTCTAATTCTTTCACACTCAGTAGCCCCTTGTGTCTTAGTGGCTTTGCTGCCTTGCTTGGGTAAATCCAATTACACAAAAACATAATGTGCATCCTATAAATAACAAATGATTCACATCAAACTTAAGAGCCATCTTTAATGTCTTTCAGAGCAAGCATATATAAATGAAACCTTCTTCTTTTAATTCTTATTTTTAATGTATCTTTTTCAATATGTTTAGCTATTAACGAAAAGAAAACAAATACCAAAAGAACATGGATAAATCATATATCCTGTTTTAATCTTTGAGTAACCAACTGGCTCCTCCATCATTTAGAAAGTAAGTCATGTTTTTGTCAAGTAGCATTCTGATTTATTGAAGTCATTTGCAGTTTTCCTTATAAAGCAAGTGAAAAACATATGCTGCCATTTTGTGTTTGTTCAAGTGGACAACATGAATAACAATTCAGTACAAATCAATTCTGATGTCGGCTCTTAGAATGTCACAACATTTTCAACCTCTTTATTTGGTATGACCTTTGTGTTTTAACGCCATGAGAAACAACAGGACAACAAACGGCATTTTGCACTAGGTGAGGTTGGACTCAAGAACCACAAGAAATCACCAAATAAACTCCTGGACAGTTTAGTTTAAGAAAAAGTTTCAGCTGTCTTTGGTTACCATAAAGAAATGAATGCATATATATTGTGTATAAAATAAACAGTATAAAATAAAAAAAAGCATATTTCTCTTTTGCAAATAGCATGCATCAAAGATTATGTCAGGGGTACGATTTTGTTTGAAAACATTTTTGAAACTATGTTTTTTAATGTGTATTTTCAGCTTCCAATTTCTTCAATCTGTTGGTCTGAGTCCCCTACTGATTGAACCATAACAATATCGCTAAATTTGTCTTTAAATTTTAAATGTAGTTGGAGTTTGGTTGATTTCAGAGTCATTCCTCATATTTATTTGCAAATAATTCTAATACATGTAGTATAAATAGCAAGTGAGTGACACTAAGCGTAAAAACCATCACTGATGACTACTAAATGGAGATATAAGTACAAAGATTTAAATATTTGGGAGGTGTTTTAAAAGAGGACAGAAAGTGTGACATTGAAATCTGAAGGCACATTGATATAGTAAAAGATGTCATTCAAGAGCCAAGAAAAGCTTAAGAAACAGAAAAAATTATTTAGAAAAGAGTACTGAACTGTTATGCAATATCAGTTCTCTTATATGGCAGTGAATGCTAGACAATCTTCTCAGAGATGAAGAAGAGACTTTAAACAGAAATATGGTTCTACAGAAGGATGATGAGAATATCATTGACTGAGCATATGAGCAACTGTGAAGCTTTAGAGAAAATTGAAACAAAATGGACACTTATATCAAGAAGAGAGATTTGAAATTACTAGGACACACAATGAGGAAAGAGAGCTTAGAAAATTTGATACTCACAAGATAGATTGAAGGCAAGAAGGAGAGAGAAAAAAAAAGGTATAAAATTTCTAGTGAGATTCAGAAAATGGATGTTATATCAAGATTTAGGATAGATAACAAAAAGACAAAATTTATTAACAGCTAAAATAGATAGGAAGCTGTGAAGAACCATGATTACCAACATCCTGAAAGGACACGACATATAAAAGTACATATAAAGTACACTTTCAAGAAAAATCTTTCATAAAAAGAGCATTTGAAGCAGAATTAACATTTAAAGAATTAACATTTAAAGATAATATTAATAAGGTTACTAGTATATTACAGAATGAAATATAATTCTCAGCTTTGACAAAATTCAGCCTTAGAGGTGGTATGTCCTGGAAAGGTATATATTTGAATGAAGTAGCTAAGTGGTTTTGGCTACTATAACCAAGTAGAATACGCTAACAGTAATCGACTGTTACACGTTGTATTCGCAGGTAAGAAGTGTAGATCAATGGCGTAAGCCAATGGGTGTCTTTATAGACTTAGCTCTCAGACTAAGGCTCTTGACTCTCCTACATGTCCGTTGGTATTTATGACGGACACCAGCCATATTCTAGTGAGGGGGAACACAGGTGTATGCATATTCCATTATATCAAGAGGTTTACTTGTTTTAGATTTTCATAGAAATTACTAAGTATAAACTACCTAAGGATGAGCTCAAAATGCAAATTACAAATCGGGGATACTAATATCAAACATATACAGAAATTTAAATATCTCGAAAGTGTTCTAATAAAGGACTGAAAGTGCGATGCTGAAATCCAAAGACAAATTGGAATGACCAAATATACATTCCAAAATCTAAGCAGAATATTAAGAGACAGAAAGAGTATTGAAGTGTCACATGTTATCTGTCCTCCTGTATGACAGAAAATGCTGGACAATCTCCTCAAAGATGAAAAAGAGACTTGAAGCAAAAGAAATGTTGTTATACAGAAGAATGCTGAGGATACTATGGACTAGACATATGAGCAACAACAATGTTTTAGAGAAAATTAAAACAAATAGGAAACTTATACTTAACATCAGGAAGAGGCAGTTAAAATATCTGAAGAATATAATGAGGATGGAGGGCTTGGAAAACCTGATACTCACAGGACATATTTGGGGGGGGGAAGGAACAAAGTAAAGCAGTGCATAACATATTTAATGATCTTAAGTAAATGGATGAAGGAACAGGGTTTGGGAGAAAGACAAAACTTACTAAAAGCTACAACAGACAGGAAGGTTTGGAGGGCCATGATCGCCTATGTACTGAAGGGACATTGCACATAAAAGAAGACTGGTAATAGCTTGTTAAAACCAAGCTCCTTTTGATTCATCATCACTAAGCAGATTCTGAATTTCCTCCTGTATTATTATGAACAATTTCACTCTCAATGAGTTTCCTTGCTTTGAAAATAGATGACTCAAGTTTGCCACAGATATCAAATGAAACTCATGTATACAATAAAATATCTGAATTTTCTTTTTTACTGCATTTCACCCCAAGCAAGGTGGAAATGCCACTAGTACACAGTGGGTTACAGGGAGTGAAAGGGAGAGAAAATATTGACAAAAAGATGAAAGAAGAATGGGCTTCAAGAAGACAGAAGATGGCAATTGACATTGCATTTAAATTTTTGAAGATTGTAGTTATCAAAGAAGCAAGTATATGGTGTTCTACAGGTTGGAAGTGCAAAAAAAGAAACTGTTGGAGTAGAAGTGGTGGTTGCATTCAGCTATTTCAACAGTAAACAGGTAGGACCTAAATGCCACTCTAGTAGCATGCTTAAATTCATGTAGTCCGGGCACCAGGGGAAAAAAAGGTTGTCAGAGCAGTTGCCATGAAAATATTTCTAGAAAAAACCAAGGGAACCCATGTAACATCGGTGAGAAAATGACGGGATGCTAAGTCAGAATCAATTACATTGCTGATCTTTCTTTGGATTTTGTCAAGAACCTCAAGATGAATAGCAGGAGCATCAGACCAGATATGGCATCAGTATTATTTTGACTTTGATGAGAAACATTTTCTAGCATGACACAGTGACCCAAATTTCCTTTCAGTAGATGCAGCTATTGATTCGATATAATCATTCCACATCAGTCAGTTGAAAACATGAGGTCAAGAAGGGGCAGTGTGTTGCTCTCCAGGAGTCTAGTGTCAGCCATGCTGATGGAAGGCAGAAAAAGTTTTTCTATGGTGATTAAATAAGAGCAGTTCTGTTTTGGAGGGATCTGGTAATTTGATATTTGGGGTCAAAATAACTTAAATATTGTTGTTTCTTTTTATTAAATTTTCATTTAAAGCACTGAAGTAAGAAGTTTTATTCAGTTTTGAGCAAGAAACTCTAGAGATGATTAAAGAGAGTGTCATTTTAAATATGTGCAACTAGCTGCTCATTTTCTTGGCTTCTAAGGTGGCTACCTAATCCTTGTTGCAGTCACCTACTCATTTGCATCTATTCAACACCCACAAAGCCAACCTCTTGTTTATACTGCAACTATGCTGAGCAGACCTTAGTTACAGTTTCTAGAAGAGAGTGTGATTACCAGATTTAACAAGGCCAGTAAACTCAAATACTCAGTTACAATGACTTGTGACTTTGTTGTAGCATACCTACTGGCAATAATGGGTATGACCCATTCCCATAAATACAGTAATGAATACTGTATATGTTGATCTACAGTTTGTGAGTCATTGTGGAATTCACTTGACTCACTTCTAACAGTTGTCTATCATCAAAGTCACATCTTTGAAAAATCGCCCATGGTAAAATTTGAACCCGAGTTTCATGATCAGAATGCTAACTTGGCCATTGTTGTTTGAAATTATGTACTCAAACAACACAGATGAGGATATTAGTCAGGTAGATTTGTTTAGCAATCATGAAGCATCCATTTAAAATATATTTTGAATTGTAAATCATTTGATAGAAATACATTTGTGGGTTTCTTTGTTCTTCTTTTCCATTTTGCTGATTGGATTTATAAGCAAAATCTTTAATTTGAGCAATTTGTAATTTCTTTACATCAAATTATCAGTCATTAAACCATAATTCTGTGGAATCCCAAGTCTGTTAAAATAATTACCTGCTTTTAAATCACCTCTTTAACACAATTTGTCATTTGGGACAATTTTTATTGGCTTAGTCAATCTTATTTTCCAATTCTGGTTCACTTTAAACTTTTGATTATATCATAAAATAATTCAAATTCTACTTAGTTTAACTAATCTGGTGTCTTGGAATTTAATTTATTTGAATATATTTGATTTAAAACTACCTATGGGGGCTAAGAGGATGGTAAACATGACTGTATATCATAAACTTATAGCATTTATCAGATGTAGCACCTGAAAGAAAATATAATCCTTATTTTAAGATAGAGAAAAACTGCAGTTAAAAACAGCACCTTTATAGCAGATATATCCACAAAAAAAGAATATGCAAAAATAACATAAATTAAAGGAATTTTCTCCATTTTCTGTTTTTTCATACCACATCCTCAACAACTTGGTCAAAATTTAATTTTAGAATTCATATTGTTAATTTCTTTTTCACAGATAATATTAAGTTGGGTTTTGAGTTGCAAACATTTTGTCAATTCTCTGAAAACCCTATGCCAGAAAACTTTTCAGAAGAAAGTGAAAATATCAATTTTTGCAGTATTTAAGAATGAAATTAATTCAGAAACCTTCTTGCCATCACAAAGGAATGAAAACTATCAATGAATAAACATAATAGGCCTAAGTCTATTTTGTCAGTCTGTAACTCTCAATACCATACTTAGCAATATTATTGACAATAATATTTTTATTTTCATTTGTATTATGAGTGATATGTGTAGCTGATGAAAATAAAATGCATCTGATAATGCATTCACCTTTTGACAGACAATATATTTAATTTTATTTCTAACTCTATAACAAACAAACAAATACTGCTTCATTTTTATACACTGTGATAATAGCAATAAAAAATTGTTCATACTTTTTTTAATCATGTCAATCAATAAAGTCAATAAAATACAAGGAAGTTACTGAGTGTAAGAGAATAGAAATAGAATTAAGAAGACAGAAGATAATGATTGACATTACTTTTAAATTTGTGGATCAAAGTTGACTAAAAAGCAAGAAGCCAGAAGTAAGTTCCATAAGTGAGAAGTGTGAGAAAAAAAACTATTAGTATAAACTTATGGTTACATCTATCCATTCCGATTGTAAAAGTATAAGGTGTTGCTACCAATCTCATACTGTGATTAAAAACATAAAACCTAGGTACCATAGTGGAAAATTCATTAGAACAATAACCATGAAAGAATTTATAGAAAAGGCACAGGGAAGCTATATTATGGAATTATGGGAAAGTGACTGAAGCCAAGATGCCAGGTCAGGAACAATAACTTTTCAGAATTTTATAACTTTTAAGACAGAATGTACCATAAATAAATTAATACAAATCATTGCTATCTCTCCCAAGATCTGATGAAGGTCCTTTCAAGGAATATTGGATGCTTTGGAGAGGTAAGTAGTTGCACAGATCCACTTTTTTCATAATCCTATGTAGTATCTAGTGGCAGTTCAGAATGATTGGTAGAGGATCAGCTACAGTGAACAACCAGATCAAAATTTGATACAAGAAATGCATCTTTCAGTTTCCATACTATATATAAGCTTAAATTGTTTGAATTTTTCCTTCTCTTAGACTGGATGCCAACCAAGGTGAGAGAACCCAGTTTGCTCTATTATTTTATTCATGGCTTCTCCAAGAGCATTAATGCAAGTAAGTGCAATGGCATAAGTTAAAATTTAAATTTGGCTCCGTTATTCTAATGAAAATTATAGTATAAGCACATTCTTCTCATGCAAATATACGGTAAAAGAAAGCAGCAAATATTTGCAGTATATATTGTTAATATGCTTCAAGGAAAATACTAAAAGAGGTACTTTGTTTGAAAACATTTTGAAATTAGAAGACTTTTAACAGCAGATGCACAGTTATTGCCAAAAGTCTTGTAGATTTTTATATGAAAATATCTGTTCAGATGTCAGAATATTTATATTTAGCAAATTATTATTTATATTTAGCAAAGTTAATTTAGTCTCTTTTCATTTGATAGAATTTTATTACATCCAAATAAAATGTTGTGAAAAATATGTAAGTTCAGTAATAAAAAGAAATGGAAAAAAGGAAGTGTATTTGTTTTTATAATACAAAATCTTTTTTTGAACAGTCATACACCAACGATCTTGAGATTCAAGGAGACAAAAGACACTCACAGGGATAAAGATTAAACAACAGTAATAAAGTAAAAATGAAAATTTATTCAAAATGATTTGTATTTTCAAATTCCTGGAGGAAGTGTGGGGTGATAAAATAAACATTGTGAAAAAATTTAATTTTTTTATAAGTGTCTACAAAATAAAACCTAAACTTAATTTTGACAATGTCTGCAGAATAAAATTTAGACTAGTTTTTGTTACACTCTGTAAAAGAAAATTTAAACTTTAATTTTGATAAAAGTTTGCAAAAAAAAAATTTTAATTCTAATTTTTATAAGGATAGTCTATAGTCTACTGGTAGTTTTCTCTCTAAAACTGTACACCCTTTCTCACTTGTGTATTTTATAGACTTTAGTATTTTAGACTAATTTTTGTTACACTCAGTAAAAGAAAATTTAAACTCTAATTTTTATAAGAATAGTCTATAGTCTACTGACAGTCATCTCTCTAAAACTGTACACCCTTTCTCCCTTGTATATTTTTTAGAGAAAATTTGATAGTTTCCAAATCACCGACCAGTATATTTTGAACAATATCTTGCTAAAGCTGTCCATCTCCTCATCATTTCATGAGATACTTATGAAAATATTATGCTACTGCCAGGGTCATACTGCAAGAAGATTATCTTCACAAATCCCATATGGATGAGAGAGAAACATTTCATGTTTCTTTGATTAGGGTCTCAGTAATGGTTATGGGGGAGCATTGATGCATTGCTAAGCCTGTGTTTCCAACTCTGGCATAGTTCTCTTTCTTGTACACTGTGGTCAGAAATTGAATAGATTCCAGATCCCCTGAAGAAATCTGGTGGAACATTTTTCATGAACTTAAAAATATCCCTGGGAAAACAATCTTGGAAAATGTCTTCAGGAAAAATATTTCTTTGAGTTCTCCTGGAGCCTGTTTCAATGGGAATATGCCACAAACCAATAAACTGTTTGGCCAGCATGGGAGAAACAAAATGAGTATTTTCAATGTTCAATGCTGGAGAGTGGATGTTTTTTTTTTTCTTTTTTTTTTTCTCTCAGTCTTAGGAATTTTCATTTATATTCCAAGAACAAACATGGCTTTCTATATAACTTTGAGAAGTGGCATCATTGTTCCAAGAGTTGCTGAGACTACTGAACTCATTCTTTGTGTTGCTTTTGTTACTCATACAATGTTTTGACCATTCAATTCTACAGCCTTCTTCATGTGTACAATATGGATAGTGTAACTGGAAAAGGCTGTACAACAAAAGAAATATAAAAAATAGGTTCAGTAGTCAAAGAACTCCTAGAATGATTATGACTCTTCTCAAATTTTTGAGAAAGGGTATAAGAATTGTAGATGTTAGAATTGATATATAAGAATTTTAAAAGATTATAGGAATTATAAAATAATATTAATAGATGTTAGAAAGGGTAAAAGAATTTTAGAAGATCATAAAATATGTAAAAGAATATTTAAAGATGATAGTAAGATTATAAGAAATTTCAAAAATTATAGAATTGTTATCAGAATTTTGACAGATTATTGAAGGGTATCAGAATTTTGACAGATTATAGAAAGGTATCAGAATTTTGACAGATTATAGAAGGGTATCAGAATTTTAACAGATTATAGAAGGGTATCATATTTTTAACAGATGGTAGAAAGGTTATCAGAATTTTAACAGATTATGTAAGGGTATCAGAATTTTGACAGATTATAGAAGGGTATCAGAATTTTAACAGATTATAGAAGGGTATCAGATTTTTAACAGATTATATAAGGGTATCAGAATTTTGACAAATTATATAAGGGTATCAGAATTTTAACAGATGATAGAAATTTGTTGAAATTTAAAATTTGAATTTTTGAGGAAGTAGTGATTATGAATACTCCCATGTCATTGAATAAAACCTTGCCTTTGTGATGTTATTATTTGCCTGGCTTGTTCCCTGGCTTGTTCCAGAAAGGACATGCAATCTTGTCCACATCATACACAGGTAACATTAACCTAGTTTCAGTAACATTCAGCTGATACCCAGATTTAAATGTCGTTGAGCAGGATTTGGACATGTTGTATATCTCACTAAATTCTCAGCAATTAGCAAACACAACTCAGTCATGGAGTGCCTTAGTATGTAAATGTATAAATATGTTGTTGCATATTATTAGGTAGTTGTCTGTAATTTTTTGGCACTTCAGTAGACATTTATTATATTTAACACTATATTTTTGTATCTATCATTCTGTATCTATGATTATTACAATAAGGTGGTGCTGGAAAGTACTTGGCACAACCTACTATCTAAAATTTGATCAAATGGACAAATATCAGAATTTTTTAAAGGAGTTCTTAGACAGGCTATGAACTTTTCAGTGACCCATCATATCAAAATAATAATTATATTTTTTCATTATATACATTGTTTCTTCCTGTTTTTTTTCCCCAAAGTATATAATGATGGCAAACCAGCATGCATCTATTTACTTACTATCAAATCAGGAGATATTTATTTATAAAAAGAGTTCTAATGTAGTGTAGTGAATTGTATAGATATATGATGTTTTATATATCTTTAAATGTATTTAATAATGGTCATCTGATTGATTATGAATGTTTATTATTTTTCATATGCATAATTGTTGGAATATAATATGCAAGTGTTTGTTTATATAAACAGATTTATATGAGAATGTGTATCAAAAACATATACTGATTTTCTTATAAAAAAAATCCATAAAAACTGAAAAACAGCCCTAGCTCAAGAACCCCTTGTCTAATTATAATGAAATTTGGCACTGCACTTGGCAAAGATCTGAGGTACAATATGCTACTAAATTTGTTTGGTTATTATGTACCATTTAAGCAATATGTCAGGAACAAACATACATGCATAGAGTTTTAGCATTATACACATGTGTGTGTGTGTGTGTGCTTGAGTGGGGTAGAGAGAAAGAGAAACAAGAAACTTTGATCAACAAATAAACTTTGCCTGATATTTATCCACCCCTTGCCTCTATAAATCTACCAGATCTCCTTTTTGGTCCCCTATCTACCAAGAGAATTACCCCCTTTTTGGAAAACATCAGAGTTTTTAAGCTTTAGATGATCATAATTAGTTTTCTCTGGTGAACCTTTTCTCACACCCGACTGCCAAGCCCATAAGAAATCATCCACCAAACTAGAAACACTGGAAATAATATAAAGCAATTAAATTCACCAAATATGGCAAACTGTCACTGGCACCAGTTTTGTAAGTTAACATGCAAAAGAACCATCACAGATGAAGCTTAGTAGAATGACCAAAGAACTCTCTGATGGTCACTTTTTACACTACACAGAGATTCTTTCAAGCGAGGTCCAGAATGTGGTAATTCTGCAATTATTCCATATGCTCTCTCTTTCCCTTTCAAAATCAATTTTCTAATGTCTCCTGAATGGTCCTGTGTTTACTAGTGTGACTGAATGTTTCCAAAGTTCCAATTTTTATTAATGAAATGAGAAAATCTCCATTTTCCATTACATTAAGTACTTTTGGGAATTACAAAGTGTATACTCAAAGCAGTAACTACATCACACGAAACTGTGCTATTAGTCACTCTTCAGAATGATGAGTTACATTTAGTGGGTATTTGAATTTTCTCCTTTTGCACCAACAAAATGGTTAATGAGGGGTGTACTGAATATTGTGTCAGTATGAAACAATACTGGATGCACATGTAGATGTGAAGATCTTTTCAAAAGCTATCATTATTTTCCCTTCCTATAGCATTTTTGTGTATAGAGATATATATAATATCAGATCATAAGTATAATTTATGTACCATGTTCCTTCAGAATGTGGCTGATCACGGCTCTCCACAACTTCTTTCTTGTAGCTTTAAGCAGCATATGACTCTTTAACACCCCTTCTTCTCCCTGATCCAAAATCCATTCACACAAACTCATTAGGTAGGTTATGTTCCCCTCTCCTCCTCCTTGTCTCATTACATCCTGTGATGATTATATTTCCCAAGCCATCCTTTCGCAAAATGTGTTAAATAAATTTCAACTGTCTTTCTCTGATTTTTAGTGTCTGGGTCTTTCTTGACCCCATATTCATTAAAACTTACTCGTTACATATGTTTTCCCTCAATGGTATTCTCAACATCAGTATGTAGAACCACATCTGGGCTTACACCCATATCATTACTGAAGTTAAGCAATGTCAAGCCTTGTCAATACCTAGATGGGTGACCACTTGTGAATACCAGATGATGTAAGCTAGGATGTGCAAGTGGTTTAATGGATAATGGCTCAGAATTTTTTATCAAAGAGCCGAGTTACAACTCCAGTTGGATTTGTTATATTCACTTATATGCAGATACCCTTGGAAAAAGGTATGAATTTGTATCTTCTCCCATCAGCTATGGGTTAATTAGTAAAGCATATATCACTAAATCATAATTATCTCAAAAAATTTCTTACAACTTGAAAGTATTTTCTGGCTTTAAATAACCTGAAAAATGTTGACAAGCCATAAAAAAATGAAAGAATCAATTAGAACCACATCTCTGTTGCTTTGAGTCCTTTATTCAGTTTATATATACCCTTAGTTATATCTTATATAACACAGGTTATTATAAGTATTCAAATAAAGGATGCCAAATATAACTTTTAAAATGGATGTCAAGTCATTTCTTGTTTACACAATTTATTATTAACATATTTGACAGCATATAAGATGCAGGGGTATACAAGACACACCACAATTTCAGTAGTGCAAATCAAGAAAAAATTAGTAATTAGTAAACCTACATTTGGTATATAAGGCGCAGGGGAATTTTAAAAGATATTTTTAGTAAAAAAAAAAAACATGTCCCTCATATACCATCAAATATGATAATTGTAAATAAAAGATAATTAAGGTAACTCTTCTATAATTAGTACTTAAATTCTTTTTCTAGTATACCAATGCCATAAAAAATGACAGCAATTGTTAAAAAGTTTTAATAGTGATAACAAAGCAAAAGTTTTTAGACAATGTATTAAGTTTCCATAAAGCAGAGATAAAGAATTCACAATTGAAATAGATGCCAATGAGCCATTTAATTAATCTGTTTTCAAATAGTGTGCTGAAGGAGGGGGAAGAGGGTGTGACAGCCCCAGTCATCCATATCTGGAGGGCATCTAATCAAACAGTGAAATAAAAATTTAGTTTTTGAAATTTAAAAATGCCTTTGTTAACTTTGTTTTACAAGCCCCCTACAGTCCAACAATCTGGTATGGATGTGGATACATGTTTTGATAAATGACAATAGAGTAGCACACACTTGAATCTTCGGGGCATACAATCAAAGAGTTGGTCCCAGGCATCACCAAACCTCTACACATCACTGACATTCCATTTATATTTTTTAGATTTTCAATATATTTAGGATTCATTGATTACATTTGGTATTATATACATCACTTTTGTTCAATAGTTTTTCATGTTAAACATTTTGCGTGTTTAAGATAACAATGAAATGTAAATATCTCACAGAAGAAAAAGGTTAGCAGCTGAACAACAAACCCTATTTCAAGACTAAGTTGAAGCAAGGTGATCATTTAATGGACAAAGGTATTTGAGTGCCTCACATGAAGGTCTTGAACAAATAAGATTGCAATCTAAAAAACTTCTTTTTTTTCTTTTAAAAAACTAAAAAACTAAGGAGTAAAAGAATGGATTAATTAAATGTTTCATTTTATTTTAGAACTAATTTTGTCTAAATGCAGATAAAACGTTGAAGCATAGCAATCACTTAATAAACAAAGATATATGAGTGCCTCACATTGAATAAATAAGACTGCAATCAAAGAAACATAGGAGTAAAGGAACTGATTAATTCAATGATTCATTTTGCTCTAAATGCAAATTATTGTTTTATTAATATAGATTACTAAAACAACTAAGGTAAGTAATCATTCAGAAATTTACTTAATTTGATTTACCTCCCTTTTCACTTCAGATGGGACAGGAAATATGTAAATAAATACAAATCAATAATTATTATATGGTTTGCTAAAAATATATAAAATTATTTTTCTTGCAAAATAAAGATATTATTTTATGGAGTCAATTTTCTTCTTTTTTTTTTCTTTGTAGCCTATGTAACAAAAACACAAATATACAAAAAATCAGATCTGCATTATTATTGAAGTGAAAGTAAATGCAAATCATACACTATTATTAAAATAATAATTTATTCAGGTATGATGTTCATCATGTTAACATAACCTTTATCATTAGGATTTATTTATAAAAATCATGCTGTACTTAGTTTGTTTACATGATAAAATGTGACACTCCTTGCAAATATGTAATGCTCAATATTTTTAATAAGCATAGATTTAAAAAGCTGAAACTCATGCCATATATTTCTCATATAAATATAAGTTTAATCCCAAAACTTTATCAACATGATTGGTGTTACAATGAATACCAACTGCCTATAATCTAGTTAACTGTTCCTCTCCATGAACTCAGTAGATTCCAATAAGTAAGAGGTGGTTTGTCAAGCCTGCTAATTAAAATGGACTGAACCATTTTGTTCAATATATATCGCAACAATTTATTTTGAATTAGTTCTTCTTATCTTCTTATTGACATAGATTTAATTTCTTTTAAATGTTTGGTTTATCTGTTTATTTGAGTAAATAGCTTCAACACCCCACCTTTCATAACATTGTAAATATTCCACCACACTTTTTGTATGTTTCTGTAAAATAAAAAAATTTGAACATATATATCAAGAATTCTTTTACCATCATAGGTGTATAATTAGATATCTGTGAAAATGTGGTATTTTGGTACATGTTCAAACTGAACAGCGAGGGACAAGTTCTTGTTAATGTGTCAATTGTTAGAATCAATCAAACTAGCTAGGAGTAAGATAGTTAATGATGACCAGCTTTTCCATCTTCTCCTTTTGGCCTTGTGACACCAGCAAAATATATTTTTTGCACTATCAACAGTTCTTCTTATCTGTCTGAGGAGGTTATACTAATTGTGTCTTATATTCCAGTTATACTTAACTAATAGTTGGTCCATACCAATTTTATTGTGTGACATTGACTTGCATAATAAAATCTGACATTATCTATCAATCCCATTCTGGTCATATCTATCTATCTATCTATCTATCTATCATTTCCTTCCAGGTTGTGTGCAATCTGACTCAATTTTCTATCCTTTGTAACTCAAAGCAAAATTTGTACTCTAACTCTCCCTCACTGTATATGTTTTATCGCCCATTAACACTAACACATTAGGTAGGTCTCTTCATGTTTCTCTCTGTTCCTCTTGTTTTCAATTTGTCCTGTAAGTGTCAAAATACTCCAAGCACTCTTTCCTCCTTTTTCATCCCAGAAGTTTTAACTATCTCCTAATCCTAAGCAAAATTGTCTTTTTCTTTCTCTTTCCTTTTTCTTTGGTGCTCATTCTAAGCATGCTACTGTAGAACCCCATCTCTGTTGCCTCAATTATCATCTTCATCAGTGAGGGAATTGTTCAGCATTTACTGTCATATAGGAGGATAGATATTATATGTCAGCTGAGAGCTCTTATCTTTGTGTATTCAACAAAATTTTCCTGTTTCTTAATACTCTTCTTAGCTTTTGGAAGGCCTCTTTCTATTCCAATGTGCCTTTGCATTTCTGTCTCACATTTTTCATTGTCTGTTATAACACTTGCTAGATTTCTATACACTGCTTTTAACATTTCCCATTTCTATCTCATATCTTGGGCTCTCCTTTTTGTTAATGACTGTGCATTTTATCTTCTTACAATTAATGGTTAGTCTTTTCTTCTTACTTTGCTTAACTCCCATATCTTATTTTGTTGAAGTTGCTCCAACCAGTAGAACCTTCTGGTCTTTTAAAATTGCATCTGTATAGATTAAATAGTCAGAAGATGCATCCTTGTCTTATACCCCTTTCTGTTTTTATGCACCTTTACAAGAGCCAGATCAGTTTGAAAATGGCGTACTGCTGCCATATATGGACAAGAGCTGTCCAGTCTTCACTTTTCTGATAGTTGCAAAAAGCGTTTCTGCATCCTTGTAGGTGATGAATTATTTTCCACTATACAACTTTATTCAAACATTGTAAACCTTTCAATGTCTATTTCCATGATAAGTATTCAGACAAACTACATTCCTTAGTTCCACCAGTTCTAACCTTTACAGCTAAAACCTTCCTTGTCACGTGCATTGTAGCAAACCATCTTTATTGACATCTGAACTTACAATAAGGGTGAAACTTATATCTGAAATTCTACTCAAGCAACTTCTTCCCTTGAACTGCTGCTTGTACAGGAAGAACATTATTAACCCTAGAATACTAATCATCAATTAAAGTTACACCACTACTAACCATGGGTATATCATACCTGATTTTGAAAATATCAAAAAATATATTAAATATAAATCTTTATTTGAAATATTTTACATGCAGAGGCTTCAAACTTTGTACTTTGAGTAAACATTAATAGGAACTGTAAAACATTATTTAGGTAAGAAAATCAAGTACTGAAATTTGTAATTAAAAATAGGAAAATTTGCGCTGGGTACTATATACCCATGGTTAGTGTTCTAGGGTTAAAAAAAAATCATTTTCTTTTCTTTCTTAAGGATTGATTTAAATTGAAAAGAAAACTTTAATTATTTGAGAAAGTGAAGAATAATTCAGAAAATTTACTAGAAACAAACCTCCTCTGTAAATTTTTTTTTTTTTTTTTGCATTACGCCCCGAGCAAGTCGTGAAGCCACTAGGATGCAGGGAGTTGCAGAAAATTTGGAGCAAGAGCAGATAGGAGTGATAGAAGAAAGGATGAGGAGAGGGATAGTGGATAGATCAAGGTAACTGGAGATATCGATTGACATTACATTTGAATAGTTGGAGATTATAGCTCTCAGGGAAGCAGTAATTGGGAAGGGTGTTCCACAGGCGAGTGGTGTGAGTTATGAAGCTATTGGAGTAGAACAGACGGCTACATTTAAAAGTTTCTACAGTGTAATGGTGGGAGAAAGTTTTCCTAGCAATTTAAATCAATCCTTAAGAAAGAAAAGAAAATGATTTTTTTTTAACCCTAGAACACTAACTATGTGTATATCAATCCTTGTGCTGTACCTTATCAGATGACTTTTTTTGTTGTATTATTTAAAAAAAAAAGTTCCTGGGTATTGAAAGAAATCTTAGAAGTTCCAGGTGATAAATGTTTGCAATTTTTTTTCACTCTTCTACTGATAGTGATAGAAAAGCCTGATTATTGATTATTGGTCTCATATTAAAGCATTCACAAGGTTGGAAAAATTAAATATTGAATCTTCAGTAGTAATTCAGAATATGTGTGCAGTAATCAGAAAATTTGTTTAAATTGTCAAAATTTCCCGTTATCACAACTGAAACTGGTATTTAATTATTTTCCCACAATTAATTTAATTATTTAATTATTTTCCTATGAATTCTTCTTTTATTTGACACTAAAGATATACAAGAATGAGCTGAAAACCTCTTGGCCATATTAAAGAGGGACAGTAAAATAAATACTGATGGTTTGATTTTGTGAAGTTGGTCGATCCAATAACTTTTCAGTACTTCCATAAATATATATACATATATAAAAAAAAATAATAATGACAGCAGATGTTCTCTAAGAATAAATGTCACTCTTTCTTTGTGTTTGCTTTAGCATTGTTAAGGCTTCAAATTTATGAAAAGGCTAATTCCTGGAATGTACTTTGGAATCATAAATTGCTGACCCCTCTCCTAAATGAGAAGAGTTGCCAAGACTGAATGTTATTAACATAGCATTTGCATTTATTGTCTTTCCGTCTCCTAATGAGACAAAGGTCAGTTTGTGATTTACTTGCTCTCATTGTGGCTGCCATGCGACCTGGTCAGGTCATTAGCAATTGGTCATTCGAGGTGTTGCTTGGTCAGTTGATGTTCTTAGGCTGGGGAACTGAGCTGAACCCATAGGTTTTCACAATGATTGATCACTTTTCTATCTTGTGCTGAAAGGCCCTTTCCTCAAATGGCATCATCCAGTTCTAGCACAGATAAATAATTGTTGGGTTCTTGTCTTCATTTCTATGAAATTCTTCAACTTGGTAAATTATGTTTTGATTGCTTGTCTGAACATTTAGCACTTTTATTGATTTTTGAAATGTTATTGATTTATGTTGATAGCGAATGTTTTGGATCTTAAAATATATGCTTATTTAGTGATTTTTATTGATTTTTGAAATAGTGACCATTTATTGATGTTGGTAATTCTTTAATAGATATCAGAGCAGCTGTTTTCAGAATAATAGAATATTAGATTAGAAGAATAATGGAATTAATCAAATAATAGTAATAGACAAATGGAATTAATAGAATAATATTAATAGAATAATGGAATTAAAAAATAGAATTAATATTTACTCTATATACATTGTTTAGACTGTTGTTCTCATCTTTGTTGTCATATTCATATGGAATTTCATGCCAAACCCTTTAGTTCATCCACTGGGTTAGATTATTCTAGTTCCACATGCCATGCTTCTTCTGGATATCTCGGTTTCAGTTATTTCCCTTTAGTCACTCAACTGACCAAGCTTTTGTTCACTTCTGCTCTGGCCAGGTATTGAACTCACAACTCTTTGGGTCAAGCCACTGGATTACTTCCACCAATGCTTTTATCCACTGGGCCATGTGGTTTCTGTTTGAAATTCCAGTTACCTGAAGAAGGCCAAAGCGTACAATGAAACCACATGAATATGACAATAAAGATGAGGACAACAGTTCAAACAATATAAATAGTGTAAATAGTTACAATACCTCTTCTCAGAAATATAGACAGATAGAATTATTAGTTTAATAGATTTGATAGAATAATGGAATTAACAAAATAGAATTAATGGAATAGTAGAATTAATAGTTTAATAGATTTAATAGAATAATGGAGTTAACAGAATAGAATTAATAGAATATTATTTCTCATTTTAAAGTTAAGATGCACAGTAATCTTTCTTTTTTTTTTTTGAGTCTCAATTTGATTCACCAATATTTTGTTGACTGAATCAAATGCTAGTTCTGCTTCCAGGAAAGCTGTTTAGACAGTTTTTCTCTCCACAATATATCTTACATATTTATAAGTCTACCATTCAGCCATGCTTTCAATATTGCTGCCATATATGGCCTGGTGCTCCTGTTATATATTTAGAGATTCTTGATAAAATCCAAGGAAAAATCTGTGATATTATTGGTCCTGACCTGGCATCTTGGCTTCAGTCACTTTCCAGCTGCTGTAATGAAGCTTCCCTGTAACTTTCTATAAATAATTTCATGGTAATGTACTTTGCTTTATGGTACCTAGACTTTCATCACACTTCTTACCTGTGGAACTCTCTTCTAGCCTCTTACTTTCCAGTCAACTTTAATCTTCAAAAATTTAAATGTAATGCAGCCAACCAAATTGCAAATGAACAGAGGAAGAATGGAAATTTTATACTAACAGAACATGAGGAAAAAGAGAGAGAAAAAAATCCCATGGGGGAAAAGGAAAATAAGCAAATAAACTACACCCTGTAGGGAGGACACACACACACTGCACACACACACACATACATATATATATATATATATATATATATAGAGAGAGAGAGAGAGAGATTTAAGTACCATTGATCTTTCTCCTATTTTATGTGCAATGTATTTTCAAAATCTACATGATCATGGATCTCCATAGCTTCCTTGGTCTTGTTACTTTATTAATTTTTTACCTTTTACTATCCTTTTCTACCTGCCATTCAACTACACAATTTTGTTAATTAGGTTACTCACTGTTTCTCCCCATTTCTCTTGCTTTCTTTAAGTATCAAATTCTCTAGGCCTTCTTTCCTCCTCATGTGTCCCAGAGATTTCAACTGTCTCCTTTTGATTCTAAGTTGATTTTTAGATCCTATTTTCTTTCAAACTTCCTTGTTGCTCAAATGCTCTGTCCATGGTATTCTGAACATTCATTGGTAAGATCATATCTCTGTCAATTCAAGTTTCCTCTTCATCTGTGAAATTTTTTTTTACTTTGGTTCATTTGCTACAAAGCCACTCAATTTAGTTTTACTGAGTGGGATTGTTGCAAGGGAAGAGAAGGAGGAATTATTTATTATGAAGATATGTAGGATAGATATCAGTTGACCCTTGACTTAAGTTCAAGATTTTAGTTGTCAGGGAAGCATCCTCTTGAGAGTCTGTTCTAGAATGTAACAATTTGGAAGAAGAAGCTGTCTGAGAGAAAATTACTTCTTATCAAAGGAACATGAAGAGAATGGGAATAATTTGCCACTATCGACATAGTACGGTTGATCGAAGCTCTGAAAGTCTGAGATGTTGGGACTAAAGTATATAACTCATAAGAACTTTTACCATAGTATGAGCAATAGACTCATTGGAGAGAAGCAATATTTTGTCTGAGTGAAAAGGGGTTGTAGGGTGGAAAATATACAAGGCTGCATAAATGCTTTTGAACTATGTGAAGACTGGGCAATGAAGATGGGTCAGCAATACTTCATTCTTGGTCTGTTCTGACACTCATAAAGATAAAGCACGGCAACTGGAGTTAGTTATTTGCTGGTGTGATACAAAGTACTGACTATTCTTATAACAGCTGCAGTGATGGCACGAATACTATTTGAGGTGTGGAGTCATCTTTAGACTCAATAGGTATTCAAAGCAAGGAATCTCATTGTGGTTATCACTGCACATCTGGTTTGGAGAAAATTTATAGTCCCCCTCAGGACTAGGAGGCTAGATATTATGTAGCTTTTCAGCACTTGTTTCTTTGTTTCTAATGAAATTTTCTCATGTTAATATTTTGTTGATTCTCAAGAACACCGCATTTTGCTATTTCTATTGTATGTCTTCAGATTTGTGATAATTTTTTGTAATCTTGGTTTATTTATGTATGGAATACTGAATAAATTGAAACACATGTTCAGGGTGTTACAGTTTTATTTCCCATCATATAGAGGTATGTAAAATTGAATATATAAAAATATATATGTATTGGATATATATATATATATATATATATATATATATATATATATATATATATATATATAGGAGGATTTGAATAAGTATAATTAAGTAATTCACTGAGTCTAGACTCGATGATTTACTTAATTATAATTATTTCAAATCAAATCCTCCTAATTATTTCTGTCTGTATATCCTTGCTTGAACCGGCTTCTAATGCTCTGGATGGAGCGGCTTGGGGATAGTAGTTGTGGCTCGTGGGGTCACAGTCCTATGGGTAAAAGAGAAACTCTGATGATTTCCACCATGGTATATGTGATCAAGCAGTGCTATATCGAGTCTAATTCATTACCTCTTCATCACCAAGGCCCGTTGGTACAATTGGTATGGCGTTTGCCTCCTATCATAACTGTTCGGGTTTCAATTCTCAGTAGTGGATGCGTACTGTTGATGAGTTTCAAATATAGGACGAAACGGCCGTCCAGTGCTTTCTGCATTCTGTAGAGGTTTCTTCTAGACTCACTGAATTACTTAATTATGATATATATATATATATATATATATATATATATATATATATATATATATATAGCAACATTATTGGATTGTACATGCTATGATTGTACCACTGAATAGAATTGCCACTCTTTTGGTACCCATCCTACTGAATCATTCTGCCAATATATTTTCTCATATTCCATTATTATGCAAGTGTTTATAATGTTGGAATACATCTGTTATCTTTATGATGGATGACACATTTGAGCAACATGTCTTCATCAAATTTTGCATGAAGTTTGGCAAATCTCCTACCGAGACCTTTGAAAATTTTTCATCAGGCTTTTGGCAAACATTCTTTAGACTGAACACAGGTTTTTGAGTGGCACATGCATTTCAAGACCAGGCAAATGTTAGTTTGACTTGATGAGTGTTCAGGTTGACCAATCACCAGCAAAACATCACTAAGCAATCCGTCGAATCTCTCACTTGATTGGAATCAATTATGAAATCTGTCAGGAGATTCTAATCTGGGAACATTTTGATACAACATTCCACCTGATGCATACATATATATATATATATATATATATATATATACACACACACACACACACACACACCAATCATGTACACTTGTGTATGTGTGTGTGTAAAAATTCAAATATAAATAAATGCACTTGCAATGACAGTATTAATAAAAGAAACAGGAAAATGAAAATCTTTATACTAACATGTCTCATTCCGAAAGGAACCTTATCAAAGCAAATGTAGTACTATTATTGAGGAAAAAATAATGTTGTGTGTTCAGATTTGAAGTAGAGAACATTTTAAAATATTTGAAAATTCTTACACACTAAGGAAAGAAAACTGTGAAAGATGCTAAGTGGTCTAAATTTTTGGTATACTGTTAAAGTAAAATGAAATGATGTTATTGATATTATTATTATTGTTGTTACATTTTTTAAGTTATGATTTAACCATTTCCTTTTAAGGGGCATAGCTTTTAAGAAAGAAGATAGTTGCAAATATCCAGGGTTTATCTTCATTTGGAGGAGTACCTCTTAATGCACTTTTGAGAACTTTTCATCTTATGAAGTTACTTTTTCTCTTAAAATGGACAGCATTTTCAAGATCAAAATTGTGGATGAAATTATTTCAATGCATAATTGAAAAATTATTTTATTAGAGATCTTTTTATGTTGGTAAATACATTTTTTTAAGTTTCTGATTGATTTATATTTGTATTTTTATGGCTTATCAACTTTTTTATAGCTTATTTACAGCCAAAACATATTTTTGAATTTTAAGAATAATTCTTCTCTTTTCATTTTGCACTTGAATATTGTCTTATTCTGATTTTTTTGAGATAATAATTATTTTTAGATACAAGTCCGATTATTTAACCAATATCTGGGATGAGAACAGATGGATTCTTTAATCTAAAATTATTGGCCAAAAATTAATTAAATATGTTTGCTTTATTTTATATTTTTACATGAGTTGTAGTAAGCATATATATAAAGGGTGTCTCATTAAGACAGATTATATATAAAGGTGTTTCATTAAGACTGATCAAAGTCAGTCTTAAATAAATCAGTGTTATTGGTGTAAATTTATTTATTTCTCTATGTTATTTATGTTATGGCAACTATGCATGAAAAATAATATCGTCAAAATGTCTGCCAAATCTGAAAGAAAAAGAAAAAAAATCATTAGATGCTTAAACTTAATTCACATTTAAAATTTGTTTGAGTTATTGGAACACCATTTTTTACATATATATATATATATATATATATATATATATATATATATATATATATGATTTTCTGTTAAACCATTACAAGTACATCACTTTAAACAAATTCAAACAAACTAAAAGCACCATAAATTAATCAAATAAATTGTGCTTAACATACCAACAATATCCAGTCTTAATAATGACTATAATATTGAAAAGTATGTAAATCTCATCTTAAAAAATAAAAACATGAACATTGAACAATTTATTCATAACTTCAATCCCAATGTAAAAATCTCATTTGAAATTGGAAAATTACAATAAAATATTGAATAAACAGAACTTGTCAGAAGAATTTAATAAAATTTTTTTTATATATATATATATATATATATATATATATATATGGATTTCTAAAGTATCCGCTTTCATCATTTTATATGTATATATATATATATATATATATATATATATATATATATATATATATATATATAAGTTGCTCTTCTGGAGGTTAATATAAAAATGCAATAAAAAGTAAAAGACAGACTTTTATCAGTTGAATTTAACAAAGTGTTTTTTTTTTTATGAAGTTTTTGTTGTATAGAATACTATATATATATATATATATATATATATATATATATATATTATACCTCCTTGGTTTCAAATTTTCCACTGACATAAAGTGGAGAGATTATATTGAATCAATTGCTAAGTCTTCTGATTCACTGTTGTGCCAGACAAGTTTTCTTTTAAGAATCTATCATGCACACTTATAAATCTACCTTTCATCTCTGCATTGAATATTACCGTCATATTTGGTCTGGTGCTCCGGCTATATATCTCAAGATTCTAAACAAAATCCAAACAGGGATCTGTAATGTTATCGGTTCTGACCTGTCATCTTGAGCTCAGTCACTTTCCCACTGCCATTACATGGATTTCCTCTCTCTTTTCTATAAATACTTTCATGGCAACTGTTCTAATAAGCTCTCCTTCTTAGTACATCAATCACATGAATTTAAATGTGCTACTAGATTGGCTCTTAGGCCTCATTGTTTTATTATTTAAGTAGCTAGAGATAACCTTAAATTTTATTCTAATCATTTTTTCTTGTACTTTTTGCCTGTAGAACTCTCTTCCAATTTCTTGCTTCCATGCAACCTACAAACTTCCAAAATTTAAATACAATGTCAATCACCAACTTCCAGCTTCCTGGTAACTATTCTTTTATTGTCCTTTCTCCTCACTAATATCTTCTTTTTCACTTCTACTCCTAGTAACCCATTGTGTCATAGTGGCATTATTGCCTAGCTTGAGATGAAATGAATTTACAAAAACAAAAACAAAAAAATATGCGTCTGTGTGCATGTGTGTGTGTATGTAAGCTTTTTTTATATTTAGATGAATTACTAATTAAAAAAACAAAACAGAAAATTGCTTGTTCAAATACATTATAAAAAGTGTGTCTGCAGCTAGGGACCTTAATGATTTAAGACAAATCATTAATACAACTTAAGAATTAGCTAATCAAAATATTAATTTGTTTTCTTTGTTTATATGTTTTCTACAAATCTGAAACAGATTTGTTCACTGTAAATTTGAAGAGACTTTTTATTTCTACACTTAAACTTTATCAAATATCCAATAAAAATCTGAGTGATATCTTTTAACAGATTTTTTTCCTATTTTGATAGATCAATAAAAAAGTTATGTTTTTGCTTTCATGGATTGATAAAAAGAAAAATATTTTTAATGCAAGATTATTGAAGAAAAACATTTACACACTCACTGATAGCATTAAAAGGAAGCATGGGAGAGTAATGGATAGTGGCTTGGATTGAGGAATCAGAGAGCTGAGTTCAAATTCCAGTTGGATCCATTACATTCACTCATTTACTAATACCCTTGGGAAAGGTATGAATCCTCTTCTTTTCTCCCCAGCTATGGATAAATAGCAGGACAGACTGGGTTCTATAGCTTTGGATGGCAACTAGTCTAGGAGAAAGTAACTCTGAATTCAAAACTTGATGTAGCTCTGGTGTAGCACATACTATACAGCTAAAGAAAGGATTCTTCGAATTGGCTCAATGATCCTGACTATGGTTGAGTGATGTTACCATTTTGTTTTCTTATTAGTAAGCTGTACCAACAAGTAGTTTGAATGGGTATGCTATTTTAGACTATTTTGGTTCATGTTTTTACAAAAGAAAAAAACTGAAAAATTGGTCATAAAATGGAAATATTCTTGAAATTGCAGTGAATGAAAATTAACATTCTTACAGTTTACATCACTTGCCAGAAGAAGAAACTTGGTCAATAAATTATAGCACCAGCATTTTCGGTTTTTTTTTTGTTCCATGTTTGGGTTTTAAAGCCCATTTATACCATTTAAGATATTGGCTTTTTTGATTCTCTTTATGAATTTTCATGGAAATCTTTCTAAAAATTAATGAAGCTCTGATTGGCATTGAAGAGGTTAATGAGCCAAGGTCTAATGGATTTCCCAAAATGCATTTCTTCTAAAGATGGATCTTGCACAGATTTCATCTATTTGTGGTTCTTCAACTAGCCTTCTGTATAAATCACTTTTCTCCTCTTTTTAAAAGAGTTACAAGCATGGAACGAGTGAAATGAGAGCAGGTGTTCTCATTAGATCACCTTCCAGATGAATAAAAAGTCTCTTAATTATTCTCTCTGCTAATTTATTTGTCTACTTCTAAAATGATTTCTAACAATAAGTGGGTAGCCAACTCGTCCAGCAGATCATTACAACTGAAATGGATTTAGTCACATGACCTTGTTCTTGACTAAACAACATTTAGTAAATATTGATAAGCAGTCTCTCTATGGAATATCAAACTGCTCATAGGGACTATTACGACTGAAATGAGTTTGATCCTCACTGAGAGCACCACTATTGTGTCCTTATGCTATACTAACCTCAGTCAGTTATGTGCCATGCATAATAGATGCTTAGGCGATCATGTATCTTTTGATACATGACTGACAAGGCAGATTTTTTCCTGCAGTAGGTTGCCATTTCTTTCTGCAGTAGACCAGTTGCCATCCAAGGCTATAGAACCTGGTCTGTTCTACTATTTACCCATAGCTTGGGGGAGAAGAAGAGGATTCATACCTTTCACAAGGGTATTAGCACGTAAGTGAATGTAATGGATTCGACTGGAATTTGAACTCAGCTCTCTGATTCCTCAAATCTGAGCCGCTATCCATTACTCCAACATGCCCCCTCCATACTAACCTAAGTTTATTGAATATCAGTAACAGAGTTGTGAGTTTATGAATCATAGGACAATGACCTAGTGGATTAATGCATTTTTGGGGGATGATACAGTTGATGTGAGTTCAATCCCTGGGTTGAGTAGTGTAGATTGAGACTCAGTGAAAACAGGGTTAGTAATAACTAAGCAGTACTAAGTAAAAACAAGACAAGATATCCCTAGAGATGGACAGCAGAATGAGAACATTCTACTCTCATAGATTGAATAAAGGGTTCCAAATACCAGAAGAAGGTTGGAGAACACAACAGCCAAAATATTAAGAAATAAGATGAGGATTTTAGTCTAGATATAAATAACGTAAATAGACTTAATGAAATGCAAGGTTAGTGTTCATTACAAACTTAATTAACAGTAATTTTAGCATCATTTTTTAAAATTTTATTTTTATTATTTTTTTTGACAACACTCAGGTAATTTAAAGACTCTACAATCCTTAAGCAAAAAGCATAGATCATAATATAAAGAATGAGCTTCTGCTGAGACTTGGAAGCTTGTCTAAATGGGACAGAGCCTTACTGATTAGGCTTCAGCAGATAATCAATAGAATTAAGATCAAAGTAAGACAATTTTATTATGACCAGGTATAAACAATCAAGAGAAATATGATGAACTAGAATTGTTTGCTGATGCATGTTGAAATCCTTAGAGTATTTAGTATTGTGGAAGTTATCATTAACATTTTTTGTCAAGATTTACAAACACTACATTTTGTTCAATTTTGCAAACTAGTGAAATTTGAATAAGTTGATTTGTTTTTAAAAAATACTTTGGCAAAAACCCTACTTCACTGTTTAATAATTTTTTAATTTAATTTTATAGGACTTTCTGGTAAGCAATTTTTTTTTTTAATTTGGTTTCAATCAGTCAATGTATGGCTATTTTAGAGGGTGTGACAGATGGACAGATGGACTAATGGAAGTCACCGAATTTTATATATAGATAGAAAACATTGGGAATTCATAAGGACATCAGACAATTTAAGACTATTATGTCTTATTATGACCAGGTACAAACAATCAACAGAAATAAGATAAAAGACAAGTAAAAACTTACTAATAATATCAATGTTTCATCCAGAAAATTTAAACATAAACATTCTACTTTTCTATTGGCTGTCTCTATTCTGGTTTCTTATCAGGAGAAAAAAAAATTCACTGGAATAAGAATAGGAGAAAATTTCTCAATGAATGTCAGATGTCATGATCTGTCTGTCCTTCCATTTAACCATAATGTGTTTTTCCCCTTTGAACTGTAAAATACTATAGCAACTTTATTGAAATACAGTTTTCCCTAAAGCAATTAATACTATTCTTTATTTGTCACAAAGAAAGACTTTATTATCAGATATGTTTTATGTTTCATTTCTTTTGTTACTGTGGTAGTTTGGAAGAATCATGTGTTGTCATTGATTATTTCTGTTTTGTATGATTTGGCTTAACAAGTTGGGCATCCAGCATTCATAACTTGATATTTAGTATTACTGCAATAGAGTTAAATGGGGCAAGAAAGATTATGTTATGACAATCTTCTAACTTCCTTGGAAAATCAGTATTTAACATCTTGGCTTTTACTCTGGTCCAAACATCAAAATTAGGTAATGATGAGAAAATAACATCACAATTTCAGCCATTAGGTGGTGGGGGCATGTCAGTCAATAAGTGCCATTATCACAATATGGGATACTTAATAAACAAAAGTATAGTAAATATAAACAAAAAGAAACTAACTGAAAATGACTAGACTATATACCCAAAATATATATTTAAGAAAAAAGAAATTATTTTAAATTTAAAATTCTCAGAACATCCTTTCCTTCATGCTTTTTCGTCATTAGAATACATTTCATTGTATCTCTTTTCCTCATCACTAAACTATTATTATCGTCCCACACAAAAAAATTGTTATGATCTAAAAATATTTCCTTGTTTTAAGTAACCTGCTAAAGGTTGATAAGCCATATAAAATGAATAAATCAATCAATTATTTAAAACTCACCCAAAGGCTGTTTAAAAGCAGCTTAACACATTGAAATTGAAGCAAATTTTATTGATAGTTGCAAGTTGTCCTTTGATGTAAAGAGCTTCCAGAATTTGTATTTGCTTTTTACAATTGAAGTAGCAGGGTATTTTTGTGTTATCAACCAAAATATGATAGGAATTTGAATGAGTGTCATGGATTTGCATTTTATGCTTACATATGTCACTTTGGTAAGATGAAAGGTCAATTTTCTCAAGGAAAATGTGATGTGATGACCAATATTTATTGAACATCTTTTTCTTATTCACAAAAATATAATCTCCAAGATTTACTTTATAAACTTCCAACTGACATCAAATTACTAATTCAACCACAGGAGAAAGTGACCAAAAGGCTTAACAGATATTCCCTGTCCATACTGTTTAAAAAATAAATAATGGTAAAATATAGAAAATCTACCAAAATGTAATTCTAGTTGAGTGATTATTTTTGTGCAATGATGTTGGTTGATTTTATAACTTGTCAAACCCTGTTGGGTTACTGAGTGTTAGAATCGATAATTTTCTTTCCTCTTTGTTTTGCTATATTTGAGTTTATCTGCATTTACTTAGTTCAGGGGTAGGTAAATTTTGGTTGTTTATATTGGAGTCTGTATGCATTTATTTGGTTTAGAGATAGGTAAATATTAGTAATTAATATTTGAGTTAGTAATTATTTATTTGGCTCAGGAAGAGGTAAGTATTGTTTTTATTTGAGTTTATAATCATTTTCTTGGTTCATGGGTAGGTAAATATTAGTCATTTATATTTGTGTCTATAAGCAATTACTTCGTTGTGAGATAGATGAATATTGATTGTTTATATCAGTGATTCCCAACTGCCATGCTGCAGTACATTAGTATGTCAAAATACATATATATGTATGTGTGGAAGTAGTAATGTTTCAACGGTACTATTTTGCTAAAAAAGCTGCACAAATAGTTGAATAGAAACATTGAAATAAAGTAAGTTCAATTCTGCGTGTGTATTTTTTAAAATCTATGGTTTTATTTCATAATATTTAAATGTACACCCTTTAAGAATTTTGCTAAGTGTGCCATGATATTTTCATTTGCTCTGAGGTGTGCCATTGCTTAAAAACATTGAGAAACACTGGTTTATATTGTAATCAATAAGCATATACTTGGTTCAGGGTTAGGTAAATAGTGGTCATTAATATCTGAGTCTGTAAGCAATTGCATTGTTCATGGGTAGGTAAATAGTGGTAATTTATACTTGAGTCTGTAAGCATTTGCTTGGAGTAAAATTGGTTGGGTAAATATTGGCCATTTATATTTGAGTGAATAAACATTTACTTGGTTCGAGGATGGATAAATATTGATTGTTTTTATTTGTGCCTGTAATCATTTTCTTCATTCATGGGATAGGTAAATATTAGTAATTTATATTAAAGTCTGTCAGCATTTAATTAGTAGGTGTATATTTTTTGTCGGGAGTCTGATCTCTTTTGCAGATGATGTTGAGATTAATTTCCTGAAAGGTTATAAGACAATTTCACATTTATCCTTGTGGATATAAGACAAGAAGTCAACTTATCTGAATGTCTAGCCTATGTTAATGGTGATGGTACAATTGGTACTAATAGCACTGGGAAGTGGAAGTGCAAAGTAACAATTAATCTTATTGTAAAGGTGAGGATAATAATATTTCATCAAACAGATGTTTATAATGGTGGCTGCAGTGGTAACTCTTTTGTTCAACAAATTTTTTGATAATGATGATTATGATGTTGGTGGTGGTATATCAGATGGTACTAAGTGGTGTAGCAGAACATGATAATATTTAGTTTAATTCTAAAGTGTTGTTAATTGATTTATTGATTTATGGGTTATTTAAAGCCAGAAAATATTTTTAGAGATAACAATGATTTACTGCTACAATTCCTACTAATTAATCCATAACTGGGGGAGAAGAGGTAGATTCATATTTTTTCCCAATGATATTGGTAAGTGAATGTAAAGAATCTGAGTTGAATTTGAACTTGATTCTCTGACTTCCAGTTATGAGCCTGTTATCTATTACACCAGTACTTGGTATTCCCAAGCAGTCACCCATCTAGGTATTGACCAGGCTTGATATTGCTTAGCTTTGGTGATTGTATTAGAACTGGTGTTTCAACGTGATATAGGCTTAAGCCTAAAGTATCATCAAAGTTGAGGGGGAAAATGTTATGGCTGAATTACAATAATGGCAATTAAGCTGCTGAAGTTGCAGATGGTAGACGTTTGTTATAATGTTTGGTCTGGTTTCAAAAGAGAAGATGATGATGCCATTAAAATTGGTATTAAACCAAAAATTATGATGATCACGATAGTTATGCATTGGGAGACTATGGCTGTATGATCATATTTAACCTAATGACAATGGTGGTGATTATGACAATGTTGCTGGTGCTGTTGATACTGATGATAAGCGTTACATCGAGTGTAATTAGAGAGGTGAAGATAATGTCATTGTTGTTGATGAAATAGGTGTTCAGTCATATTTAGCCTAATTAAAATGATGATGGCAGAGGTAGCATCATTTATTTCGGGACATGAACAGATGAAGCATAATGAAAAAGGCTATGGTGTTGGTGTCCATGTGGTTGCATTTAGACTTTGGTGATGATTATAGCAATGAAAATGATGAAGATTCTGATAAAATGGTGATTGAACTGATGGCATCACAACTCCTCTTCACTGATAAAACACAGCCGGAACAGAGATGCAGAAAGAAAAGAATTGTAACAGAAAAAGAAAAAGAAAAGATAGAATACATAAAAGTCAAATAGATAGAGAATGCGTTTCTTTAAAAGAGGTGGACTTTTGCAGCTATGAGGGCAAATGAAGAGTAAGGGGGAAGAGGTTCGCTTAAAGAGCAACCTGTCCTGTCCAATCCAGTCCAGTCTCATCCAGTTAAGTCCAATCCAAGGAAGAGGCAAAGTCTACAACCAATATGTCAGGTAAAGAAGGTTGCGGCAGTTTTAAACAGCAGCCCTGAAGCTGGTCACAAGCAATGATCATAGATTAATGTGCCAGATAGAATCATCATTATCTTTCTAACATCCATGGTGGAGAAAAATCTCAAATGGAAGAATAGCGATCTGGAATATTCTGGGGATAAAATGAAGAACTCGGAATAAAGGATAAAATACAGATAACAGCAATATGTAAATGTCCTCCTCGTTCTCTCAGACCTGCTTTCTGATTATATAATCAGAACAATTGCATATAGTGATTAGCCATTCTTCTTCTTCATCTATGTGCCATGTCTCTTCAGATCATTGGTGATCATGGCTCTCCATAATATCCTGCCTTTTATTTTGTCTTTGTTATCTCTCCTAAATCTTGTTTCACCATCCATTTACTCAAGCTCACTAGGTAGGTTATCCATTGTTTTTCTTTGTCCATTTTGATTTCCATTTGTCCTATGGCTATCAAATTTTCCAGGCCCACTTTTCTCATTATTTTCTCTAGAAATTTTACCTGTTTCTTCCTGATGTTATTTATAAGTGTCACTTTTGTTACTATTTTCTCAAAAACTTTGTCATTGCTCACATGTTCAGTCCATGGTATTCTTAGCATCCTTCTGCATTTGTAAAATCCATATTTTTTGCAGATGTTTACTCACTAATTGAAAATAAAATTGATAAAACTACTTTTACAAGATTAAATAGGAAACTTTCAATAAACCCGTTAAAATAGTTATCACTATTATAATTATGCATTAATTAAAGACATTTAAGAAGAAATATTTTTCAGAAGGAAATAGTAACAAAGTAAAAGAAATATTTGGTAAAAAAATATTGCCATCCATTTACTTAAGCTTGCTAGTTAGGTTAGTTGTTTTCTTTTATCCCTTTTTGCCTTCAATAAGTCCTGTGAGTATCAAATTTTCCAAACCCTCTTTCTGCATTATGTGCCCTAGAAATTTCAAATTCTCCTTCCTTGTATTCAATATGTGTTCTTTTTTCCAATTTTCTCTAAAACACTGTCATTCCTCAGTTGTTCAGTCCATGGCAGCCTCATCATCCTTCTGTAGAAGCAAATTTATGTTGTTTCAAGTTTCTTCGTCTGTGAGGAAATTTTCCAGTAGGTGGAGTGATATTGCGTAACAGTTCAGTAATCTTTTCTTTGTTTCTGATGAAATTATTTTGCTTCTTAAATTGCTTAGTTTTTGGAAGGCATCATTCACTATCCTAATGTGCCTTTTTTAGTGTCAACATTTTCTGTTCTCTGTTAAAGCACTTCCTAGTAAAATGAATAGCAATTATATTTATGAAAGATAATATTTTTAAGGCAAGCTGTCTAAAAAGAGTAGGGATAAGATAAATAAATATTCAATTTTATTTATTACTATATATATATATATATATATATATATATATATATATATATATATATATATATTGAGGCAAGTTATGTTGAATAATTTAGGCAAGTTTTCTCAGATGAGCTTTCTGGTTTCAAACAAACAAGAGAGAAAATTACTGTGTTGATACATGTTGTTTTATTCCAAGTACTTTTGACATTAACACAATGTTATCCTTGGGATGTGTTTTACAACAGCATGCTTGTACACATTCACAATTTAAAAAAATTCTTGTTGAAAATACATCCATACTTTCTCATGAAAATAATAAACATAAACTAAAAATTCTTGAATCTATCTAAAAAATTGAGACCAAACCTTAAAATTATTTATGAATACTGCACAAATGTCCTAAAATATTTACAATAGATATACTGAAATATCAAGGTCTATATTAATAGCTTTTCATCTTTTCTTTTTTAAAAAAAGAACTCTTCACACATTATAATTCGTTATCTCCCCTAAAGCATAAACATACACCGAATGGCACAAAAACTAACAGTCCTCACTTCATAAATAAAGTTATAACTTTAAGATGAATATAGCAATTTTGTCTTTGGAAATAATGAACACCACATTTTTGTCTTAAAAACACACCCTCACGATGACATTGTGTTAATATCGAGAGTACTCAGAATAAAACAATATGTATCCACATGGTAATTTTTTTGTCTTCTTTTGACACCAACATCAGAAAGCTCATTTGAGAATATGAATGGATTCTGTTGAAAATAAGCAGACAAAACATGTCACAATGAAAACATATTGCCAAAATATACACAATATATATATATATATATATATATATATATATATATATATATATATAGTTGGACTGATGTGAGTTTGTGACCCTAGGTGTCACGTTATTTGTGATCATCGGACAAACTGATTAATTTTTAAAATTTGGATTTATATATGGTTGTGTATATTGGTGTTTTTATGGAAGTGGGAGGAAAAATTGTTGTTGGAATGCCATACATGCACGTACACTCATTGACGTATGCAGACACACATACGCACACTCACTTACTGGAGATAACACAAAACATAAACATATGTGAACAGTGTGGGACCGGGTATATATGTGCATCCATGTATTGTTGCATACATATGTACGCATTTGGTCACTGTATTCAATGTTGAATTGTGTAACGAATATTTTTTGTTTGTTGCATTATCAATGCATAGACTGTTTTTCTATTTTGCTCACTGAATAATGTTTTTTCGCACGCATGTATATATGTATGATGGGGTCTGTATAACACTATGATAGGTAAAAATTGCTATTATTTTTAATTTTTTAAAGCTGTTTTGTTATTATTTTAATACTGGTTATTTGCTTGTTTTTAGCGATTGCACATATGTAAATAGTAGAAACTTCAATTTGAGATACTTGTTAGTATTTATGCGGTGGTATTAATTTTGCTGGGGAAAGGAGAAGTAAGTATAATTATGGACTGATACAGTAATGGTAATTGTGATGCCGTAGTAATTGTGGACTAATACGGCAATGGTAATTGTGATGTGGTAATAATGGTGATGATAATAACAATTGTAGCAGCAAATAGTTATTGTAAAGTGGTAGAAGTGATCATAGTAATGGTGGTGGAATGATAATAAATTGTTATTTAGCTGTTAAGTAAACAAATAAAAACTTTAAATCGGCTGATTTTTTTTAATCAATAAGAGTGGTTGACTTTGATGTACAAAAGCAAAAGAACTAAGATAAATGATATCACAGATTTCTGTTGGCAGTTTGACTCCTGTTGTGGTCAGTTGAATGATCACTAAAGGCTAAAAGAGTCACCTCAGCGATTTCTTCTGTCATCTAAGTGAGTTTATCATACATCTTGAGCGAAGTTAGAGACATTTTGCTTTTTAGACATGTAGGATGCCATTTAAAAGTTTGGGTCAGATTTACCGAGTTTTTCGGGTTTGCCTATTCATAGTTATTATCTTTTTCACTTTTTATAAAACTGTTGCATTTATTGACCTGTTATTTTAATGGTAATCAACTGTCGTGTTATTAATATCTTTCTTTATCATCCTTGTCAAATTTATTTTGAATGAAAAAAGTGACATTTTAATGCTTGTAGTTTTCCATCTGTGTTGTTTTAGTCTAAAAACAAAATATTATCTAAATCTTACAGGCAGACAACTTCAAGAATTATTTTGATTTTTATGGGACCATAGAAAGAATGAGCAAATAATACGTAATGGAAATGAATGACTTTGTTGGGATCCATCTACCTAGGTTTTCATTGCTGTCTGAGTGTTGGGATTCCAAACATTTAACAATAATAACACATTTGAATTAAAATGCAGAACTTAGACAGGTGTCAAGATCTCATCAATTTACTGTTGATACTGGCGAGATATAATTGTAAATTCTATGCCAAGGGTCAGCAACCTACGGCCCGTGGGCTGGATCCGGCCCGCAAAGGCATTTTGACCAGCCTGTGAGCCTGATTACCAATGACTCTATTTTTAACATGAGAGACGAGGCTTTCGAATTGGACTATCTGCCAGTTATCTTTCATGAGACTTATTTTACCAAGTTGTGTTGCCTACGTTTAATGTCAAATAATGGATACATATTTGTTATGACCCTTGGCTACATTAAAAGATAACAGAAGCGAAAAGAACGATAAAGTGAAAGAGGCCAGGGAGGGACTGACATGCGAGGTAGCAGAAATCTAAAGACAGTTAAACATATGCGCATTATACATACATGCCTCATGAATGTGTGGATGATACCGCATGTGTACGTACATAAGTGTATATGTTTGCAACTATTTGTACTCGTATGTATGGGTATATGTGCTTCGTTTTTGTTTGATGTGTGTGTTGTTCATTTGTGGAACAATTTTCAATAACAGTTTCAAACCTACACATCATAATTTCATCCATTTCACTTCTGTTGATTTTTTTCACTTTGAAGTATTTTGACGTTCCTTAAGGAAAAGTAATTTTTGTAAGGTGTTTTTTAATTTTAGATTTTCTTTTGTTTTTTTTATTTCTCAATGTTTATTTTCATTATGATTTTAAATATTTAGGTCGACAGGGGTCTGCATATGTAATTTTCCTTAATTTTACATTAATGGCCTTCATCCGGCCTGCGACCTGTCATTATAACACAATCCAGCCTGCAAGGTCGAATGAGTTGCCAACCCCTGTTCTATGCAGACAGTTTCCTTTTTTGCACTTCTTGCTTGTGGAACTCACTTACAGCCTCATGCTTTCCAGCTAACATTAATCTGCAAATATTTAAATGTAATGTTAATCACTATCTACTGTCCTGATTACTTTTTCCATTTCCTGTTCATTATTAATCTTAATTCTTCCATACCCTGTAGCCCCTTATGTCTTAGTGGTTTTACTGCCTTGCATGGGGTGATAAGGATTAAAAAAATGTTTTAAATCTTTTAAATGCAACATATAAAAGATTATTTTCTGGAAGAAAAGTAGAAGCAGAATGTTAGTTGAAATGACATATTTTATAATCTTTTCAGAAATATACAATAACAATAAAATGTTCAATTTTCCTTGCAGTGAAGTTTGTTTTATAAAATAATTAATTTTTCTTAGAACTGTGGAAGATATGTGAACAGACTTACTTTATGGCAGTTAGCTTAATGTTTATGTCAGTGTGTGGACATGGCCTAAGTTGGTAGCTGCTGGCAGTAGGCTTCTATTTTTATATCCATAAGGGGATCCAAAATCTAATTTAATATAGATGTCTGAACCTTTTGAATACAAGGTTTCCATTGGTTGGAAAATAATTTCATACTGGCTCATGAAAATTTTTTTCTTAAATTTACAGGAGTGATGAAAAGAGTTATTTTCTAAATGGTCCAAAAATAAAATATGGTAGGTCTACCACTACAAGTATTTTGGTAATATATGTTGTTTATCAAACAAACCTTCTGATTGGATTTTATTGGTTAAAAAATATATTTAGCTATATAGGATTTAATTCCTGTAACTTTATGTGAGTAGACAAGGAACTGAGTGAGTACACCAAACTAGAAAGAGGAGTGTGACAAAGATATGTTTTCTCAATGGATTTATTTAACGTGTACAGTAAGATGATTCTGAGAGACTTAAAAATCCTACCTGGATTTATATTATTGTATATGTTGGCATACAAGGTAAACTTTTAACCTTAAAAACTCCCCCCCACCTGCAACATGGGTAGCTGTCTTATACTCCAGGCATAAAATGCAAACCTTAAATCTTATGGTTTATGGTAAGTTGTTAGAATGGAAGATGTTTGTCTCAACAAGCCATTTAATGATTACATTTGAGAACAGTAGAATGAGTTGATGGTTATCAGGGAAAAGTAATCCAGGCTATCATAATAACTTAACAAAAATACAGCAACTACTCATAAGGTATTGTAGATTGCAGTAGATAACTAATAATATTTCACTACCATTTTTCATTCAAATTTGAGTGAAAAGAAAGCATATACTTACTGGATTTATTTAATAAATTCAATATAATATATTTTAAAATATGATTTGTTGGCGGGGGTTGTCTTATAGACGTAGTTGCCTTGTATGCAAGCATGTACAGTAGTTGTATATTTCATTTATAAATTTGCTAAACTTATCACCCCAAAAATTGTCTAAGGCTCTCTGTTAAAATCTCATGTGATCCTGTAGCTTCGTTTCTCTTCATCTTATCTGGTTCTGTCATAGCTCAAAGTTTAATACTTTGGGATTTTTATTTATTAAAGGTTTCTCTGCTCTGTTGCCATAGAAGTGCTTTCAGTTTTATTCATTATATCTTTGTCATAACTTTTCTTTTTTTTTTTGTTATTAGTAATTCCTCTTTAGATTTTATACATCCTGCTCCAAAACGTATTCCTTCCTGTTATTTCTCTTAACTTTTATGCCTGTCATATTTATGTTGTGTAGAATTTCTATTACTGTACACTTCTTATTGAACCATGCATCTTTTGCTTTCTTGCATTTCTTTCTTATGTTTTTGCTTAACATTTTATATTCTGTGTCATTCCTTGGCTTTAGCTGCTGCCTCTTTTTCATTAGCATAATAGTTTCATCTGTCATTCGCTTGTTATTGTTTTTTGTCACTTTTCCTTTGGGATAACCCTTTTTGATTTTCTCATTAGTGCTTCCCTTGAAAGGGGTTTCACTTTGAGCTACTAAACTCTTCTAAAGTCTGACATTTGTTCTTGACTACATCTGTTTATATGTTTTTATAAAATGAACTGTTCTGGAGTTTATTGCTTTAGATTTCTTTAATTTTTGTAATTTCATCCTGAGTTTGCATATGAGAGGATCACTCCTGCAGACAATGTTTGGATATATCTTGGAGTGTAGTCTAAATTATTTACTGTTTATTACATTCTGTATCTTTTCCTGGGTTTTTCGGTCCGCAATTTTCTTGGGTGTTCTTGAAGTGATTTTCTCCCCATTTGTGGCACAATCTGATTCTATATTTGCTGACTATATCTTTCTTTTCTCATAGTATTAATGATTTAATTAATTCTTAACCGTAACTCATTGGGATACCAAAATGTCATTATTATTTTTAAGCTTAACTTAGTCTGACACAAAGCCACAAGTATGGTGCCTCTCAGTTAGAATTAAGCTTACTGCAGTAGTAATGAAGCTTACTACACAGTGCTCCATATAACTATTTTCTTTTTAACACTTTCTCTCTCAAAATTAATATCCTCATAATATTAATATCATATATTATCATATATTAATATAATCATAATATTAAATTCATATATTAATATATATTATCTTATATTAATATCATCATAATATTAAATTCATATATAATATATATTATCATATATTAATATCATATTTCATATAGATTATCATATTAATAGCATACATATTATCATATTTTAATATATAATATCATCATCAGAATATTAATTTCATATATTAATAAATATTATCAAATATTAATATCAACAATTTTAGTTTCATATATTAGTATCAAATTTATTATAATATTAATATAATATATATTATAATATATTAATATCATCATAAAATTAATTTCATATATTAGTATCAAAGTTATTATCATAATATTAATATTATCCTAAATCAGAGCCATCAACTATTTTATCAACTCTAGTTTTTCTTCCTTTATCTTATATCCAGTCTTTTCCCAGCTGTTCATTTTCTTTAATCTGCCTCCCTGTTTTTCTTTTCTTTGTTAAACCTATCCTTTTTTCATCTCCTTTATTTTTCTTTCAACCATATTTTCTTAGGTTTTCTCTTTTTTTCTTTGTGTCGCTCCAAGCCTCTTTTTCTTTCCTTTTCTTTTTATTCATTTTTCTCATTTTTCTTCTTCTCTTTTTGTCAAGCCAATCATTTTTCCATCCATCTCATTTCTTTTTTAATCACTCTTTCCCTCTTTTTCATCTGTTTCTGCTAGTCTGTCTTTTCTTCACTCTCTCCATTTTCTGTTCCATTACTCTCCTTTTAATTTTGCTTTTTCTCTCTTTCTCCAGTTACCAATACAACAACAAAGGACCTCTCGTTACAAAGAAAAAACTGCATGGGGTTATGTCCAGGTTCTTCTTTTGAATATAGAAACATTTTGTTTAATATAGCAATGAGATTTACAGTTGAAATTGTTCAGTTTGGTCTGCTCTAGTCTCTCTGCCTCTTGGTGTTGACATTGTTACTGCAACACTCTGAATTGATTCTACTTCCACAAATGCATTGACAAATGCAGGACACAACAGTCTACCGAAAAGAAAGCAGCTGGCCCAGTCACTTTCTTCCAATGCTCTTCGGACAGGTTGAAAAGGATGAAACGCTTCCTCTTTGCCATCTTCAGTTCAAGAGATCACAGAAAGACATTCTAAAAACAACAGTGAAATTTCCAACCCTTGTCAATCCATGTCCCACATACCTCAACCCTGCTCCTATTAACAGAAGGATAGGGCAACTTAGACCCAGTGGATGCTAGTTCATCATTTTGTTTTGAAAACTATAGCTGGAGACAAAGAATTAGTTCTGTCCAGTGACTTTTGTAATGACAACCTAACCCAACTCTCAGATCTTATTTTGAGTATTGTTGGCTGCTATGTACACTCCTATACAAAGACACAGGAAAATATATGCAAGACCTTCAAACTGAAAATATCTCTACCTCTCTCTAAACCTTAACTCTTAATGCAGTTGACCATAATTAACACACTTATTTCCTTAAAAAGAACAAGAATTGGAGCAAAACCTGATATAAAAATTAGTTTTTGCATTGTAGAGTTACACGTTTTGAAATTGGTGTCCCCTATTAAATCATTTTGTTATCTATCATGATTATTAATCCCACAACCCATTAGGTTTATAAGAGCACCATATGTATTGCAGCCATAGCTTCAGTGGTGTGCCTTGGGTAAGATAGCCTGACAGAGTCCAACCCTTTTCAGGCTGGTTTAAATTCAGGTTTGTCAGAAAAAACTGAATACTGACTGATGCATGTGGTATGCTAAAAGATTTCCAAATAACACTTGTCAGGTTTTAAATTCAGAGTTTTCCTTCTCCTATACTGGTTGCCAGCCAAGACTATAGGGCCCAGTCTGCACTGTTATTTAATCTATAGTTGGGGAGTGGAAGACTATTGAATGTAACCAACTTGACTGGAATTTGAAATGTGCCTGATTTCTTCTTTCAAGCCACTATCCATTACACCTCCTACACATCCACATCTATTACAATAGATGCATTGAAAGTTAAATTTAATACTTATTGTAAAAATCTTCCAAAAATATTTATTATAAGAAATAGGAATGAATGAAAATACTCTTGCATCATGCAACTTTTGAAGACCTAATTTTGAATCTAATTTTAAGAGGGTCACATCATACACAGCATAAAATTAGCATATGTACTGCTGGCCCTGATTATGCCATTAACAAAAATAATATATCCATTTATTGCAGTCAAAAAGTACAGCTGTATTTAAAATAAACATAATTTTGATAAAACTGATGTTTTACTTAACTGTATCCAATAATAATGCATGTTATATTCACATATTAGTATCGTATAATAAAATACAAACATAGCGAATATGCATCTTTTCTATTGTTTATGTTTATAAGATGTTTAGCTGTTTGGTTGTTCATGTCTTTTATCATTTACGCAACGAGCATAGAGTTACTAACAATACTTTTATCATTCTCTTTTACTTATTTAACTAAAAGTTGGGATAAAGAGACAGAGGAAAAGAGGTTAGTCTATTGTAATTTGGTCTCTCAAAAAAGGAACTTACATGAGATAGATGATAAAATCATTTTTTATAAGTGAAAATTTGAGGGTTGCACGATACACAAGATCACATGCTACATGCATATATATGGCAGTGAATTTAATGGATTTTATTAGAATTTGAAAAATATTGCAGCACATATAAGATGTCAGTTATCAGTTATCTGATGAGCTATAGTAAAAAAACATGTAATGACTACAGCAAAAATTGCAGTATGAACACTGTTAAAAAATGGTTGCTGACGACAATAAGTTTATAAGTCCCAGAAATTCATACACAGATGTCCTTAAAGACACATGGCACAGTTGATAAAGGTATTGGTTAGATTCAGTGACAGGACCCAAAGAGTTGTGAGTTCAATACCTGGTTAAGGCAGTGGAGAACTTGGAGAGGTGAATTAAGAGGAGATAACTGATAGCTGACATCCAGTAGACATGGAACAGTCTACCCCAGTGAGGGTTCAGTTCAACATTCCAACCACCTGAAAAAGGCCAGAGTATACAACAGCCAAGATGTTGTGATAAATATGGCAACGAAGATGAGGACAATAGTCCAAATAATGTAAATAGTGTACATAATACCTCATCTCAGAAATATAGACAGATAACGTGTGATATTTGAAATTTTGATGTGGTAGAGAAAGAAAAAATACTTCCAAGATGCAATAAATACAGTGGAGAACTCTTCCACACTGAAAGAGAAGCAGTACACAGAAATATCAAATGACCAGAAATATTAAAGTCTGAAGTGAAATCAACAGTGGCCAAATGGAACAGAAACAAAGCAGTTGGAATAGAGATGTTGAAAGTCTTAGATGATTTCAGCATTGGCAAGATTACAGGTATAATAATTGTGGTGATATGCTGAAAGACCTAAGAAGGTCCATTTTTATAGAACTCCCTAAGAAACCAGGTGCAAATGAATGTGAACACCATTGGACAATCAGTCTAATGTGCCACATAAAACTTATCATGAATTTTGATGAATAGAGTGAACATCAGAATTAAACAGCAAATAGAACAAGAAAAGTAAAGGTACATTAAAGACACTGGAACAAGGAATGTCATATTTATGCACAAAATGATATCAGTACAAATTAAAAAGGATGTATCCCTATGTTTTATAGATTATGCAAAAGCATTTAATAAAGTTACAAAGAACTGTTGGACCTGCTATGTAACGTTGACATATTTGAGAATAGGGTATTAGAACAATCCAAAAAACTTGACTACGAGCAAACCACCTGCATATGAAAGGGGAACAAGGCAAGGATGTGTCAACTCACTGGACATTCAACTTATACAGTGATTCAGAGAGAATTAGAAGTCCCACCATAATTCCTTATTGGCAGCCACAATCTTAACATCATAAGAAATGCAGATAACATGCTGCTGATAGCAACGTCAGAAAAGAAACTCCTACAGAAGGTAGTTAAGGAAAGCAAGAATAAATGACAAAACATCAATTGCAAGAAGATAGAATGCATGGTTGTTAACAAAAGCAACAGCACAAAATGCAAATTACAAATTGGTGATACCAAAATCAAGCAAGCACAAAAATTCAAATATCTGGGAAGTGCTTTAACAGAGAAAGGAAAATGTAATACTGAAATCTGATTTGCATTGAAGTAGTGTTTACGTTTGAATAACAATATATTTTTTTGAAATAGCCAAGTGGTTTTGAGCTACTTATTTAAATCAGGACAATTTAGGTAACTGTAATTATACTGGTCTTCTCAATTGGTAGTGGTAGGCAATAGTATTTGTCCTGTACCTCCACATCTGTCTGTATTTATGGCTGAACCAGCCAATCATTTTTTCTATGAAAACCCATTGTATGCCTATTCATTACATCAAGTAGACAAAATGATTCCAAAAAGTAAGAAAAGTATTAAAAAACAGGAAAATTTCATTAGAAACAAAGAAAAGTCCTAAACTGTTACATAATATCAGTCTTCCACAATGGCAATGAATGCTGGACAATCTCCTTTATAGATGGATACATAAAGCAACAGCAATGTGGTTCTACAGAAGAATACTGAGAATACCATGGACTGAACATTCGAGCAATGATGAAGGCAAGGGTTAATATCAGGGCAGATTTGGCTCTCTAGTTTTGGTTTGACAATCAATCTAGGAGAAGGAAAATTCCAAATTCATAATCAGTTTGGTAGTAAGTTAAGAATTCCATGCCATTAAAAACTATTTGCTCTGGAATCCACAACAATAAGAACAACTAGTGTGATGAAACCTTATACTCCACAGGGGAATCTACAGAGGTAATAAAAACATTATATACAGTTTATTATTAAGGGATGAGATTAATTTTCATATACTCCTTATAGCAACCAGTCTACCACAGAAAGAAAAAACAGTCTACTGCAAGAAAATCTGCTGAACAAACCAGAATCGAAATTTTTATGATTGTTCAATCAAATAGCTTTGTAAATGAATGGCAGAACAGGATCAGAAAAGAAGGTAAAAAGACAAACATTAGTAAGATCTACAAGTATTAGGAAGATGTGGAGCACCTGATCACTCACATCCTGAAGAAACATGATACATCAAAGTAGCAACACATATTGATTTGTACATGTGATCATTTAGAAAAATCTTGAAAAAAATTAAACATATATTCAGGGATTATTGGTGTTTCATTTTTTTTTTGAATATAAATATATATATATATATATATATATATATATATATATATATGAAATCATGTAAAAATTCAGTTTAACTGTTGAAAATGCCTTCACCTTGAGTGACTTAAAATTGGTTCCAGCAATCAAGGAAATGTTGGAATTTTTAAAAACCGTTTTATAAATTGCTTAAAAAAAAATATTTGACAACAAATGCTGCAACATAAGTATCGAGGGAAGGTTACTGAATAGAATAATCACATGAAGGTTCATAATGAACGATAATACTTAGGACAAGAACAACACATATAAGATTTGCCAGTGGTGTGTAGAAGAAGTAGTCAACTGCTAGAAGTGAGTCAAGTGAATTCCATAATGAATCTCCAACTGCAGATCAACATACAGTATTTACTGCTGTATTTATGTGAATGGGGACATACCAATTATCGTCCGTAGGTATGTTACAAGAAGAAAGTACTCGTGGGCTAAAAACAAAAATTAAGTTTGGAAAGTTTACCAAATGTATTAAACAATTATTCCAAAATTTGAAGAACTTCATAAAAATTGGATAGACAGACCATGTCAATATTGTTCAACAAAACATGTTTAAAAGAACTAATTTGCTTTATATAAATATATATATATATATATATATAAATATATATATATATATATATATAAAAAAATGAAAAGATTACATTTCAACTAATTATTAATCCATATGGGTTTCCCAAGGAGGATGAAAAAAGGCCTAAGATTTTATCAATGAAATAAATTCAGAAAGAGAAAAGTTTTTTATAATATTTATATATTTATATAAAAAAAAATAGTTTAAACCTTGTAACCGTATTTTTAAGGCTCCATTGTAAATAGTTTATTAATAAATAAATAGAGACAATTTTCAAAGGAGTTTGATGGACCTCAAAAAAAGGATGATCAAATAAACAAAAGGTGAAACGAAAAAAATGAAATGAAAATTTACACTTTTGATGGGTAGTATTAAGTTTATGTAATTTAACAGAGAGGGCAGCAAATTAGTGGTAAAGAGACATGGTCGAGTTTAGAGAGGGTTTATTTTAATATTTCTTTCTATTATATTTAGTATTGAGGAAGGAGGGACCAGACATTGACCTATTTAATTGGTATATGGACCAACCAAAAAGACATGCTACGTAAGATTTAAAATGAATTGTTGAAAATGAAAATCTTTCTTGAAGCTTTTATTTTACTTTTAATTTCAAGCTAATAGATTAAACTTAATATGTCCAATAAGCAAAATACTTTGCTGTATTTTAAAAAAAAGCAATTTAAATTAACTGAAATGATTTTTTTTTAAAAACTAGCTGCTTCATGCCCTTTTTTAGTTGTCTTTCATTGCAATATTATCTTTATTAAAAAATCTTCAAAAAATAAAATATACTTTTCTGAAACTTTAGCTGATTAAAATATAATTAATCTGATTTGAAACAAATATCATTTACTTTGTTTTTAAAATATTGCAGAATTGCATTTTTTTAACTGAGAGTTAGTTGTTTATTTGTTTTTGATATATTGACCATGATGACAGGACATATCTAGATTTTTTTTATGTTTTATATTTTACTAAATTTACTTTAAAAATATTGTGAGTGCATTTTTTATATAATTTTTAAGTACTCAGTAATCTTAAAATTTAGGAAAATATTCTCTGTAATTTAATTTTTTATTAAATTTTAGAAATGCTGACTTTCAATTTACTATAGTTATCACTCTTATTTTCTGATATGTTGTGTATTATCACATCATATTTAAAAAAATGGCATGTTTATACAAAAAAAAAAAAATTCTTTTTTTAAAAATATTGTGTTTGATGATTTGTATTAAGCTTTTCCATTTATGATTAGTAAATATAGTTTTTTAAATATATCATCTAAATGAATGAATTTAAAAATTTTTAAAAAAAATTTGAATTTTATAAAAAATTTTAAAAAAAAAAAAAAAACAAAAACCATGAAAATTCATTTATTATAAATTTTTGATTCAGAAAATAGTTTTTTTTTTAAATATTATTTATATAGTGTTTTCTAATTAAATATTTTCATAGTTTTATTACATTTTTTGTTTTATGATTCAGAGCAGATTTTTGGGAAATGGTGTTTCTGTTTGACAAAAACAAATTGATGATTTAAATTCATCAAGGAGTCCTGCTTTTAGCTCACATAAATATGAAGGGTCGAAATTTAAATTCCTCAAAATTTCATAAAATTAAATAAGTGAGGGTAATAGATTTAAAAAATAAATTTTGCCAAGATTTTCTAAAAGAAAATATGAAAAATAATTTCATACATTTGTGAAGTTCTGAAAATTTCATTAAAATCCAATAATTATTTGATTTTTTTCAAAAATTTTGTGTTTTTAATGTCAAAAAAGGTGCTAAAAATCCCTATACTAATCTTTCGGCCACATGTTGAAGTAAGAAAAACAAGATTTTAACCAAAATATCGAATGTTCTAGAAAGGATTAAAAAATTTAGTAAAATGTTCAAAAAATACTTTGATTTTCCCTCTTAATAATAGATGATAAAAAATTTTGTTTTTATCAAGTTTGGGGCCTTTTTACATCATGGTATGCTCTTTTTTATAAAATCTTTGGAGGTACCCATATATATATATATATATATATATATTCAAATTATATTAAAAGATACACCATACAAGTTTTGTATTTCTTATTACTCTAAACATTATAGTTCTGGTTATATGTGCCTGAGTAGATGACCTGTCTTTTATTTATTTGTTCTAAATAGTTTGAATTATGTCTACCTGCATGTGCATTTGAGAAACTTAATAAAGTAGATACGTTCTTCAGCACTAGTAAACATAATTTGTAAAATAATATTAAAAAATACAGGGTGTCTACTCCAACAGTGTAAAAAAAAATAATGTCAGATTAGAAATAAAATTCATTAATTCCTTACATATATATTCAAGTGCATAAATTCACTTTTAACCTGATAAACTTATATGCAGATATACTCAGATATGTATTCTTGTTGACATATTAGCATTCAAATTCTGTACCCATATATATATATATATATATCCCAACATATCTATAGAGATATGATGTTATGCATATATATATATATATATAAATATATCTGAAATCTTGTTTTAGTTTTCTTAACCCTATGACCCATGAAATTATTTCTAAAAAAATAAAAATGGAAATTTGCTTTTTTTCATAAAATAAATGAACCTTTCTTGACCATGAGAACACCACCAGCTTTGGCAACTGGCCACTGTACACATAGTCATTTTCTTTGCTTCAACCTGTTCGTCATGGACTGACTATCCATCAGACAGTTATCTTTGATTTGTTTTTTTTGTTTTTGTTTTTATTTCATCTTACCACTCCATAGCTATTCAATTTCTTCAAAAAGAAACATATATTGTTGCCAATCTTATTACAGTCATAATCACCATCACCATCAAGGTCATCCTCACTGTCTTCTTCTTTCTAAACACCAACAACACCACCATTATCATCATAATTTTCACTGTTGTCATCAAAATCAAGACATTTATAATCATCATCATAATCAATACAGTCACTGCAATCATCATGATCCTAATGAACACAGTCACATTTTCATCATCAATATAATCAAATCAGGCTATATGATGGTTCCGTATAGGATACAGGTTCAATTCCTGTCAGAGGACACATATTTTCTATGATAATTTTTGGACATTTTAAATTAATTTGTTGTTAATACTGTTTATTATAAACAGAGCATTTGCTTAAATATTTCTATCTATAAAAAGAACATATAAACATAAAAAATGTCATATATATATAATATAAGCAACTTCTAAGTGAATATTCTACAGAGATACACCATAGAAACAGAGCTCAATACCATATTAACTGGCAGAGCCTTAATATTTCTAAATAAATTTCCAAATGAACATTTTTGCCCACAACTAAAGTCTATAGAATATTTTGCATGAAAATACATAAAACTTTTTATCAACATTCAGCTAATATATTTCAGTTGAATTTTATATATTTATATATATATATATATATATATATATAAATATAAATATAATAAAAAAAAATGATATATAAATTTTTATATACCAGAACAATGTTACATAATTAATTTTTTTAATCATTTCACCCAAGTTTTTTGGGAATGCAACTAGTTTGCAAGGTATTTACAAATATAAAAAAGTGTGAAAAAATTATTGGGTATAAAATTTTGATTTTTTGAAAGGAAAAAAGGATGAATGGTCTTCAAGATGGTGATTGACATTGCATTTAAATTTTGAAATAGTTTTTAAATGCACAAAAAAATGGAAGGGAGTTCCAATGTTGGGAAATGCAAGAAAAAAATTTTTTTTGGAATATAAGTAAGTTAAATATAATTTATTCCATTTTTAAAAGGGTGGGACCTAGATAACAGTCTAGTAGCATACTTAAACTAAAATAACAAATTATATTTTGATTAATTTAAAAAAAATTTCACATTTTGTTGTTTTTTTATCAAAAAACATTTGTAGAAAAGATATAGGGCTTGCCATGTTAAAAATCAAGTGAGAAATAATATGAAGTCAGATATATATATAATATATATATATATATATATATATATATATATATATAGTCAAGATTTTGAAAAAGTCAAAAAAAACAGGCATAACAATGAAAAATATATATATATATATATA